>CM053787.1:832040457-832435457 GCA_028749045.1 Cupressus sempervirens | reverse complement strand
AGGACCTCTCTTTTGGCTCTCTTGAAATTATTGTCTCCTCCATAGATTCTTGATAATGTTTCCCACATCTGATGTGTAGTACCTCATTCTTTGATGTCATCATACTCAACATAACTTAGTGTTGAAGCAATATCTAACATCGCTTGATTGTGCTCCTTCTTCTTGCTCATGTCATTTGCAGTGAGGGGTCCCGTAGGGTCTACATGATCAATTATGATTGAGGTTTGTACATAGTCACATATTCATCCAAGGTGTAGCTTCATCAAACTTTGCCGTGCAAAAAAGTTATCTTTGTTTAGCTTGGGAAATTCTCTCTTGGACATCTTGATCTTCTAGTTGCTAGTACCTTGAAACAAATCAGTAGTGTGCTATGACACCAATTGTTAGAATTCTTTAGAATAACTAAGAGGGTGGGTGAATTAGCTATTCAATATCCAATAATGTCCAATCAAACTTTTGAATAAAATAGAGGTGAATTAGAAGTACTATCTTTTTTACTTTCTTATCATGCATGCAATTAAACATTAAACAATCATGAAAAATAATCATGCATCACCACATAACACAAAGGATTTTGGTAATGTAGAAACCCTCTAGGAATAAGAAGGTAAAATTGGGGTGGGGATAACACCCACAAAATAACTGTGCAATTTTTCTCAACCACTTCTGATGGTTTGCCCTATTAAAGGCCTGCCCTGTTAAAGGCTTTACACACTGTCAGATGTGACCCTGTTAAATGATTGGTACACCCTATTAGGAGTGTTCCCTATTAAAAGACTTAAGAACATTCAACTTAGAATGCCACCCTACTAAAGGATTTACATAGAGCTATTAGGCTCACCCAAGTTCATGGGATTTACAGTCACCTTCTCAAAAGAATATTTTATCCCTTTCTAAGGATCTCCTATCCTTCTTTGAACAATCTCTTTATCCTTCTCCTAGGGATATTCTATCCTTTTCCTGAGGCTTATCAACCTAGCTATTAAGCTAACCTATCAATGTAGGATTTTAATATTTAATACAATAGTAAGAAAGTATTAGAAAGGTTTTGACCTAATAAAGATTACAACCCTAACCTTGCAAACTTCATATCACTCTTCAACTCCTTTCTTTTCTTTCCTTTTCTCCCTTGTAGTGCTGATAGCTTGTTCACCCTTCAAGATCTATCTCCTTGAGTTCTTCTACTCGTTATGCCAATGCACTCTATGTTCACTTGATTAACTCTAAGTCTTGATGCTCTGTACTTACTCCTCACTATGTCCTCTTCTTGACACTTCACACTAGCCTTCTCTTGGATTCTTCGCATGACCACACTTATGGCCAACTCCCTCTCACATGCACTTGATCTCTGACCTATAACTCCTTATAAAGAAGTTTTTTTCTTCATTTACCACTCAAATCTTGATTTGATCTAAGAAAAAATATTGTTTTCCCTCCAAATTACTTCTTCTAGAGACTTCATGATAAGTCCACTAGCATTCACCTTGAATTGGTTTGCATGGTTTACATAAAATTCTATGACATCTACTCATCATCCTTATCATCCAACTAATTCACAAAATTCAATGTAAAAAACTTATCTTTACTGATTTGGAAAACCTTTTGACTTAACAAATAATGTAGCAACTCAACATCATTGGTTTACTAATGCTTTGCTCCTTCTGTGTTACTTAGCTTCTATTGCATTTAATGATTCTTGACACCTGACAAAAAATTGCTCAGCATCCATTACCTTCTTACTAATGCTCAGCACCTAAAGTCTCCTCTTTAGTTACTCAACACCTAAACATTCCTGTGTTTCTCGACACTTGAAGGATTTCACAGCACACATTGAAGTTGAACTTGCTCAGCTTCAACTATGAATTCACTCGGCTTTAACTAGCTTGCTCGGCTCTCTCAAATGACTTAGTTAAACCTTACATACTTGATGTTTCTTAGTGTGTCCATTCTCTATGTCTTAGAGTATGTCATCAATACACTATTTCATCAATGGCTTAGCTGATCCTTATACTTCGTTACAACATCATCTTCACCCTTTCTCTAGGTGCTCTAGTTACATCTTATTGATTACCTCCTCCTTATAAATCAACCAATTGATAGTACTTGGATCACTTAAGCAATTCTCATCCCTGCAAGTAGAAAGTTTGAAATCAATGACAAAACAATGATTCAAAATTTTTTTTAATACTTCCATTGTTCTTCATTCATGATTCTTTCAATCATTTCCAACAATATCCCTTGTTGGCATTGATGGAAAACCAAACTGGTCAATTCATTGAGCTGATCGACTTAGTTACCACCAAAATTAGATACCAAATAGAAAACTTGTTGTCATTAAATATCTTTCTCCTTGTATAATGTCTCCCTCTTTTTTCATTACATATCTTCCTCTTCACTATTGCATGCTTACTACTTATCTCATACATCTCCATATCTTTACCTTTCATTAATCAGTTTCTCATAAATCTCCCTCTTTGACATAAATGCCAAAGATGTAGAATCTTCATTATGCTGAATATAAACTTTGCATCTTCATTTTTTCTGCCTCTGTTACCATGCTTGTGATTGATCTACAATTTATGTTCTTTTTGTCATCCTTTGCATCATTCTTCTGATATTTCAATGATCTACTCTTGTTGATGCAGGGAAACTTCTTTTTTTCTTTACACTACTTGAGTTAGGGGCATGACCCCTAACTTGCCTCTAAGATATTCATAAGTATCATTGGGCAATGTTTTGGTGAAGATATTTGTAGTTTGTTCCTTTTTGTGAATGTACTCCATCTTCACTTGTTTCTCTTCCACCAATTCTCTTACATAGTGATACTAGATTGCAATATGCTTCATTTTTTCATGCATTACTAGATTCTTGGATATGTTTATAGCACTTGTATTATCACAATACAGTACAATGTTTGTGCAAGTGACTACTGCTGCCACATATTCTACGTTTGCAGTGGACTATGATGTGCATGTTTTTTTCTTGCTAGTTGAAGTAACTAGCCTTCTTCAAAAGAATAGTGCTCCTCCACTTGTGCTTTTCCTGCCATCAATTTTGCCTCCCCAATTTGTGTCTGTGTATGTATTGAGCTCAAACTTTTCATTCTTTTTGTAATATAGGCCGAAATCATCACTTCCTTTGAGATTCCACATTATCATTTTTATTGCCATGAGATGATTTTCTTTAGGATTAGTACAGAATCTAGCCACTATTCCAATTGCTAGTGCTATGTTTGGTCTACTATGTACAACATATTGTAGTTTTGCAATCATGGATCTATACATTGTTTGACTGACTTTAGTCGATTCATTATTTTTGGATAGCTTATGTCATGTTGCCATTGGTGTGTTGACTGGTTTAGAGTCTTCCAATCCTAACATCCTAAGTATCTCTTTGATGTAATTTGACTGTGTCATGAATATACCATGTTTTAGGTGATGTACTTGCAATCCAACAAAGAACTTGATTTCTCCAAACATAGACATTTCAAGCTCATGTTTCATTTTGTCAGAATTTTATTTACAAATTGCTTCCTTTCCTCCAAAAACTATGTCATCCACAAAGATTTAGATACAAGAATATCCTTACCTTCTTCTAATTTGATGTACATGTTGCTATTATGATCAATTCTTTCAAATCATATTTGCACTAGATACTTGTGAAGTCTCTCATACCATGCTCTAGGGGCTTGCTTTCTTTAATCCATATAGAGCCTTATGCAATTTTCATACCTTAGTTTGGTTATTTTCATGAACAAATCCTTCCGGTTGCCCTATGTAAACTTCCTCTATAAGTTTACTATTCAAAAATGTGGACTTAACATCCATTTGATAGACATCAAATCCTTTGAAGGCTACATATGTGAGTAAGGTCCTTACTCCTTCCATTCTAGCAACTGGAGTAAAATTTTCTCCATGGTCTACTCCTTCTTTTGCATACCTTTTATAGACTAGTCTTGCCTTGTTCCTTGTGATTTCACCATTCTCATCTAACTTGTTTCTAAACACCCACTTGGTTCCACTTACATTCTTGTCAATTGGTCTTGAGACTAATGTCCATGTCTGGTTCTTTTCAAATTGTTCTATTTCTTCTTTCATAGCATTGTACCCGTCACCATCTTTTATGGCTTCACTTACTATTTTTGGTCCCATCTTGCCGAGGAGACATTTCTCACTTCCTAGTCTATTCCTTGTCATTGGTCCTACCTCTTCATTTCCAATAATTTGATCTATAGGATGATGTCTTCTTACATAGTTTTCCAATACTAGTTCTTTCCTTGTTTGCATGTTGTCTCTTTCAGAATCTGAACCTTCATGTGTATTTTCATCAGATATGTTTTTATTTTCTTCTTGTTGATAGTTCTTCGAATCTAAATGAACATTCTTTGTATTCTATAGCTCAACTTCTAAATGTGTCTGCTGCTTAGCATTCACTATCTCTGATTCCGTAGTTGCTAGATTTTGTTGCTGATTGTCATTCTGAGTTGCAACTTCACCATTATTAGGTATACTTTCATAAAAGTATACAAAATTCTTGTATTCTTCTACTTTCTTGGTGTTCTCAACACTTTTAAATTCTAAAAGCTCATCAAATTTTGCATTTGTTCTTTCTACTACTTTGTAAGTAATAACATTCAAGCACTTATAAGCTTTTCTTCTAGTAGAATAACCAAGAAAAGTGCCTTCCTCACTCTTTGCATCAAACTTTCCATTTCTAGACTCTTTATATATATATATATCACTTGCATCCAAATATTTTGAAATTTTTTGCATTAGGAGAATGCCCATACCATAATTCAAAAGGTGTTGCATTTGTACCTTTCTTGACTTGAACTCTATTGAGTGTGTAGACTATAGTAGTTACAGCTTCTCTCTACTACTTGAGTGTAACATTTTTCCCCATCATTAAGGTCTTGGCAAAGTCAATAACTAATCTATTACTTCTTTCTACTATACCATTCTGAGGTTGAGTGCTAGATGCTAATGTTTACCTTTTGATTCCTCTTTCTTTGCAGAATTCTTCAAATTATCTTGATGTGAATTAACCTCCTCTATTAGATTTGAGACATTATAGGCTGTTCCCACTCTCTTTCTCAACTTTGGCCAAGTACCGTTTGAACATTTTTAATGCATCTAATTTTTTTTTCTAGGAACATGACTATCATCATGCTTGAATAGTAATCTACAAATAACATTATGTATTTGTCACCTTTGTAGCTTTGCACTTTAGTAGGACCACACAAGTCAATATTAACTAGCTCTAATACTTCATTAGAAGTATACACTTTGCTTTTAAAAGTTGACTTGGTCATCTTCCCTAGTTGGAATTGTTTGCACATGGTGTTATCAGGCATTTTCAATTTTGGTAGACCTCTGAATTTCTTCATTTTGCTAATGCTTATTAGATTGGCAAAATTTACATGACATAGTCTCTTCTTCCATAACCATACATCATCAATTTGAACAATGATAGAAGAAGCATCTTCCATGTCTAGGTAGAACAAATTACTCCTATTTTGGTCACCTTTTCCTATTAGACTTCCTTGGGAATCATAGATCTTGGCAACTCTATTTTCAAATTCAACCTTGCATCCTATGTTGCCTAATTGCGAGACACTTAACAAGTTATAATTTAGACCTTCAACATAGTATGCATTATCACATGATATCTTTTCAATAAGCTTGATACTACCTTTCCCTTTGATCTGAAATGGTGCATTGTTACCAAATCTAACACTATTTCCTTCATATTGAGTAAAGGAAATGAACTTAATTCTATCTCCAGTCATGTGATGAGAGCATCCATGGTCTATGATCCATTTTTTATTCTTGTTTATGCAAGTCACCAGGGAAGTTGCTTCATCTTCATCTGATTCATCTTTCATAGCCACATAAACTACTTCATTATCATTATCATCAGAGTCTTCTTCAACAATGTAGCATCTTATGACTTTACCTGTATAGTCCCTGTTGTTGTCTTTCTTGTTCTTGAAGTTTCCTCCATCGTTGTGATTTTTCTTTTGTGTGCAACTAGCTGCAATGTGACCAACTTCATTACAGTTGAAACAAATGATTGGCAACTTACCTTTGAATTTTCCTCTTTCTCAGTGAAATATTCTTGCTAGTAATGCCTCCAATTTATCTACATCATCTTCATCAATGCTATTGTCACTAGATAAATAGATTCCTTTTCCACTCTTTTTCTTTGTTTGCACCTCCATATTGTCTTTTATTGTCATCTCGGCTTTGAATGTAGATTCAAAGTTTTCTAGCTTCTAGTTGTCAAAGTTGGATAGCTCAAAGGTAGTGAGTCTTCAAATTATTCCTTCAAATGACAATGTGTTTCTTGGTACACACCTTAGCTCTTGGGTGGTTGATACTCCTATAACATAGATAGGAAGAACAGTTTTCAAGTCTTTGCTACATAGTGGTTCTTCTTCTAACTGTCCTCCTAGGCTTCTTATGGTACTTACCACTTCCTTCATCCTTGCACTATATTGAGCAACATTCTCTCCTTCTTCCATTTTCATGTGATCAAACTTTCCTCTTAGGACCTCTCTTTCAGCTCTCTTGAAATTGTTGTCTCCTCCATAGATTCTTGATAATGTTTCCCACAACTGATGTGTAGTACCACATTCTTTCATGTAATCATACTCGACATAGCTTAGTGCTAAATCAATATCTAGCATCGCTTGATTGTGCTCCTTCTTCTTGCTCATGTCATTTGTAGTGAGGGGTCCCGCAGGGTCTACATGATCAACTATGATTGAGGTCTATGCATAGTCACCTATTGATTCGAGGAGTAGCTTCATCAGACTTTTTTGTGCAACAAAGTTGTCTTTCTTTAGCTTGGGAAATTCTCTCTTGGACATCTTGATCTTCCAATTGCTTGTACCTTGAAACAAATCAGTAGTGGGCTCTAACACCAATTGTTAGAATTCTTTAGAATAATTGAGAGGGGGGGTGAATTAGTTATTCAAGGTCCAATAATTTCCAAGTCATGAAATTCGTCTCAATCATGAAATTCCAAGTCATCCTTGAGGTTGGAAAGTGGGATGGGAACAATCCAACCCCATCAATAGAATCATCAAGGACTTGGTCATCATCCTTCATATTAGGCCACAAATGAGGGATGGCCAATTCTAGGAAAAATGTCCACTTTCTAGAAACTACCCATTGAGGACTAGGAGGAGGATTCAAGGAAAACTAGTGCCACCATGGGGTAGGGAAACTAAGTTGTGCCTCCAACCACCATCAACACCACTAGGAGAGTAGTGGTGAGGAGCCCAAGAATGGAACATGTGTGAGTGGCACCATGAAGGAGTGCATCTCTAACGGTAGCCTATGGGTGTTGAGGTATAAACCAAGGCATCTAGAGGTACCCTGGAAATAGTATAAGGCGCATTGCCTTAGTGATTAAGAAGGTCCTAAAGGTAGGTCACCTTATTTTCTTATACTTGAATCTACATCATTACATTATTACAAATGCATGCCTTAGTATGCATATCAATATTTATATCAAGAAAATAGTGAGTGAAAAGAACAACATTTCTATCATTTTACAGAGTGTACAAAATCTCTATCATGAAGATATGATAGACATGTGTAAATTTATTAGGGATCCTTGGGGAATCCCCCAAAAATAACCATGTTCCAAGAAAATGGTTTAGGCAAATATGGCTTTAAAAATTCATGAATCTAGTGCCAATAATTTACAGCACATCTACAAAACGAAAAAATATGTAGGAAAGACTTTGATTGGCCACAAAATAGACACCTAGGATCTAGAACCCCAATATGCTTGAGCCAAGGCCCAAGGAGAAGATCTTGAAAAGCCAAGTACCAAGAAAAATAGGCAATTTTGGGCTCTATAATGGCACTCTAAATACTGTCAAAGAATTTTCTCCATTGAGAAAGGGAAGATTGCAAATGCCATCTCTAATTGAGCTTATCCACCATCAGAAGATGGGGAGAAAGACATCTATAACCCAGCCTTGGTTTGTAACTGATGAAATGAGTAGTATGATACTAGTTCCAATTAGTCCACCAAGGTTGAACTGACTAGATACCCACTTTATGAATTAAGTGACCTAGAATTACAGAAAGCGATAAGTCAAAAGTTTTTTGATATGAATGAGTAAGATAGAACTAGACTGCATATCTTCCCAAGATCTAAGACTCACTGAGACCCTAGAGAAAATATCTTTGAGATTCTTTATGCCTTATTTGATAATATGTAGAGCACTATCACCTTGAGTCTTGGCTAGGGGAATATGCTAGATGGAAAATAGGGGAGACCACCAAATATTCTACTGGTTCGAAGAGAGGCCACCATTGAATTCATCACTAGTCCAGTGAAGCCAAGGCTTAAAAAATTTGAAAGCTTTCCATATGCTCTTGATAACAAAAGATCCCTATATGTGTATGGGTTCTTGCATGATGAGAAGGCTTTGAAAGCCAATGCCCTTCCATGCAGGTCTGTTAACAAGAAACCTAGAGAAAATGCAATGTCAAACTAGAATCTTCCAAGCTTTATTTCTATAGATGAGATAAATAATCCATTTGAAAACTAGAGCAAGGCCTTTATTTTGAGTGGAAAGAGGGCCAAGGCCTCTAGACTTTTTGGGAGACAAAAAAAGTCACAATAATTTTGTGAAAGACATGATGATTGGAGCTAGAAGCCCAAAGAAAATTATAGAGCAACAACTCTAATCTATTATAAGAGGATTTTGAAGGAGCCCAACAAGAAGAATAATAGACATGCATAGCAGAAAGAACTTTAGAGAAAATCAAGAATTTTTCCACAAGAGAAAGCAGTTTTATAAGAAAATAATCCAGCTTCTTTGTAATCATGGCATGCACAACATTCCACATATCTACTAGAAATGGTTGAAAGGAACAAGGAATTCCTAAATAGAAGAAAATCTCCCTATGAGTGACACATGTCCATTCAAACTAGTTAAGCCAAGGACAACCTAGAAAAATGGATTGGCAATAACAGAGCATTTTATGCTTGTGAATAGAAGATCTTGAGGCTTGAAAAAAGGTGTCAAGGTAATTCAAGACATTACTGATTTTTTCTTCATCCTCAAAAATATTTATAAAGGAATCTTCATCAAAATGGTCATTGACTAATTATGAAAATGATTTTAGTGAAGAGATGCCACAAACCAAACTTGAGGACATAGAGTGGGCTAACAATATCCAAACCCTTTAGTGGTAAGAAAATAGAGCACCAAAGCTAGAGGACAACCTTTCCTAATGGAACAAACAAGCATAAAGGTGTTATATTAAGAGCTATTGATGGTAATGCAAGTATTACCATCTCCAATGTGTATCTCCATGGATTGTAGAAACTTGGGACCAAAACTAAGAGCCTAGAGCATAAACAAAATGAAAGGTCATTCAATCTAGTCATAAGCTTTAGCAAAACCAATTTTCAAAAAGAATCTAGTTTCTTGGACTTGCAAGCCCACTCCATACCTTCCCAAACAACAATGATGTTGTCAAGGATATATCTGGACTTGATAAAGCTAGTTTTCTAGGGCCACACAATTAAGTCCAAATATCTTGATTTTTCATTGCCACTTACAACTATACTTTGGCCCAACTTGTGTTGGAAATATTAACTGGGAAACTAGGATACTAAGAGGTGGGTGAATCAAATCTATAACACTTAAACCTTTTTCTACTTTTAAAAATATTTAGTGTATTCACCACATTTACCACCTCATATCCAATGCATGGATAACACAACTTTGTAAAATGAAACTATTATAACATATAGATCTAATATATCAAACACATACATGGAATGCAATAAAATAATACAAAATTTGGTTACCTTGTAACCCTATAAGGTGAAGGTAAAACCAGGTTATGGATGAAATTGATAAATCTTCTCTAATACAATAATAAATTTAACTTGTTAGGGTTATAATGTTTGAACATATCTGATGATCTTCCCCATGAGGAGTCTAACTTGTTAAAGGTTTTTTTGACTATTAGGTCTGACCTCGCTAGAGAATTTTACATGTACAAAAAATTAATGACTTGGTTAAGATATTTTAATATATCTATTAAGATCAATCTATTAAGATATTATCCTTGACTCAATTTGTTAAAATTGATTCAATATATAATCCTTAGTTTTCTCTGAAATTTTTTTTTTGGATCTCCTATCATCAATATGATCTAATCTCTAATATGGTATAGCTTTACTCTCCTTCACTTCTTAATAAGGTTGCTTCCTCTATTCTATAATAAATCATTTTCCTCCTCTACAATGTTCACAATATCACACATGATTTTCTCTATGATCATAGAAATAAATTTCTCTTTCCTTCTCCCATTCATCAACATATCCCATATCGAATAGGGTTTTGTCTACTTTATTTAAGTATTTATTAAAGATTTTTCTAGATTTTTCCATTTTTGGCCCCTTCAATTGATTAATTGAAAATGATAATAGGGATTCATGATCTATGTCCCAAAATGCATAACAACCTATACAAACATTAAATGTCTCCTTTATGTTGGTCTAAAATGGTTTACTTAAAACTTTGCATCATTCCTAACTTGAATGTCAATTCTATATTGCTTGACACTTGCTATCTTTGATACTCAGCCTCCACTGTACATGTTGTCATTTGTTGGTCTCTACTATTTTTGACATGTTCTCTATCACTTGACTTCATTATATTAAAAATACTCAAAAATTATTAGGCTCTTCTTATATTGAAAATAGTTAGCAACCAAAGACTTCCTCAAATCCTATAGAGCTCAGCATATACAAGTTTATCTAAAAGTCTTTATATGACTTAACCTATATAGAGTATCCAATAGTAGTGATGATTTTCTGACTCTTCCTAGTATATAACTAAGTTTTTGACACTAATAGACAACAATAGTTAAGGATACCAACACCATGATCATGCACATACCTAGGTTGTAAATCCTTCCAAGTTTGAGGACTTAAAGTTTATACCTCAATATACAAAATAAAATGTTTAAAAGTGTATATTACATTATAGGCTAATTATTAGTTAATATTTATACTTAGGATTGCATTTTTATCAATAATAAGAATACTATTAAAGTTTTCCTACAATTAGGTCAAGGAATATGTATGAAAGAATTGTTAGGAGAGAACTATATTTAAAAAATAGTTTTAATTTTTGTCATTGATAGTTTTTATACGATTCCTTGAATAATCAATGTGGTCATCATTTTTATGTAATTTATTATAATATACATTTCACTTTTATTGAATTATATAATGGTCCAAACCTAGGAGATTTTATATGATATATAATAGGATCTATATAGTTGTCACCAAAATAATTATAACTTTAAAATGGATATTATAAAAGTGGGGTGAGCGGTAAGATAAGTATGAGATTATAATTTTATTTATTTTAATACTTTCTTTTGTTTAAAGACATATCCATATAACTTTTGATATATTGAAGAGAAGCAAAAACAAGGGGGCTAATCATAGAATACAAAAGGATGGAGGTCATCTAGTAGTCATTCACCATAATTTTGTCCTATACCTTTTTGAACCATAAAACTAACCTATCTTCATAACAATAATCAAGATCCGTACTACTACTAGTATTTATAGAAATGTACATAATATCTTACTAATTTTAAAGAAAAATATAGTAACAAAACTTATTATGGGTGTTGCTATGGTTGCAATAATGTTTCAACTCATAGAAATAAGCCCCATGGGGCACAAGGATTATAAAATACCAAAACATCAAAAACCTATAAGATACCAGCACAGGGGCTAGTTTCCCTCTTTATTTCCTATGCACTTCTTACTATCCCCATCATCCTTCTCCTTGCTAATGAGTCCTTCCAACATGCTCTTGAATAGTTCATTCACTAGGAAGCTCTAGAGAAATTCATTGACTTTTCTTTCCTTTCTCATCTCTTTCTCCTCATTACTAACATACAAAAGATACATAATAGTGGTAGTCGAATGCATAAACTTAATGGTATACTCAAAAAGGGTCTCAAATCTCTTATACAATGCCTCCTACTTATCAAAAAGCTCATGAATGGATTTATCAATCCTATTCATCATGTTATTATCCTTTTATTTCTTGTTGGGGGGGCCATCCACCTTCACCCCACCCTTCATAGTATTCTTCATAAGATAATTGATTTTACCACACACACTCTTATCCAAAGAAGGGTTACCATCAAGGATATCAAAGATATGTGAAAGTATAGGATTGTATTTACTTCTAGAGCCATGGTGCATCTTTTTTATTTCCCACTTCTTGGTGGGTTTTCTCTCTATCTTTGTAGATTCTGAGCTCACATACTATTTCAGTGGGGTTCCATTTTTTTTCCATTTTGAGCCTCCTTCTTGACTAATACTAAATTTATTGCTCCTACTTATATTTTTTTATGATATTATCACACTAATATTATTTCCAGCACCAAGGGATTTTTTAACTAAATTTTTCAAGTTTGACTGAGGGCTTGGGTTGCTGAAGACCTCAAGGGTAGAGATGGCCAATGGGTTCACAAGAAAGGGAGGATTTAGGGCTTGTTGAAACCTATAAATCTTGAATATAAAGGCCTAGTGAATGAAATAAAATAATTTCCTCTCTTCTCTCTTCTTCCAAACATTAAAATCACAATCTTCCATATAACACAAAATGTGATGTCGAAAGGACATTAATTAGTAGTTTCTAAAATCATTTAAGATAGGGAAGTGGTAATAGTAGTAAAGCACTTGGAAATGATCCTTAAGCATGATATATCACATGATAGAATAGCACACAACATCCCAGGGCCATGGAAAAATCCTCTTTAGAAAAGGAACCATACATGTGCATAGGTTCCTCCTAAAGGTGGAAAAAATTCTACAGGCTCTTCTCCTCTAAGACTCTAGGTTGCTTATGCTAACTCTTGCCTTTAATAGAAAGGCCATCCAAATTGTAATGAGTTTCTCCATAATTTTGAAAGAATTCCCATGAATAGTCACCTTTTCATTAGTCTAGGTATCCACAAATCATATGGACACATGCTCTTCATACCCTTCAATATCTTCCATGAAGGAAAAGACCCCTCCTTCCCTAAAATACATGCACATCACTTCACTATCCCTAATGTAGTACTCAATCTTATCTACTTCAATGTTGCTAGAAGTTTTACCTATAGATTCTTCTTCTTCATCCCTAAGCTTAATCACAAAACCTTTAGCTTCAAATGACATACCCCTATTTTAGGTGAGAACTTGAAGAAATAATATTTTGAATATTTAATCAGTTTATATGGATTCAATGTCATAAATGGTCATCATATTATGATTAGAAGGTATGAGGTTTTCCAAATCTACCTTGTTCTCACCTTTATGATGGGTTTCATTGGCATCATGGACGAGGAGTATTGTATGCACCACTATCCTTTTATGCAATTCAAAATAGATTTTTCATTATGATCTTTTAGTGTTCCCATCCTTGGTGGCTGCATTCTTCTAACAAAATTCCCACAAATCATTTTTTCATCTTCATTAAAAATATTTCTCATAGTTATACCATAAAGGGTATTAAAATTTAATATTTCCTTCAACCCATTATGAAAATTTTCCCATAAACTCTTTTGTCATCTTGGCACAATGGAAAAGTTTCATTTTTCCTTTCCCTTCATATTGTGCCAAAATAGTTTCTATCTTTATCCACGTGAATTTGGGTGGATAGTAGGATTGAGCTCATATCATTAAAAAAAAAAACTTTATATCCTTAAAGCTATGTCGCATGTTCTCTCAGTCATCCTTCCTATGTTCTCCTTCAAGATAGACACAATCCGCCATTACCTCTTAAATTCTACTCATCAAGGTACATATTTCTTGAATAATTGTTTTAATCTTCTAATTGATAATTTCCTCTCCTTTTACTACTTTAATAATTAATGAAGAGTACCCTTTGATAGCTATCTTTTCCACACTTCTTGCTTCCTCTATTTTTAGACCCTAGAGGAGCACCAAGGCCTCTCCTTCATTGTTTGATACCCTTTCATGATTCTTTGCATAGGTCATGATAAGTCTTCCTATTTCATCAAATTAGCTTTGCCTTCTTCTCTTATTGTCTTTCTACATCATCCATGCCAAATTATCGAACATGACCAAAGCTAGATTCTATTACTAATGCATTGAGTCTATTTCAATTCTCAACAACACAAACTACAATAAGATACTTATCGATCTAAAGAAATTGATTCAAACTAGGCCTTTTTGGGCTATAAGAAATTAGGCTTCAAAACACAAATTTTGGCTTTCATATCAAAACCCTCATTAACAAGATGGATAAAAAACTTCAGTTCTAGATACCCTTTTGGAAAACTCTATATTTATTTGGTCTCACTTCCCCAACCTTTTTGTAAAATGGGTCTCTAAAATTAACCCTAAAAATAAGGGTTTTGTACAATGTTCTTAGTCATCATAAGGGTTTGATAAGAAAACATAGAAAAATGTATCACCATGACTTGTTTCATATGATAAATCTTCACATATATGAAGACCTCTCCATATACTTAGATTGAAGTAATGGATGCATTTAATCCATGTAATTGCTCATGTAACCTCTATGATCCATCACTAAGCTACCTTGGCTTACCTAAGGCATCACTGTAAAATAGAAATATTTATTTCTAGGGCCCAAGATTTTGTACACTTAATTTATAAGGAGTTATCTCCAAAATACCAATGAATCATATAGACACAATAGAGGGAATGTGAGTTATGACCCCATAACCCAAAAGTACCTAGTTCAGACCAATGACAATGCTAAAAATTAAGAGATTTATAAAAATGAAATCAAATGAAACTATATAGCCTAACTAAAAGCACATAGAATGAATAAATTACATCTACTCATTCATGCACAAGATATAATGTAATGTTAAATCCATTAAGTGATAAAAATGAAAGAAAAGGTCCTCACTCTGACAAAATTGCACATAAATTATGCTAATCTAATATCCAAACTCTCGTAGAACTTTTTATAACCCTTCTAATGAATCTAGGGAGACCTTATATTTCCTTTCATCACCCATGTTAAATATTTATAAAATTTACAGATCACCATTTCCAAGGTGCAATCTAGTTTTACTAAAATTTGTCACGACACCTTTTACCATTTTGTGAAGTTCTCATGCCCTTTGACAATGTTTTAGAAATTACGACCAAACATGGTCAAACCTTCATAAAATGATACCAAATGGCTAAATATATTACTTGGACCAGTAAAACACTATTCCAACCTTTCCTTGTCCAATCTAACCCTTAGAGTGCAAAAAATGGACTATTGACAACATTTGAAACATTGTAACACTACAAAAAAAACATAAATAACTATGCAACTATGAAGCTTATCATGACCTAACTAGGCATCCTAGTGATCAAGGTATATAATAGGACAAAAAATTCACCTTATTATAGTAGTTTCTTGGCTAAGACCACTGGAACCCAAAACTTGACAAGGAACCCTAGGTTACAATGTAACCTTACCTAGGTGCTCCTTCACCATGCTCCGCACAAAAGTAAATAATGTCACTCTTGTGGAAAAGATGTCATAAAAATTCCTATTTTCTTGAAGTATATAGCTACAACCCATGTTGCCTCTAGATTTGGCTTATGTTTCTACTTTATGAGGTGTTGCATGTACATTTTGTATCTAGTGGTCTTTTTGACTCTTGAATCCAAAACCTGTTCTACTTAAATCTTTAAACTAGGAGGTAACAAATCACATTATACATCTATTCCAACCTCCTTTCTTGCCTATCCATCTTAGTTAAATATCTCTTAAACTTGACCAAGTGTGGCACATTTAAGACATGTGAGATGCTCAAATCATTAGGTAGATCCACTTTTTATGCATTAGCCCCATACTTCTCTAAGATTTTGAAGGGTCCCACTCTCTTCATTTGTAGATTATAATAAGATCCTTTCTACATCCTATACATATTTAAATGGACCATGTCATAATCAACTATTTCAAAATAAATATCATTTCTCATCTCATACACTTTAGCCTTTATTTTTTTGTTAGTTTACTGTATAGTCTTCTTCATCTTCTCTTGAATCTCTTTGATGGTTTGAGTGAATTCTTCAACATGAACACTCCTATATTCCATACTTCTAAGATCTCTATATCCACATATAGCTCTTGGATGCATCCCATAAAAACCTTCAAATGGGATCCTATCTATTTTCCTATTAACACTATTATTATATACATATTCTACTTGAAGAATACCCCACATCACATACCTAACATGGATATTCTTGAGTTATGAACCTTAAAAAGTTACCCAACACCCTATTAACCACCTCAATTGGGCCATTAGTCTGAGGGTGGTAGGTTGAACCAAATGATGGGTTAGCTCCCAACCTATTCAACAATATTTTCCAAAAATGGCTCATAAAGTTTGTATCCCTATCTAACACAATGGTTAGGAGTAGTCCATGGATCCTCACATTCTCCTTAAATAATAGATGCTCAATATATCTAGGATTATGAGTACTTCTAAAAGGTATTAAATGACCATTTTTGTTAAACATGCCCACCACAACATAGATTCAAACACACTCCCATGGTCAATTAGGTTTTGGTAAAGGTTAGTAAAAACCTATATTACTAGATCCTTGTTTTTCTTTCATGCATACTACACACTGTTCCACATAACTTGTCACATCCCTTGACAACTTTTGGCAATAGTAAAACATTCAAACTAGCTCCATAGTCTTGTGAATACCAAAATGACCACTTAGACTTCCCTTTTCTTAATTGGATAAGGTTCTCTCTCATGGAACCCTTAGGAACATATAACTAGTTTACTTTAAACTATAATCTACTTTGCAAGGTATAATAGACAAATCTACTTTGAAAATGTTTTTGAAATTCTGAACATACCTTATAAGCTTCAACATAGTCTTCATCATCCTTGTAGAGGTCTCTGAAACTCTCCATGCTAATTCTATGTAGTTGAACCTCTTGAATGGTAAACATCCTCATTCTTAATGCATCTCAAACCTTGTTTAACTACCTGATCTTGTGCCTAACAATCAATATAAATGCTTCCAGATATTCCATCAACTTCGAATGTCTATTACTCAACTTTTCTTGTGTGTTGGTGTAGCTAAGGGTTTTCTTGTCAATGAACACTACATTTTTTTTGGTAGTGGTAATTTCTCCACTTCCTAAAAGAATGAACCAAATTATACAACCACAATTCATGAGAAAATTATTTTTTCTATAATTTCTCCCTAAAGAAGGCTATTGTTCTACCTTCTTGACTTAACATACCCCATACTACTATCCCACTTCCATCACACTCTAGGGTAAATAGTTTTTCAAAACTAGGAAGTTTAAGGCTAGGTTGTGTTTCCACTTATTCCTTAATCTTTTAAATTTCCTTCCCTACTTAAGAGTACCACTTAAATTTTGTCTTAATCCTAACCTTGATGGTGTCTAGATATGGTGCATAATTTCCATTGAAATTTTTAATGAATTTTCTATAAAATTGAGCTAACCAATGAAACATTCTCACCTTTATTGTTTTTCTAAGTGGTGGACAAGCTAGGATAGATAAAAAAATTTCTTGGTCCATCTTAAAATATCTCTTGTATACCAAAAATCCCAAATATACAAGTTTCTTTCTTCAAAAATTCACATTTTATCCAAATTTATTGACAACTTCTCTTCATGCAACTTATTTAGCATCCTCTCCACATGTTTGAGATGCTCCTCTCTTGTAATAATAAAAATAAGTATATCATCTAGATATAACGCCACAAATATTCCTATGTAGTCTTTCAATACTTCATTCATGAGTCTCATGAATGTGTTACAAGCAATTAAAATCCCAAATGGCATCACAATTCATTCATATAACCCATTTTTGGTCCTACAATATTTCTTCCACTCATCTCCCTTCATTATACTTATCACTTTTATTGCCCTTGACTTTGTACAAATTCTCCATTCCCCCCCTTCTTGGATGCACAAACAACTGGCACTTCACATGGGAAAGTTCTCTTCTTTATCAACCCTTGATCTAGGAGTTATTGCACTTGTCTAGATAACTCTTTGTTATGATCTAGAGTAATCGTATAGGATACTTTATTTGGAAATTATGTACCAGGTACACAATAAATTTGATGACTTGTCACTCTTCTAGGAGGTAAGGTTATAAGAGTTCCATCATTGACTATATCTTTATACTTCACAAGCATCTATTTTGTTTTAGGTGGTAAAGGTTCTTTTTTAGACCACTCTTCTTCCTTAGGCTTGAGAAAAATGACATACCCTTTGATTCTTTCATGCTTAAGGAAATTGATGAACTCCTTTCCACAACTCAATAATACACTAGGGGTCTTGGACTATGAGTCACCTTCCTCTAATAAGGACTAAATCTTGAATATTCTAACATATTTCATGAAAGAAATGGAATTCTCTTTTCTATCATACAAAACCCCCATATCATATTTCCAAGGTCTACCCAATAGAAAATAGAATACATCTATAGAAGATGAATCACAAAGTAGTTTATCTTTGTAGCCTGCAATTGAAAACTCACCAAACATTTGTTCATTCACCAACATCATATGCCCTTTGTTCAACCATGTCACCTTGTATGGATTAACATGAGGTATGTTTGCTAGCTTGATTTTGTTTTCTATCTCTTCCAATATCATGTTATATATGGAGCATGAATCCACACCAACTTTATAAGTTTTGCCCAAAATATTGCACCATATTCCAAACAAGGATCTTCTATGCTTGGGTTCATCCTTGGTTGGTTTCCTAATCAACACTCTTTTGAACAATAAGTTCTCCCCCATCTTTGATTCAATATAATCCAATTATATTTCTTAGTACTCATTATATCTTTATTATAATATGAAACCCTCTTGTTAGTGTTTGAAGAAGTAGTTTTGTTAGGGCATCTATAGGCAAGGTGACCCAACTATCCATAACACTTCATATTCGTATAATTTGAATTACTTCTTCCTAAACTAATCCCTCTATTGGACCCTCCTTGAGTACCTTTTCCTCTTGTATAACATCATCTTGGAGTAGTTTCACTACCCTGCTCATCAAGTTTAGACTAACCTTTGTTTATTTGATCATTACCTCTTCCTTGTTAACCACCTTCATGTCCTCTTTGGTCTATTCCTTTGCCGTTACCTCTAAAATTAGAGTCTCCCTTCTTCCTATTCTTCTCTTCCATATTAAGAGCTAATTGATGACACTTCTAAATAGTGTTAGGGGTCCATAAGCTTAACTCTTCTTGAATGTTTCATTTTCATCCACCCAAATATCTTGCTACCTTAATAGGTTCCTCTTCATGAATCTTGGACCTTGAGCATAGTTTTTGAAGTTCATCTATATATGACACCACATATAATTCTTTTTCCTCTAAAGGTTTTCCCTTTCTATGTAATTGTACTTCATAATCTATAGGAAGATAATTTTCCTGTACTTTAGTCACCATGGCATTCTAGTTAGCTATAGGCTTTTTTCCCATTCTAAACCTTCCATCTTTCATGTAGTTCCACCATGTCAATTTTGAACCTCTTACTCTTGATTTTTAAACATTTTCTCTTTGTGTCTCTATTAGACCTACACACTCAAAATGATTTTCCATCCCCTTAATCCATTCCATTGTTGTATCAATGTCCATATTTCTACAAAATAATGGGCTTCTTTCTAGGGATTTTCCTCCTAGTACATTGATATCTTTCAAGAATGTTTCCTCATTAAATGGAGGGTTTATTTTAGGAATGATTTTGTACGCATCAATTTTTCCCTTACCCATGTCACTACTTTCACCTTCTTTATCTTTATTCTTAGCTGCCTTGGAAACGCCTTCTTTCTCTTCATTTTCTCTAGGGCTTCTATAAGGATTCTATTTCTCTCCATTTCATTACACATTTAATTGGATAACTTTCCATTTTTGTCTCACTTACTGATTCTTCAATCTAAAAGATCTAACCACACACCCAATCTTTTGGTGCTCTAATACTACTCTAATGTAAGGAAAAGTCTTGCTCCCTAACCCTACCTTCTCTTAGGGTCATCTCTAGGACTCTTTTCTAGCCTATTAGGTTTCTTCCACTAACCGTAGCTCAGGAGAATCCTATTTCTAATCCTCCACCTCTTCAACTTGACCACAATGATAATGAAATCAACTTAGCTTTCCTTCTTATTTTAGTTTATTTTTACATAATCCATGCCAAATGATAAAACATGAAAAAGAAAGTCACCAATGGAGAGGAGAGTCTATTAATAAGTGATTAAGTTCATTTCAATACTCAAAAACAAAAAAATGCAATAAGATCCTTATCGATCTTAAGAAATTGCTTCAAACTAGGCCTTTTAGACCTACAAGGAATTAGACATCAAAAAATAACTTTTAGATTTTAACTCAAAATATCTATTACCAAGATGAAAAAAAAATTGAAGTTCTACATACACTTTTAGAAGACCTTTTTGATTTATTTGGTCTCACTTCCTCAAACTGTCTGTACAAATGGTTGCTAAAATTAAGCCTAAATAAAGGGTTTTGCATAATATTACCAACCATCATCAAAGGATCTGATCAAAAAAATAGAAAAACCTATCACCATGACTTCTCTTTGGTTATGAGGCTTCTTTACACACATAACTAGCTCTCCATATGATCAGATTCATGCAATGGATACATTCAATCCATCTAATTTCTCCTATAAACTCTGTGATCCATAACCATGCTAGTTTGGTTTTCCTAGAACATCATTGTAAAATATAAAACTTTCTTTTAAGGGCCCAAGATTTTTCAAAGTTAACATACAAGGATTCATCTTAAAATTCCCAAGGAACCATATAGATGCGACAATGAGAATGTGAGTTATGACCCCATAACCCAAAACTACCTAGTTCAGACCAATGGTAGTGCTAAAAACAAGAAATTTATAAAGTGTAACAAAATAAAACTATACAACCTAAATAACCATAAAATAATTAAAATATTAAATCTATGAACTCATGCACAAGATACAATGTACATTTAAATCTATTAAATGACAAAATTTAAAGAAAAGGTCCTCATTGTGATAAAATTGCACATAAATTATCCTTGGCTAATATCCAAACTTACTTCAAACTTCTTCCAACCCTTCATACATGACAAGGGAGATCTTATATATAATTTTTTCACATGTCCTAACTATTTGAAATAGTTAGCCATTGCCATTTCCAATATGCAATCTAGTTGCACTAAAAAGTTTCATGACAACTTTTGCAATTTTGCGAAGTTATCATGCCACTTGAAAATTTTTTGCAAATCAAGCCCAAACTTGGCCAAAAATTCATAATAAACTACCAAATAGCTAAATAGATTCTTGATAAAAATAAATTGCCATTCCAACATTTCCTTGTCTAATGTAACCCTCTAAGTGAAAAATATACACTATTGACAATATTTGTAACATTGTTACACTACAAATAAATTTAAAGAAGTATGTAACTATGAAGGTTATCATGATTGAACAAGACCTCCTAGCGATTAGGGTATATCCTAGGACTAACTAGTCCCCTTATTGCACTAGTGGCTTGGCTAAGACCACCACAAGATAGAACTTGACTAGGAACCCTAGGTTATATTATAGCCTTACCTTGATCCTCCTACACTAGTGTGATTTCCAAAAAGGATTTTCCAGCCCACAAACTAGTATAGTTCCTTGTCAAAGAACCACTAGATCCCCAACTTAGAGAGAATTTCACTTTAAATTTTTGTGGAATAGGGGAATTAGATAGGAAAATGGAGGATGGTTTCATGTGCACTACTTTATAGAACACAATAATTTTCCAATTGGAAGCCCTTTCTTTGAAGATTGTCAATGGTAAGGACGCTCTAGTGCAGAGCCTTCCATCAAACAAAATTGAGCCTAGGAAGCACCCATGGGTGCCACACATTATTAAAATCCTTTGATGCATCACCTCCCTTAATAAAATAATTGTAAGTAGATTTAGTAGTGAACTCTCCTAATCGGGCCAGACTTGAAATTAAGAATACTTTGATAGAGGCTATGGGGATATGAAATTTTCCAATAATTTCCTTTAGCTCTATAAGTAATCTAGTCTCCATGGGATTTTCATGGATGTATACTCTCTTACATTTCTTATCAGGGGTGATATAGTTCCACACTATCCAACCAAATTGGCCAAAGTAATGCTCCCTAATAGACTAGGATCTGGAAAAGATAAGACGGTCTTTTTTTAATCTAGTGGTCCTCCAAGAAGATTATTGTGGTGCCATACCCTAACACACATGTTATGCCTTTCTTTAGGATATTTTTGTCATGTAATATATTGTTCCAAACTTTTTAATCTAGGGTAAGACTATGCTAGCATGAATTTTGATGATACTACATTGGGGCAATATTTTGAGCATTGGATAGTACTAATATGTTGCATTCATGATTGTGCTTTTCATTTATGTCAACATGACATTGTTTCTGTAAAGACTAGCAGAGTAACAAACATAGATCTTGATGGTATGGACAATGGTTTGATTATTTTGTTATAAAAAATTATAGACATGTATAACATAGTGTTTTGATGACATGGTCAAGTGCACATAGTCTAAGTTGATGGCATATAGAAGTTGTACCTAATTTACAGAGAGCAGTTCAAGGATAGAGTATTAGAAAAGTAGTTACTGATGATTATTCTCTATCTTACATCCTAGATGTAATGAAGTGATGCACAATTAGGTAGTGACAAAGGAAAATTAGGTTGTGATGTCAATGAGTATGCAAGTCTTACTATCGCACATGTAAATTTTTATACAGACTATGAGTCGACAATGCTATTATAATTATAATTAATTAGATTATCTTATTCTAATTAATTGGGAAAGCCTCAAGGGTGACCCAAGGAATTACTTTGAACATATTGTATAAAGGAAAAATGTTTTCCTTGATTGTAAGTGCATTCAATTATTGTGATCATTGATCAAGTGTGAATTATGAAAAGGTGTATAATTGTTACTAAATGCATGTAAGCAATCCAAGGGATTATTGGATGTACAAATAAAGATCTAGTTACGTGATCTACAGGAGAAAAATTCTAGTTGATAGGATAGAGACAAAGGAAAGAAGTACATTTCATTTCTATTATTCTGCAAGGAATAAAAAAAAGATCATTTGGAAAGTGGGTTAATTGGTCTTTCCCTTAAAGCTATTTGGGAGGTGGGTCCAACTATCTTCCACAACTCCTAATAGGGTTGACACAAATCCTAATAGGGTTGGAATATCCTAAGAATGATTCAAAGTCTCCTAACAAGGACTCATAATTACTAAATGTTGTAATAAACTCCTAACATTGTCTAACAAGGAATATTTATAGTACATCATCTTGTGTGTACCATCTGCACTAATTTTTTCCCTTTGATCAAGGGTTCCCCTAGTTAACATATCTAGTATTATTGTGTATGAATATCATGTTGTGGTTTCCAATTACATTATTGATATGGTTAATATTGTTTAGTATTGTTATTTGTGATATTATTTGGATAATTAATTTACCTCACCTAACCATTGGCATGAGAGAATTAGGTCCTTGAAGAAAAAAATTAATAGTTTTGGGAGATTAATGGTGAATATGTTCTTGAAGGATAGTCCAAGATTTGATGGACCCAGCTATGAAATTTGTAAGTAGAAGATGAAGACTCATCTATTGTACATGGGTCTAGGATATTGGATCTTGACAAAAAGTCAGAAGATAATCATTAAAGAAGAAGATTTTGAATGTTATAGTGAACAAGAGAGAGAGATCTATTCATGTGTAACATGAGACCAAGAGAAGTCCTACTAACAAGGGAATATTTAACCAAAGAGAAGATAGAGATATAAGTTATTTATATTCAAATGAAGATGAAGAATATGATGATAAAGGTAAAAGTGAGAGTGATGATGAATTTGGATTTGTGGCTATCAAGGAAGATGATCTTGATAGAGAAATTAGAGAAGAAAGAGCTCTAGTTACACAAGTAGAAAATAATTCTAATTGGATAATTGATAGTGGTTGTTTACACGACATGATTGTGATAAGAATAAGTTTGTCAAGTTCAAGAATCATGATGAAGGTATTGTTAGAGTTGGCAACAAGGTAGCCTATCATATAATAGGAATTGGATCCATTAACCTTGATGGTAAAACTAACATTGATGATGTTTATTTTGTTGATGGAGAAGCATAACTTGTTGAGTGTTGGACAGTTGGTGGAAAAAGGTTATTAATTGCAATTTACTAAGAAGACCTGCACTATCAAAGAAAGATATGGTAAGATGATTAGAACTCACACTAGATCTGGAGGTAATGTATTTTAGTTGAATCCTAGTGAGATGACATGTTTGGTAGATAAAGTGGATAACTGTTGGTTTTTTAATAGAAGATTTTGTCACATAAACTTTGATAACATTTTGAAGGCTAGTAGAAATGTTAAAGTTAGAAATTTATCTAAGATTGTCAAGCCTACTAATGTTCTATGTAAGGAATGTATCTTGGCTAAGAAGAAGAAAGTATTATTAAATAGCAAGAAGTTTACTATAATAGAGAAGCTAGATATCACACATAGATCTAAGTGGTCCCTCTAAAGCACGAGGATTCTATGGTGAAAGTTATTTAATGATTTTTGTTGATGATTTCACTAGAATGATGTGGGTAGCATTTATTAAAGAGAATTCTAAAGCTTTTGAGAAGTTTAAGATATTTAAGAATAGAGTTAAAAATGAAACTAGTGTTAAGATTAAGTGTTTTAGATTTGATAGAGGAGGAGAATTTACCTCTAAGGAATTTAACATATTTTTTGAAGCAAAAAAAAAAAAAGAAAACTATCTACACCTAGAACACCTAAGAAAAATGGGATTGTTGAGAGAAGAAATACGTCTTTAGCAAAGATAGCTAGAGTGATGCTATTTGAGAATGATGCTTCTTAGAGATTCTAGAGAGAAGTAGTGAATAAAGTACTGTATACTCTAAATAGAGTACAAATTTGACAAGTTATGGACAAGAGGCTAGTCTTTGAAAACTAAGGCTTATAGATGTTTCAACTATAGAACTGAGACAATAGTTGAAGGAAAAAATGTAAGGATTGATGAGAAGTCTAGGAAAAAAGAAAAGATGATAAATTATAATTTAGATGAAGAAGAAAACAACTCTAGAATTATCAGAAACAATGCTGAAGTTTTGTTTAAGACTAGCAATGACTTGTAGAATGATGTGCTAACTTTTGAGCATAGAGCAGGAAAGAGTTTTGTGCCTAAAGAAGAGATAAGATTTGAGATGTCAAATCATACCCCAAACAAAAATCTGACATGGAATCATCGTCATGAGTGTATAGTTGGAAGTAAAGACAAATATGATATGAAAAGGAACAAAGTAAATGAGGAAATATGTCTGATGTCTCAAGTTGAACCCCATTGTGTAGATGAAGTAGTCAAAGACAATCATTGGATCCAAAGAATGAAGGAAGAATTGGATCATATGATAAAGAATGATACATGGAAGTTAGTTCCTAGACAAAAAGACAAAAATGTTGTAGGAACAAAATCAGTTTTTAGGAATAAGATGAATAAGATAGGAGAAGTTGTGAGAAACAAGGCCAAACTTGTCCATAAATATTATTCATAGAAAGAAAGCATTGATTATGAGGAAATATGTGCACCTATAGTAAGAATGGAATCTTTAAGGATGTTCCTAGCTTATTTAGTGAATAAGAAATTTAAGGTTTATCAAATTGATGCCAAATTTTTCTTTTCGAATGGAGAATTACAAGAAGAGGTTTTCCTTTATCAGAAGACAAAGACATGGTATGCAGATTGAAGGAAGCTCTTTATGGTTTAAAGTGTGCACCAAGAACCTAGTATGTGAGGTTTGAATGTTACTTGGAAAAGCTTGGATTTGCTAAAGGTATAATAGAGAGTACCTTGTATATGAGAGAAATTGAATATGGCTTGTTGATCATTTTAATATTTGTTGATGACATATTTTTTGGAGGTAATGATGAAGCTAGTGATAAATTTACTAGGAAGATGAATGGAATTCGAAATAAGCATGATAGGAGAAATGATATTTTTCCTAGGCTTGTAAATTGTTCATAATAATGATGGTATATTAATTTCACAAGCTACATATATAAAATACTTGTTCAAAAGGTTTGGTCTAAAATTTTCTAGCCTATTGACACACTTATGAAAACTAGTGACAAGTTATCTAGCAAAGATGACACACTTGCACTTGAGGACAAGAAGTATAGATCTCTGATTGGAGGCTTTCAGTAATTGACTCACATCAAATTAGATATAGAAAATGTAGTAGGGACCGTAGCTAGATTTCAAGATGATCCTAAGTAATATCATTTTGTAGCAGTTAAGAGAATATTTAATTATCTAAAAGGGACATCTAATTATGGAATTCGGTATGACAGATCAACTAATTCCACACTTTTCACATACATTGATATTTATTGGGTAGGTAGTATGGATGATAGAAAGAGCACCAGTGGTGGAGCATTCTTTCTTTGAGGAAGATTAGTTTCTTGGATCAACAAGAAGAAAGACTACACCTCATAGAGCACTGCTCATGCAGAATATGTTGTAGTAGAAAATAATTGTAATCAAGTTATGTAGATGAAGTAGATGTTGAAGGATATTAGAATTGAGATTCAAAAAACCCGATATCATTTATTGTGATAACACCAGTACATTAGGCACGTCTAAGAATTTTTTATTGCATTGTACAACAAAGCATATATCCATTAAGTATCATCTGTTGAGAGGGAAAGAAATAGAAAAGGAGATCAGATTGGAATATGTAAGTATTAAGGATTAGATTACAGATATCTTTACAAAGCCTTTGCCTAAAGATACATTTACGTACTTGAGAGGTATGCTTAGAGTTATACCCCTACCTACTTCTGAATATTTGATCTAAAGAGTGCATTAGTGTAGTGGCACAAAGTACTAGTATTTAAATGGATTGAATGATGATGCTTCCTATATGGGGAAGAATCTAGTATGTACTACGCCATTAAGGACTCTTGGTATTTGATATTTGGTATTGAACAAAGTCTTTAGACACTTGAGTCGGGTAATGACTTGGAGCAATTGATTGAAAATTGGTATTGAGATTACATCTTCGATATTGATTCCAATGGGGGAGAGAATATGCATCAAAAACACTTCCTAAAGCATGGGGAGAATATGCATGAGATAAGGATAGAATCCATAGACAAGTTTTACTTAGTATTCTTAGAACTTAGATATTTCATCTATATTTCCATCAATGCTAAAAGGGGAGATTGTTAGCATGAATTTTGATGATACTACATTGGGGGAGTATCCTAAGCTTTAGAGAGTATTGATATGTCTCATTAATTAATGTGTTTTACATTAATGTCAACATAACATTATTTCTATAAATATTGATAGAGTAGCAAAAAAAGATCTTCATGGTATGGATAATGGTTTGATTTTCTGGTCATGCACAGTTATGGACATGTACATCATAGTATCCTAACCATGTGTGTAGAGTCTAAGTCAAAGGTGCATAGAATTTGTACCTAATTGATAGAGAGTAGTTCAGAGATAGATTATTGGGAAAGTAGCTCTTGATGATTATTGTCTATCTAACATCCCAAATATAATTAATTGATGGATAGTTAGGTAGTGATAGAGGACAACCAGATGATGATGTCAGCAAGTGCACAAGTCTTAGCATCACATTATGAAGTTTTGTATATAATGTGATATGATAGTGCTACTGTAACTATACTCAATTAAATTATCTTATTTTAATTAATTGGGAAAGCCTTAAGGTTGAATCAAGGAATTATTATAAAGATATGGTATAAAGGAAATATGTTCTCCTTGATTGTATGTATGTTCAAGTATTGTGTGTTGGATACAATTGTTCAATTGTGTGTTATCTTTGCTATCACAAAAATGTTATATCAGTTAGCAAAAAAATTCTACCGAGCTCAGTTGGTCAGTAAGGCAAAGAATATTGTCTACTGAGCTTAGTTGGTCAACAAGGCAAAGGAAAAAATCTACCAAGCTCAGATGGTTAGCAAGGCAAAGAACAGAGTCTACTAAGCTCAGTTGGTTAGCAAGGAAAAGGACAGAGTCTACCAAGCTCAGAAGGTTAGTAAAGAAGGTTTACAGTGTCTACTAAGTAGATAGTTGTTATCGAGCTTTCAAGGTTAATCAAGGAAATTTAGTTATTACCAAGATCACTTGGTCATCAAAGGAAATGTGGTAGAAATAGTTCTTACCAAGCTCACTTGGTCATTAAAGGAAATGTGGCAGAAATAGTTCTTACTGAGCTCTCATGAAGGAATTTAGTTCTTACTGAGTAAACTCAGAAACCAAAGGATTTTATAGATATTACGATGTTAACCGAGTCAAGAAGGTTAACTCAGGAAATTTTTGGAAGCAGTATTTACCGAGCAAGGTCAGCTAGTAAAGGATTTCATTGTTTATGAAATAATGTTTATTTGTTTAGAGTAATATTTGTAGCTGACTAATGTATGGTTTATTGGTAAATGTAACCTATAAATGGGCTTACTTGACAACCTGAATGGTATAATTAAGAAGTCAAGTTGTAAATTCTAAGTGTGAGTGAAGTGGAAGTGGACTTAATGTGATACGAGGACTGATTATTGTGGAAGATAATTTGAAGGATGATTAGAGATCATTGAGGAGAAAAAAACCTATATTTGATCAAGGAGAAACAAAGCTATATTTGATCAAGGAGGATTCCATCTAATGATGCTGAACAGAGACTTGTAGTCAACAAATTTAGTTGCATCTTGTTCAGGAAAATTCGTTATTTCTTTCTAACCATTCTAGTAGTGATTTCAAATCTCTTAATAGAGTTAGTTTAATAGTCATTTTGTAAATCCTCTAACAAGGTGACAGTTTAGTTGAATTGCTCTAAAGACCTCTAGCAAAGCCACTCCTAATAGGGTGATTAAATCCTCCAATAGGGTCACACCTAATAGTGTGTATTGTAACCTTTAACAAGTTGGCTCCTAATAGGGCTCACTTCAGAAGAGTGACTAGTTACTTGGTGGTTTTTCCCATATTGGGTTTCCACATTAAATCTAGTGTCTCTTGTGTTCATATTTTTTTCAGTTACATACATGAATGCTTGAAGATAAGTAACAGCTTAATTTACTAAGTTACAACATTTTAGTTATGTTTACCAAGTATCAATAGTAACTAGATCTTTAAGACATCTAAGGGATCTATGATTAAAGTTTTTGTTAGTAACCAATTCACCTCCCCTCTCAATTACTCTATCATTAATTCCAACATTGTGATAATTGTTCAAGTCCCAATTGCAAAAAGGAGCAAAATGCTTACTGAATATGTGTAACTGATCCAAGGGATTATTGTATTTGTAGTTATAGATATAGTTACAAGATTTGAAGGAGTAGAAGTCTGGTGGATATGAAAGAGATAAAGGAAGGAGGTGTAATTTAGTTCTATTATTATACAAGGAATAATACAAGATCATTTGGATAGTGGGTTGATTGGTCTTTCCCTTGAAGATGTTTGGATAGTGGGTCTAGCTATTATCCATAACTCCTAACATGGTTGAAATCTCCTAACAGGGATTCAAAGCCTCCTAACAGGGACTCAATTTCTCATAACAAGGCCTCATATGTACTTAATATTGTAACAAACTCGTAACAAGATCTATCATCTAATAAGTAATATTTATATTAGTACATCATCTTCTAGGTACCATCCCCATCAGGTTTTTCATTCTAAATAAGGGTTTCGCTAGTTAACATATTTGGTGTTATTGTGTATGAGTATTACATTGGAATTTCAATTGATATTAATCATATGGTTAAGATTTCTTAAGATTGTTATTTGTGATATTAGTTGGATAACCGATTCCTCCCCTTGGACTGTATATTCTAACAAAATACTACTATAGATATGATGGTGAAAAAAGTATCCGCTTATGTATTTTGGACAAATAATAGTGCACCAGTTACTCGAGGTGTTCACCAATCTCCACCCTAACTTACTTAGTGGGGCTTTATCTAGATTATCAATCCTTATAATTTTAAGATCTCCCAAGGTCTTGGGATTAAAAACTTTGTCCCAACTAACAAGGCTTAGCCTTGTCTTCCCAGTAGTCCCTAACTAGAGGAAATTCCTTGGATCTTTTAAATTAGGTCCTTATATCTTCATTAGAGTTTAAAGGGGGATGAAAAGTACAACAAAATCCACTGTAAAGATGCTAAGCAGAGGTGGAGTTTTCTCACATTACTTTAGATCATGCCTTTCCATAATGTAATATTTCTCTAAATTTGTTCCACTATCCTATTCTAGTATTGGGATGTTATATCCTTAATCATGAATGGGAGACTGAGGTAGGTGTTTAGTAACTTAGTATCCTCACACCCTAGTATTCTGATCACTTTTTCCCTAAGGTCCCTTTCCATGTTGAAATAGTACACCTTACTTATCTGCAAGTTTGTTCATCATCCCAAAACGTCTTCATACTGATAAATTATATTCTTTAATGCCTTGGTTTCATGAATTGAAGAGAAACCATAAAGGAAGATATCACAAAAGAATTATAGCACCTACGGTGTGAGATTCGAGGTGGGTCTTATACCTTTGATTTTACCCTAACAGGCTAAATTCATTAAGTTTTTACCCAAAAATCTCACAATAGTGATGACTAAGATAAGCTGATTAGAGGTCCTCTTGTCTAAGATCCTAGTTGGATGTGAAAATCCTTCCTAGGGTTCTATTTAGTGGAACCAAAAATTGAATTGAGTTGATAGCTTCTCAACCAATTCCTAGAAAACTCTAATTAACAGTGCCCAATTTAATTAGAATTTCAAATAAAAATTCCCTCCTCACTTTATCATAGGCCTTATAAATATCAAATTTTAAAGCCATACTTGGGTTCCCAAATTTATCCATGGAGTGGATCACTTGTGGGCTTTAATCACCACATTGTTATTTACTTAGGATAAAGCCATTCTGAGGGGGGCAAATGAGTTTGTGTAATAGAGGTTTAATACAACATAACCATAACCTTAGACATAATATTATATATCATGTTTCATTCCATTATAGTTCTAAATTCCCCCAGTCAATCAAGTTCAGAAGTTTTAGGTATCAAAACAATGAAGTACTAGTTGATTTCTTTTAGCAATTTTTCCATTTTAATAAAATCCTAAGTAATGTGGGTGACTTTACACTTGGTGACTTCCTAGAATTATTAGAATAATTTGGGGGGAAATATCTAGTCATGGGGATTTATTCATGCCTATAGAAAAAAAAATATTCTAACTTCCTCTTCAACAACATTCATAGTTAGGCCCTTATTCATTTTTCATTGATGACAGAGTTCATGATCCATAATAAATCAGCCCGAGTGTTGATGTCTGCTGGTCTATTTTTTCATAGTGCGGAGAATTTCCAAAATATGTGTAAAAAATATGTTGTCCTTGTATCTTACATATTAGGGTTTATGTTCTTACCATCTTTTGAATTTTGTGTTACACTAGTTATGCCTTAATTTCTGTGTTGTTTGAAATTTATTAAATTCTCAAGGTTTGTAATCAACATAGTCCTCAAAATGTCCTAAATATGTTAAAACCATAGATTTATCTTGAATTTCTAAAAGGGTTTTCAAAAATCTCAAATTCTTTTCTCTTATGGTTCTACGATGCTCTTGCTTCCCATAGGGACATTGTGCTTTCTTTCCTCTATCTCTGTGGTTACATTTCATTGTTATGGCATAAAGGTGTAGTGGACACTTTGGTTTATGGGTATATAGTTTTGTATTATGTAATAGTAAAGTGATGAAATTTTGAGCTTTAAGGCCTTACATTTGACCTTTGAGTGAAGGTGCATAAGAAATTTCATAGCTTTTAAGTTTTTCCTTACGATTCCATGATGATGAGTTAGCCTCTACGAATGAAATTTTTTCGTTAAGCTACCTCCAGCTATATGTTCTCCTCTTTAGTGTATGAACATAATAAGGGTTAAAGTAGTTATGTTCATTGATTTATGAGGGTACAAATAAAAAGTTGAGTGGACAGGTGGAAAGGTGGATCGATTCAATTTACGCTCTTACATTTTGGGCTTATGGTGGAAGGGCATAAAGGCTAGTGATGGAATAAAAGATGTCTTAAAGGAATATTAAATGTTGTTTACAATTCTAGACACAAAGGAAGCTCATAAGAGTGGAACAATGTTTCATTTCTTCTATGTGCTTCGACTTGTTGGCTCGTAGACAACTATAAAGTGGTTTCATAAAGAGGAATGTATTGTGTGGGACCTAATAGATTGCCACTTGGACCTTGAAAATAACGAATCAAATTGCAACATGCCAAATGTGTCAGATGGGCTTGGCCCATGTGGAAGATAACTTAACTGACCCATTTTGCATGTGCTTGAATTGGCGTTGATGTTCTTACTAAAATGTGTGAAAAATCATGTAGTTCTTATGTCCTATAGATTAGGGATTTTTTTCATACCATCTTTTGAGTTTTGTGTTACCCTAGTTACACCCTAATTTATATGTTTTTTGAAATTTATTAAATTCGCAATGTTTTTCATCAACATACTCCTCAAAATGTCCTAAATATGTTAAAACCCTAGATTTATCTTGAATTTCTGAAAGGGTTTTCAAAAATCTCAAGTTCTTTTCTCTTATGGTTCTATGATGTTCTTGCTTCCTATAGGGGTGTTTTACTTTCTTTCCTCTATCTCTATGGTTATATTTCACTATTATGGAGTAAGGGCATAGTGGTTTATGGGTATATGGTTGTGTATTATGTAATAGTGGAGTGGTGAACTTTTGAGCTTTATGGCCTTACGTTCAACCTTTGAGTAAAGGTGCGTAAGAAGTTTCATACCTTTTAAGTTTTGTCTTACAATTCCATAGTGAATAGTTAGCCTGTATGAAAAAAAGCTTTTTATTATGGCACCTTTGGCTATACATTCTCCTCTTTGGCATATGAGCATAATAAGGTTTAAAGTGGTTTTGTTCATTCATTTATGGGGGTACAAATAACAAGTTGAGTGGATGGGTGGAAAGGTGGATCGGTTTGATTTACACTCTTATGTTTAGGGCTTATGACAAAAGGGCATAAAGGCTGGTAATGGAATAAAATATGTCTTATGGGAATATTAAATGAGGGTTATGGTTCTACACACAAAGGAAGCTCGTAAGAGAAAAATAGGGTTTTATTTCTTCTACGTGCTGCCATTGTTTTGGCTCTCTGAAAACCATAAAGTGGTGTCATAAAGAGGAATGTGTCATGTGGGACCTGATAGATTGCCACTTGGGCCCTAAAAATAGCGAATATAATTACAACACATCAAATATGTCAGATGGACCTGGACCATGTGGAAGATTACTTAAGTGATCCATTTTGCATGTGCTTAAATCGATGGTGATGTTCTTCCTAAAATTTAATATGGGTCGTCCATTTTTTGAGAGAAAATTTTCCCCTTATGTTCTAACATTTGCAAGTATAACATGAAAATAGAGAAGTTTTTCATGTCTCTCTCTATGGATATAAGATGGGTTTGGCATATGAGTGTAAGAAACTCTCAAAAGAGCAAGATCATTCACTTCAGCATATGGGTGTAAAAGATAAACTAAAAGGTGAAATGAATTTTTTATGCTGATAGAAAATGTTTTGAAGTGTAAATACATAAGGATATGCTGAGAGGGTTTTAGTTCTTACAATAAGAGGGCCTCATAAGGGCATAGAAGAGATTACAAAGCCTTGCTTAGAGAGGGTTAATCCTTCTATGCTTGAATTTTTTAAAAGCATTACTAGATAAGCATAAGGGTCTAATAGATGTATCTCCAAGGTTATGAAGTTTGTAGGGTTTGGACTCAGTGTATAACTGGAAAACCAAGTATTAAAATAAAAAGGAGGTTGGTTGAGGTCTCATGCCAATTAAGGAAAAAGAATGAATTCTTCATAGCCAAGTAAAACAAAAAGAAAAAAAGTACTTTAGGATCATATTACATGGTTGACATTCTTTTCTAACACCCTACAAGGATGGTATTAAAGCTCATGCATGCAAAATTTATTGAAGTTGGTAGATCTTATAAATAAAGTATAAAGATTTTATTGAAGGTTCAAAGTATTTTACATTTTTGAGATCGTTTGTTTTCCATTTTGAAAATTCTTTAGGTATCCATAGATTTTGTGATTTTCTACACCAGTATTACAAGAGTTTGAGGTATAAATTTTTAGACAATAATGGCTCACATAGATGTTGAGGAGATCCCTGCTAATGAAGTAGAAGTAGAAGAGGAAGGAGAAGATGTTGTTGGAGTAATAGCAGAAGGAAAGAAGAAGAAGGGAATAGCCAAGGCCGAAAAAGAAACCCAGGTCAAGAAGCAAAATAAACATGCAGAGGAATGGATGAGGATTCTCCTAGGATCATCCAATATAGTCTCAGCTAATGACTATGTTTTTAAAGACCCTTAATTCTTGTGCAAAGATGCAATGTGCCCCAACATTGATGGGTTTCCTCATTTTATGTACTTCTATCAAAACAAAATTGAAAATGTGGTAGTAAGTAACCCATGGAATGGGAATATGGAAAAATTAATATTCCCTGAAGTACTTATTGATGTGGGTTTGGTGAAGGCTTTGATAAATTCATATAATCCAATCACTAGATCATTTCATAGATACAATGGGAGTATCTTATGTACGCTTGACAAGAATTCTTTTATAGAAGCTTTTAATTTGGAGGGGCAAATGGATGTTCCCATAGATATTGAAGAGTTATAGGGAAAGTTTGGAATGAATAAAACTCATTATCTAAATAATGTGATGCTACCTCATATTCCCTACAATGTTAAAAAGGTGGGGCAAATACCAAGGAAAGTAGAAGATCACTTTCCATTGAGTAGATTCAAGAACAATTTTAAGAATATTGTGTATGGATTACACAATGTTTTGGGAAGTGATGGGGCAAAAAAATGTGTATATGGCTCATTGTTTTTAATGGCATGTGATATACAAGACCCTTTCCACAATAGGGAACATCACTATGTGGGTTTCATTATTGAAACCATGGACCATCAAATTCTAAATGCTAAGAATGGAGAGCTAAAGGACTTCAAATTTCATCACTACTCAGTGCTCATGGATCTGATCCTAAAAAAGAACATTGGCTATATCAGTCAAGACTTTATTGATCAAACATCTCATGAATTTGATGAGTTTCCTATTCAATTGTGGACTCGTATCTGGGACAAAAAATTTCATTATTCAAATGCTATTATATTTTTCAATTTTATTTGTGTTGTCATTATGAAAATGGTAGATCATACCTTTTTAGGGCTCCTTCCATTCTAAGAAAATTGCTCAGACCTTCCTTTTTGGATGATAAAGTAAAGTTGGATCATAATTGGGTTGAGATATTTTTGTTCAAAGAATGTACCCTAATGAGGGTTTATGAATGCCCTTAGCCACATCATATATTACCCAAATATTTTCCTCCTAGGTTAGCCATTTTTGAATTCTTTTGGAAATTTTTATTGATGAACTTGAAATAAATAATTCCTCCTTCCCTACATAAACCTACATTTGTTTGTAGATATTTTAAAGTAGGAGATATTATAATTGGAAAGAATGCTAATGAGGAGCTCAGTGAGTATTTAAGTCAGTATAAATTTGCCACTAGAACCAATAGAATGTATGACCCAGATAATTATGTAACAAATGAAGTCAAAACTATTAGGGGTTATATTCTGCCTCCCAGCAAACACATCCTTATAGAAGATTTAATTTCAAATATAGTGGCAACAGGGGATTTTGAGGAGTTACTGGGAAAGTATTGTAAAATCTAAAAGCTAGAGGATGCCTTGATGAGGACTAATCCAAAATTCAAAGTTGCTTACACAGAGATACCATATCCTGGGAATTTGAGGAAAATGGTAGAAAATTTTGATAATATTATGGCTCAAATTCCAAATGAGCCTAAACAAGAGGAGGCAACATTAAATCAAGAATCCCCTAGGCCTGATTTCCAATTGGATATTGATGTTGACTAGGAGGAGCAACCTTTATCTTCTATATGGGTAGCCAAAGGAAACAAAAGACAAAAAGTTATGCACATCCCAGAGAGGGTGGTGAGCAAAGCCCTACAAGTTATACTAGGATAATGATTAGTATTTTGTTGAGATTAGGAAAAATTATTTAAATGATATGGCAATAAACATTGGTAGAGCCTCTACTAACTGCCAAATTGTAGCTTCCAAGTTGGATGATAGAATTATCCAATCCAAGAAATTTATGGAAGATGATGATTTCATTATGTCATCAGAATTCAAAATTTTTTTTATATAAATTTAAGAAAAATGAGTTTACCCTAAGCCTTATGCTAGGAGAAGATCCTGAGAAAAATAAAGAATTAGTAGACAAACTACTAGCATATGATCTAGACAGTGAGACAAAGACCCCTATAGAGGCCAGGGAGTTAGTCCACAAAAGTGGCATGATTTTAGTGTCAGGCTGGTATATTGAAAGGGCCTTTGCACTTGACCAAATTAGAAAGAAAGAAAGAAAGAAATCTATAAGGCCACTAGTAGTGAGGGTTTGAAGAGAAGGTCATGTTTTAATATAGATACTAAAACCCTAGCTATCTAGAGTATTGCCCCTGATACTAATAAGCCTAGAATGATTAATGTAGAAGAGAAAGCTCAAGATAACATGATTACCTAGACATTGGATACTACCATAGGAAAGGAGGTCTCCGGCATGATAAAACACTTTGCATTCATGAATGAGGTAAAGATGGAACAAATTGAGGATAGGCTTGCTACTTCCTACAATGAGTGCTTCGATTCTAGAAAATTATATGAGGAAGAGCTTAAAACAAGCTATGTTTAGAAACAAAGGATAGAAGAGTTGGAGGGTAAGGTTCAGAGACTAGAAGAGGAAATTACATCTCTAAAGGACCAACTCAAAGCTACAACAGAGGAAGAACATGCACAAAGAAGTGTGGAAGAAATCAGAAACACTATTGAGGTGGAATTTCAAACAAAAAATATACCAATAGGGTTAATAGTGCAAGAACCAGTAATCAATGTGGAGGGTGAGATTCCTAAATTAGATGGTGCACTAAAAAGGGTTATAATGATAAACATGCTGAATAATAGGATAGGCATCTTGAATAGAATCTCTCAAGATGCATATAATGCATTCACTAACTTAGAAGTTGATGAGAAAATGTGCAATGAAGTAGTAATCTGGCTAGACCCCATTTTCCAACAGTGGGGGCCATACATGCAATTTTTTGATAGATTGATACCTCTACCAGAAAGCTAGACCTTCCTGATAAGGTCATTACAGTTAAAGATGGCATGGATAGCATAAAGGATTTTCTACAATTCTTTATAGGGAAATTGGCAATCATTCGCAATAAGATGCAAGTGTTGATTAATGGTTCTTATTCCTTAATCATTTATATTCTTAATTTTGATAAAAAAATAAAATATTGGAATGAATGGTCTAGTTCTTTTGACCATATTGTAAATTTTCCATAGGTGGCATCAATTTTTGAAGGTGACACTAATGAGTTTACTTTCAATGAACTCATTAACACTTTGTTTAAATTTGAAATTGAAATGAATAGGTTTATAATAAAGGAGAAGGCAATCACAGATGCTAGGTGAAAAAAATTTGTTGGTGACTTAGAAAAAATCAAAGCATGCGAATGGCCAACTAAAAGGGAAGTCATTGTTTGGGAGGCAATCACAGAGATCAAGGGTTTACCATTAACTGAAGAAAAGGAAAAGTTAAAGATTTGATGCTTCCAGTTGTAATGTTGTAATTGTTTCTATTGTTTCTTTGTTTGTTGAGAGTTAAAAGATATTTTAAAAGTTTTGTTGCATCTTTGTACTCCCTTTTGTTAAGGATACCTATCAATCACAATTTTCCCTTTCCTTGTTGCAACTAATGATTATATAAATGAGTTTTCAAGGCATTTTGACAGGTCTGAAAGTTGTATAATTTTTTCCTTTCTTCAAAGAAAAGCACAATCAATCCATCTATGTGTAGTTTTGTTTGAGTTTATTTTCAGATTGTTTACTTTTTGATGTTATCTAGAAATGCCAGAATCAAAAAGATATTCTGGGTCTTTCATTGAGTATCTATTGGTCATTGTATCGGTCTTTTAGAAGGATAATACAAAGGGGTACTTACACTATATTTGTGTCACCAATTTTTTTTGCCATTTTATGAGTTTTCTTACTTTGAGATTAGTTAAATAATGTTTAATTGATTGAATGTAGTTTGGATAGGTTGTATACTAGTTCTATTATTACTTTTAATTCAAAGAGTTAAGGAAGTACTTAAGTAAATCAATTGAGTTTATGAGTTTATGAAAGGGATACTTCATAAGAATGGGAATGGGTGATTACAATTGATAGATTCATCTACAAGTTATTTGAATTATATCTCCTAATAGTTAAAATTTTTTCGCAATGGATAAGGCACTAGTCATATAACTCAAAAGTAAATGACAGTAAATTCTACCACTACATTTTAAATTCACATTGATATCTAAATCAATCAAAATATTTTATCAAATGTATAAGGGTGGTCATCATCTATGTGTGGAATTTCATAAAGTATTGTTAGCTATTGTTGTTCATGTTTGTTTTGCATATATCAGAGAAAATGGACCATATCTACTACTCCTAGGGATTAAGGGTAAGAGTCAACAAATGAATTAAATACCTAAGATACTCCCACATTGGTTTTGCAGAGCAAGAAGTGCAAGAAGCATTGTGCTTCATTCTATTGGCCTAGAGATATAGTACATTATGCTAAACACAAGTATTAGCTACCTCTAGTATAATACATTTTGTTTTCTACTTGTACAAATAATCACTGTTAAATCAGGAGGCAATAAAATTGGAAACTTTATTGGGGATATACACTTAGTATTCTCATAAACTAGTATATCATCTAAGATCTGTGTCTCCCTTTAGTACAGTTTGAGATAGGCATTTCACATGAAGTATTCCATGGTTTTAAGGGTTATTTTCATTTTTATTGAGAATGTTAGTAAAGTGATTGTGATTTATTTAGCAATTTCTCCCATTCTAATAGGGTGGGTGGCATCTTAGAAGTTTTTAACTAGTGTCAAGATTTAGAAATTTTTTTGATTCAAATTATAGAAAATAAGAACACAGGAAATTGTGAAGAAAAAATTAGGAATTAAATTACAAAATAATCTCCCTCCTAGGGGAGGATAGAATTGGGCTATGAAGAGGCCTCAAATGTAGAGAGAAGACCACTCTCAAGAGAAAGTAATGAGGGGAGAAAATGTTCATTTTTTTGCTATGGAAAGGGAATCATCTTACTAAAGTTCTAGATTCCATCCCAAATTATTTGCTGATGATTTTTCAGCACTCCCAAAGTAATATGTCCAAAGAGTATTAGGCAAAAAAGTGCACCTAGTTTGTATAAAACAAATAGTATTAACCTCTTTCAACAAAGTAGGAACCTCCTGTCTAATTAGTCTCAAGAAGAAATAGGACCAAAACACTTAGATCCTAAGAGTTGTAATGATGAAAAAATTGTTAGTTCTGAGTTTACAGTCCATGATCCTGATTAGATTGAATCCTAAGAATGTAATTTGTTGAGCAAGAAGCCATAAATAAGAGATTGTAAAAGGAGAGAATAGAGAGGATTATGAAAGCTTTTGAAGAAAATCATACAATACTCAGGCAAACTGGTACCATAATGAAGAAAAATGAGATAGCAACTAGTTCTTGGCAACCTGAAATTATAGGTCAAGCTAAACAACTTAAGATACAAGAGAAAAGGTTGTTGAAAACTTACAATATGAATCTAGAAGGACATGTAATACAAGTAATTAAAAACTATAGTGTTCTAGAAGTTGACAACAATAAAACAAAAGATGTAGAGCATGTTGTTGATGCTAAGGATAAAGAAAAACAAAAGGAGATTGGCGTTAAGATTAAGGAACCAAAAAAGATTGTTTAGATCGATGATTATATGTCACCTTTTGATATTGAGTTGGAGAAGAAAAGGAAAGAAAAGGATTATTTTGCTAAGAAACTAGAAATTGTAGAAAATGAACTAGAAATAATTGAGATGAACAATAAGATTAAATTTGTTGAAAATGCTAGGAACTAGTCTACAATTATGCTTAAAGATGATATAAGTGGTGGATCTAATGATGCCAATCAAAATATTACTAAGGTACCTACTTCTTTCTTCCCTTCTTTTTCACAAAAACCATATCTTCATAAATTTGTTGGTGATGCTAGTACTACTAATACTATAAATAATACTAAGAGAAATGTTTCCAATCACCCTAAGATTGATTTACGAAGGAGACCTGTTAAGTTATAGGGTTATAGAAAAATATGTTTTGATGGAGTCCCTAGGTTCGCTAACCCCATCCCTCAAGAAATGAGAAAAGGGTTGCCTAAGTTTGCTGGGAAAAATGCTATCGCTTGTGAGGACCATTTAAAGAGTTTTCTTGATATGATGAATAGTTATGAGGTTGAAGCTGGAGGTTTTATGAAATTATTTGTTCATTCATTAACTAAAGATGCTAGGGAATGGTTAAAGAGACTTCCTAAATTATCCATTGTTGATTGGAAGGATATTGAGTATTGTTTCAAAAGGCAGTATGGTGACAAGAATAATTAAAGTTATATCCTAAGTGAATTCAATAACATTAAGATGCTATCTAATGAGTCTATTACTGAATTAAATAATATATTGTAGAAAAGGATGTGTAAGCTTATGTAAGCCATGAAAGTTGATGACAAGATATGTCTGATCACTTACTTGAATGCTTTTGATGGTAAAATGGCATACCAACTTAGGGATAAGGAACCTAGGACTTTAAGAGATGCCTTAAGAATTGCAATAAATGTAGAGAATAATTTGATAATGTTAGAGAGATTAGAAAGCAAAAGAGGTGATCCTAGGTTGTTCGGGTGTAAGGGAAATAGAAAGGAAGATCATAAAATTGTAGGTGGAAAAAAGAAAGAGCCTAGTGAGATAAGTCAAGTTCTAAATCCTATAAAGGGTCTAAATTTTCGTTAGGTCAAGAGTGATACAAATCCCACTAAAAATAGGGTACCTTATCAATCAAATTTCAATAGACAAAATAGGTTGCAAAATTTTCCTTATAACACCACTTGGAAGGATGGTCAACCTAGTAGTCCTCCTCTCAAGAACACCAATAACAAGGTGACCCTTGACCCCTTATCAAAAAATTCTATAAATCTTATCAATGATCTTGAATGAACTTCTGAGCCTAAATGGGGCTTTTTATGTCAATTACCCCATGGTCCTGAATCTTTTGTATGTTATAATTCTTTAGAATAACTGGGGGGGGGGTGAATCAGTTATTCAAGGTCCAATGCCACTTTTTCTCTCTTAATATTCAATAGCACATAACTGAAACTATCATGCATGTAATTTGAACATTTAACCAACTATGAAAAGTAGACATGCATCACACCATAACACTAACAATTTGATAACCCAGAAACCCTCCAAGAATAAGAAGGTAAAACTAGGGTGGGGATGATACCCACAAAATAACTATGTAATTGATTTCAACCACTTCTAATGGTCTACCCTATTAAAGGCCTGCCCTATTAAAGGCTACAACACATTGTTAAATGTAACCTTGTTAGAGGATTTCAACATATTGTTAGGAATGGGCCTAGTTAAAGGACTTTGGAACATTCACTTGGAATGTCACCATGTTAAAGGATTTACAACATGGCTATTAAATCAACCTAAGTCCATAGGGTTTATCTTAACTATTACAATTGCTAGAGAGTAAAAAAAATGACTTTTGATCTAATACAACTTACAACATATCTTGCACATTACAGATCACACTTTAGTTCAATCCTTTTCTTGGCTTTAATCGCTGCAGCTCTGAAAGCTTCTCATCTCAAGCTTCATCAACTTGAGTCTTCTTACTCGTTACACCAATGCAATCATATCTATGGTCACTTATCGAAGCAAAGTATATGTACTCTCTTCCACCTTATCTCTTTCTTCTGCATTTCATAATTTCATGCTTGACAAAAACACCATACCTTGCTTCGTGACCTTATGACTCCTTAAATAGATATCTGGAATACCTTTCCCACTCGATTCTCCCTTTCCAACTTTAGGGTTTCAATAGATTAGGTAAGATATAATGTATCTATCCCATATTTGGCTCTTATCTAAAACTTTATCTAGAATGCAATTGTATTTGCCAAAAATAGTTTACATAGTGTTCTTTGCCACCAGCTCTTCATTCTTATCTTCTATTTTGGCTCAGAGTATCCTAGATAACTACCATGTTGGCTCAGATTTGGCAAATATTTGATTTTCAAAATAATGCAACACCTCAACACTATTGATTTACTGATGCTTGGCACCCTCTATATTACTCGGCTCCTGTATTCTGCTTGGCATCTAAACTTTTCTCAGCACTTGATATTTACTCGACACTTGAAGATCACTCAACACTTGATATTTACTCAGCACTTGAAGATCACTAGGCACACTCTAAAGGTAAACTTGCTCAGCTTCAACTAAGAATCTGTTCGGCACTAACTAGCTTGCTTGACACTCTCTTATGAACTTAGTTAGGCTATACAAATGACTTAGCTATACCTTACATCTTTGATATGTCTTGTTGTGTCTATCTTCTATGTCTTAGAGTATGTCATCAATACACTATTTCATCAATGACTTATCTAATCCTTATACTTCATTACAACATCATAACTTCAACCTTTGTCTAGGTACTCTAGTTACATCTTATTGATTGCCACCTCTTTGTCAATCATCCAACTTATAGTATTTGGATCAGTAAAGAAATGGTCATTCCTACAAGTAGCAAGTTTGACATCAATGACAAAACAATGATTGAAAACATTCTTTACCAATTCTATTACTCTTCATTCATGAGCTTTTCAACCATTTCCAATAGTGTAGCAGCCTAGTCATTCCTTGAAAATAAAACTATGGTAGAAGAATGTCAGGAACATGAAGAAAACAATGATGATGTGGATGTAATATGTTTGAGTCATATCATGATTATTCTAACTCTGAATATTATGACAGAGATGTAAATGAGAAAAGGCAGTTTTAGAATGATATGCAGCAACAGGTATTTTTTGATGAGAGTGATGGTAAAGATAATTTGTGTAATATGGTAAATGCTAAAGAATAATTAACATTAAGGAAGCATTCTAGGAAAGAGGTTGATGAAATTACTTCCAGCATGATAGCTCAAGTGTAGACTAAAAACATGGCTCAAAAAGATGGTGATGACAAGGTGGCTAGTAGGTTTATAAAAGGGGTTAATCTTTAAAAGGGTGAAGTTATGAAACCTAATGAAATCCCTATTGTGAAGGTCAAACTTAACAATAAGAAATGGGAACCAAAGAAGGTGGATAGTCCCAAGGTTTTTGAGCTCCCAAATAATGTTTCCAAGAAGTTAAATGAGAAGATACCAAAAGTGATCACTATAAATGACAAGAATCATCAAGCTGCTATAAACATTTTGGATTAATATCATGAGAAAAGGAGTATGGTTGTTGATTGTCCCTCTGATTCTTCTATAGATATGACTACTATGTTATCACAAATCACTCTCAAGGTCCCTTTGTCTAAATTAATAAGAATCCCTAAACACCAAAATAAAGCCATAGCATGGTGGGGAGATACTGATACAAAGGTAAGACACGATTGTAAAAAACTCATAATCCCAAGGAAAGAAATAAAGAAAAGGTAAAAGAAAAAGAAGCTGAAGTAGTTGTGTCTCAAATTCCTCAGATGTTTTTGGATAGCTCTATAAATCAATTTTTAGGAAGTGTTGAGCCATTTTTCTTGAGTATCTTAGTGAATGGTAAAACATTGAAAAATTGCATGATTGATTCTTGTTCTTCCAATACTATTATGCCTCTTGAAGTAATGAAGGAATTAGGCCTAAAGGTTGATACTACTCTGGGAAGATCTGTTGCCATGGATAAAAGAGAAGTGAAAGTCATAGGCACTATTAATTCTTTATCATATAGACTAATAGCTTGTCTTAAGAAAGAACTTACTATGAGTGTGTTGGTTGTTGATATTCCACCTCAGTATAGTATGTTATTATCTTGAAAATAAAGTGGTGCCATGGGAGGGAGTTTGGAATGTGATTTATCATTTTCTACTTTTAATATTGAGGAGAATTTGGTAAAAATAAATAGAGAGCCTAAGAGTATATATATGATAGAAAAGGATATAGAAGATAATATGAAAAAATTTATGGATACAGATGTCATTGCATTCCTAGTTGAGGTTCTGACTTTGAAGAAAGGTAAGAATAAATCTCAAATGGAAGTAGAAGCTAACACAAAGACATACAAAGGTGATCTATGGGCTATGTTTTTGGATGGTGCTTGCTACAAGGATGGATCTAGTGCAGGTATTTTTTTAATATCTCCTACTAGGGTAACATAAAAATTCTCTTTTCATTGAGTTTCCCTTGTACTAATAATATACCAAAATATGGGGCCTTTTTATTAGGACTTAGATTAGCTCACAAGAATGGGATAAAGTGTTTACATGTTATAGGGGATTTTGAATTGGTTGTATCCCATGTAACAAATGTTTATGTGTCAAAAAATAAAATTAAAACAATATAGAAATGTTGTGTGGGATATGATTACATATTTTGATGCATTTGGGATAGTTTGGAAAGATAGAACTAATAACAAGATTTCATATTTGTTAGCAAATATATCAATAAAGCCTAATGACATTAAGTTTGATGGTATATCCAAAGTTGAAATTCAAACTAGGAATTTCACTCCTAAAAATGTCTATAATTGGCAAGTATTTGAGGATGATAAAGATGTTCTGTGATTTTTGAATTGTGAAAGTATGTTGTCAGGGAAAGAAATTGATTATGCATCCTATGTAGAAAATATAAATGGGAAAGATACTATTTTTGGGCAATGAGTTGTATAATTAAAAACAAACAAAATCCCAAGGGGTTTAGTTGTTTTAGAAAATATTTTTAACAACCAACACAAGTCCCAAATTGATGCTAGTGAATATAATGCTAAAGACCTAGAGGAGGTAAATTTAGGAACTAGGGAAGCACATAAGGTATATATTAGTAAGAAGTTGTCTTCTAAAATAAGGCAAGGTTTGATAGATCTATTAAAAAAATATAGACATGTGTTTGCATGGTCATATGATGACTTGAAGGCTTATATAGAAGATCTTTTTAAACATGAAATCCCTTTGAAACCAGATGTTAAAACTTTTAGGCAGAAATAGAGGCTAATAAATCAAACTTTAGCTCCCAAATTGCAAGAGGAACTAATCAAGTTAAGAGATGTGAGGATCATAAAGCCTATTAGACATTCATCTTGGGTGTCCAATTTTTTCCCTATTAGGAAGAAAAATGGAGACATAAGATTGTGTGTTGACTTCAAAAATCTTAATATATCTTCATTAAAGTATAATTATGGTTTACCAAATATGGAAGCTATGTTGCAAAAGGTCACTGACTCTGAACTTATGTCCATGATGGATGGATTTTTAGGCTATAATCAAGTGGTTGTTAAGGAATTAGAATAGTTTAAGAGTACTTTTACTACTCCATTGGGTACTTATGTGTATGTCAGGAGGCCTTTTGGGCTTATTAATGTTAGAGCTAGTTTTCAACATGCTATGGATGTGGCTTTTGTCGATATTATTAATAAATTCTTGGTAGTATATCAAGATGATCTAATTTCTTATTCTGAGGATAAGAGTGATCATTGCAAGCATCTAGAAAAGGTATTTATTAGAGCCCTTAAGTATGGTATCTCTTTAAATCTTAGAATGCATGATTTTGGTTTTAATGAAGGCAAGTTATGAGGGCATCTAGTTGATAAGCATGGTGTGAGGATTAACCCTTAAAGGGTAGAAGCAATAGACAAAATTTAGAAGGCTAAGAGTGTTAAGGGAATTCCATCATCTTTTGGGAAAATTAATTTTCTTAGAAGGTTTGTGACTAATTTTGTAGAGATTAGTAGGCCTATATCAAAGATGCTAAAGAAAGGATCTGAGATAAAATGGGATGGGGAGCCTAGCGTTGCATTCTAGAAGATCAAGCAAGCTATTAAAGATGCTCCTATTCTTAGGGTACCAAATTGTGATATGCCAATGCATATATTTTCTTTTGATTCATTTCACACAATTGTTGCAATATTCTTACAAAAGAATGAGGAAGGTTATGAACAACCAATTGCATTTTTTAGAAAATCATTATAGGCAGTAGAACTCAAGTATGATATAAATGAAAAATAGGCATATGCACTAGTAGAAGGGGTGAAGGATTTTAGATGTTACCTAATTGGAGCCATTTTCATTGCATTGGTCCCTACCATTGCTATGAAGGATATATTTTCACAAGGGGTATCTAGTAGAAGATGTAGGTGGATTAATAGAATACAAGAGTTTAACATTGATATTCAAATCACCAAACTAGTTAGAGGTCAAGGCTTGGTCAAATTGATGACATAAGAAAATTTACAAGAAAATCAAATAAATCAATTTGATGATAGTTGCAGGGATAATATTTTTGATATGGATACTTCTAATTGGTATAGAGATCTGATTTATTACTTGCAAAACATGAAATCCTCATCAAGATTAATAGACAACTGGAAAAGATCCTTGAAGTTGCAGGTTATAAGTTATGTTATAGTGCAGGGGTAATTATGGTGGAGCAATATGGAAGGGGTCCTTTTGAAATGTTTAGATGAAATTAAGTCTGAAAGGATCTTAATACATATGCATGGTGTGCATGGGGATCATTATATGGCTAAAACCATTACTCATAAAATTCTTAGGGCTAGTTTTTTGTTGCCAAAACTTTTTAGAGATGCTCATGAGTTTGTTAAAACACGTGATGCTTGCCAAAGGTTTAGTGGATAGTTAATGTTCTCTAGAAATCAGCCATTAAGACCTATTGAAGTGTAGGCACCATTTTAACAATGGGGAATTGATTTCATTGGTGATATTTCAAACAAGTCTAGTGGTAGACATTCTTAAATCCTTGTGGCTACTTACTACTTCACTAAGTCGGTTGAAGCAATTCCTACTAAGAAAGCAAAAAGTAAAGTAGTGATTAATTTCATTCTAAATAACATTATGACTAGGTTTGGATGCCCACAAAAGATTACAAATGATAAAGCTATGTTTTTTATATCTGAGGAATATAAAATTATTTGTAAGAAATATAGCATTAGAAAATAGACATCGTCACCTTATCATCCTCAAGGGAATGGTCAAGAAGAGAAAAGCAATAAAAGTATATTTAAAATTATCAAAAGGATTTTAGGAGAGAATAAGAAGGCCTAGGATTCATAATTTCCATTATCTCTGTGGGCTAATAGGGTTACTATAAAAAATGCCATTGGATGTGTTCTTTTTTATTTGGTTTATGGCATACAAGCTAGACTTCCATAGAATAATATAAAGGAGATGTATAAATTTTTTCAACTTGATGAATATGATATCACTAATGAGATGCAACTCAAGATGGATGATATCCTATAACTAGAAGAAATAAGAAGAGATTCTTCTATTCAGAATGTTAATTTGCAATCATAGATGAAGCATTTGTATGACAAGAGGGCCATTGAGAGGAAATTTGAAATAGGTGATATGGTATTGATGTGAAATGGTAGGATGGAAGATAAAGGTAAGCATGGTAAATTCGATCCCATCTGGTTTGGTCCATAAAATATTTATGATGCAAATGGTGAATATTCATATGTTCTAAGGGACCTAACCAGAGATATTCTTGAATTACTAGTACATGGAAAATTCTTGAACAAATACTTTTCCTAAAGTATCTATTTTCCATGAATAGTAGTTTTAGGGTTTCTTGTATCCTTGTATATTATGTATATTTTGTGGGTCCTTGTAAATACCCGTATACATTGTGGTTTCCTATTTATATTGTTTTATTTCTATGCTCTTTGAGGAAGCTGTCATTATGTATCAAGCATGTGGTTTTCTCTACCATAGATTCTAGATTCTTGCATAGAGTCAAGTAGTCTATCATCCCTAGACAGAGCCACTAGTGGTCTAACTTTTCATAGTGAAAAGAATTTCCAAAATATGTGTTAAAAATCATGGAGTCCTTGTGTCCTACATATTAGGGTTTCTATTTTTACCATCTTCTAAATTTTTTGTTACCCTAGTTATGCCCTGCTTTCTATTTTGTTTGAAATTTATTAAATTCTCAAGGTTTTTCATCAACATAGTCCTCAAAATGTCCTAAATATGTTAAAATCCTGGATTTATGTTGAGTTTCTAAAAGAGTTTTAAAAAATCTCAAGTTGTTTCCTCTTATGGTTCTATAGTATTCTTGCTTCCCTTAGGGGCATTACACTTTCTTTCCTTTATCTCCATGGTTATTTTTCATTATTATGGCATAACGACATAGAGGAAACTTTGGTTTATGAGTATATAGTTGTGTCTTACATACCTTTTAAGTTTTGTCTTACAATTCCATATTTATGAGTTAGCCCATATTAACAAAAGCTTTTCATTAAGGAACCTCTGGCTATACATTCTCCTACTTGGCGTATGAGAGTAATAAGGTTTAAAGTAGTTTTGTTCATTGATTTATGGGGGAATGAATAAAAAGTTGACCGAATGGGATGAAAGGTGGATCAGTTTGATTTACACTCTTACATTTTGGGCTTATTGCGTAAGCGTGTAAGGGTTGGTGATGGCATAAAAGATGTCTTTGTTGGAATTATGTTGTATTTATCAATAGTGACAAAACTTACTCATTTTTGAATGCTTACTGAGCTCATCACTCAGTCTAAAGTTTATACCAAGAATTTAGTGGTTACCTTGTAAGCTAAGTAGTTAAGAAGTTTACACCAAGCATTCCTGAAGCTATCAAGTAAATATAAGCAGTGTGAAGACTAGAAGTGTCTACCAAGCTTCTTAGTATCTACCATGCTCTACAGTGTCTACCAAGAAATAAATTTGTGTCTTGGAGATTTAGTGTAAACTAGGTGTTTGAAGAAGTAGTGCTTACTGAGTGAAGCAAGGTAAACTTAGTGTGTAGTATCTACCGATTGACACTATATCTACTAAGTCACCACTGGTTACTGAGTTTAGAACTACATCGAGTGATTAGTATGGATCGAGCCTTCACTTCTACAAAGAGCATGATGATGTCGAGTAATGCAGCGGATGCTGTGTATTAGGTTGCCAAGTTAGTTCAGTGAACCCAAGTTATTTACTATTGGGTGGAATTTGTAATGTATTTTGTCACTTATGTCTTTGCCAACCTTGCAGCCTTGTAAACTTGAAAGGTGTATTGCAAGATATCATATGAATGAAGAAATAGTGAAGTAATGAGAAGGATATGCGAAGGATTTTTAGTAGTAGTTCAAAGAATACAACAAGGTCAATATAGAGGTAGAAAAGTTATACCTATCACATAAGGTGATTAGTGCATAAAGGATCTTATCAAAAATCAATTATAAGTAGATCCATTGCTTCATCGTAATAGGTGAATTATCTTTCTAAATCCTTTAACAAGGTAGACTTAACAGTCTTTGTATAGAAAGGGTGAGGGCCCTAGCTCGGTTGGCTAAATCTTCCCTGTTGCAGGGGGTTGGTCACGAGTTCTAGTCTCCTCTGTCCTTGTGGTATCGGTGGGCGTGTCGTGCTAGCGCTACCGGTAATGTTAAAGAGTTTACCAAGTGCACTACAATTTATAGGGGGGTCGTGTTGCACCAATTCCTGCAGTCTTAACAAAAAAAAAAAATAGTCTTTGTATAAATCTCTTAACTAAGTGCATACTTCATTGTATGTTTGTAAATCCTCTAACAAGGTGGACCTGGCAGTCCTTTGTGCTCCTAACAAGGAAGATCACAAGAAGTGGTCAATGTAAGCCTTAACATGCCAACTTTATGTTGCAGTGTTGAATTTTTGTGGGTATCATGCCCACCCCAATTTTACTTACTATTTGGAAGGTTTCTTAGTCACCAAAATATTGTGTTGTTTTCTGTGATGAATGTTATAACTTTCAGTAGTAGTGCTTACAGTAGCATAGATTGGTTTGTGACAAATTTAAAAGAAAAATTTAAAGTTACTAATTCATCCCTCCCCTCTTAGTAACTTATCATATAATGAATATTTTCAATAATTGGTATCAGATATTTGTGGTTCTTAGGATAAAAGTTTGGCAACTTGAGCAAATATCTAAGGACAAATGGAGATATTTAGACTAGACAAGGCAATTGAAAATGAAAAGCTAGATATAGAGATGGCCATAGCTTAACTCAAATAAGCAAAGGAGCACCTTTCCCAATCCCTGAAAAGAATGAAGGAACTTGCAAGACAAATGGATGATCATCAGTATGTTGAAGAGAAGACTGAATGCTTTTTCCCATCAAGCAGCTCAAATGAAGCTAATGAGGAAATCAAAGAACTCCTAGCAAAGAATGACTCCCTACAAGAAGAAGTAAGGAAACTTAAAAGGGAACAAGAAATCCAATCAATTAGGCTTTGTGAAATTTTGGGACAAAGGAATGAGGCAAATGAAGACTTGGAGGAAAGAAAAAATGAAGAACAAAATCAATCTAATCAGAATGAAGACCTCATTGACGAAATCATTGGAGAAAATGAAGAAATTAGGATTCTCAAAACACAAAATGAAAGAATAAGAAGTGATCTAAATTATGAAAGGGAAATTAAATCAAAAATAACGAGAGAACTAATATGTGAAAAGAAAATCATTGAAAATTTGAAGAATGACCTCAATGTTGAAAAACAAATCAATGAGAGAATGTTGAAATTGCAAGAAGACATGAATCAATTGAATCAGCAAAATGAGAAAAATCTTCATAGGAAAAATGGTAAAGCAAGACTAGGATACAATGAAGAACAAGGTGAATCTTCAAAGCAAGGTACAAAAAGGAATCTAGAACTCTCATGCAATCAGTGTGGGAAAATTGGTCATACATAAAACAAATGTTGGAGCAATGGAAAAGGAAAATTCAATGGAAAGTGTTATAACTACAATCAACATGATCACAAAGTGAATGAATGCAAGCAGAAACCAAAATTTGAAGGTAAATGTCACAAATGAAAAAATCATTGTCATAAGGCATTTGAATGTAGATCTAAATCATTCAATCGAGTTGAACAATTAGTAAAGGCAATATTTGGATGGGACTACAATAACTAGCGTAGATGTCATTATTATGGAGAATATGGACACACTAGCATAAATTGTGCAAGGCATTACCTAAGGAAGAAGGATACTACTATAAGGTGTTACACATGCACTAAACTCAGCCATATAGCTAAAAACTACATGAATATGGGCAAAATTGAAGATGAAAAGAAAGCAAGGGCTAACAACATAAGGAAACAAATGAAGCACCAATGGATTCCTAAATCTACTAAAGATACAAGTTCAAATCATGGAAGTGAAGCCATGCAAGAAGTGGGTGACTCCATCCCCTCAAACTAAATTCCTAAGAATGTTTTGGAATTGTACTCAGCAAGAAAATCATAAGTAGTTCCAAGAAATATGAGGAATGAAAATGATCCAATCAATATTCTAGATACACCAGGATCACAGAAAGGTTATCTTTTACTGAGTTGCATTAGAATCCACTGAGGAAAGTTGGTTAAAGACCTTATCAAGTGAGGTTTGGTGTAAAAAGAATTTGGTTTGTCTGTCAAGTTGATATTCTTACCAAGTTGGGTCAGCGGATGATAGTCTATCACACACTATGTCAGTATGGTACCTAGCATTAATGGAAAATTTTAATCAAAAAGGAAGAATTCAACTTCATTTTTCACCATTTCTTCAAGAGCAAAGAGATTTCTAGGTATGTTCAAGAGATTCCAAGAAATTTCAAATGATTGTAGTTAGGGAATTTTTTTGAATATTTCCATCACTTATCAAGCAATAATGGCATCCAAAAGTACCGGCAGCAACAAGGCAAAAAGAGGATTAGAGATGTTGGTCAAAGGTGTAGAGTGGAAAGCACCAAATTTCAAGTTAGTCCTAGCAGTAGTTGAGGCACTCGAACCTAATGGCACACAATCACAAATTCCACAAAAGGTACTTCTAATTAACGATATCTACCCTCATTGTAATTGTTCAATTCAAGAGATAGGAACCCTAGAAATGGATAGTGCTTTAGAAGAAATGCATGTTGATGGCTTGTTGAAACCCAAGCACAAGCATTTGGAAACAAAAGGTTTGACACACATATCACACTAGCCAAGAAGCTTTCAAATAAAATGGATTAGGTATATTCTTAGCCATGTTCACAATGGTCAGTTATGGTTGGAGTAGCCTATATTGATCGCCAAAAAGATGATTCACAAGATTACTGGCCTTCCCATTCAGAGCAAAGCTAAATCAAGCAAAACCCTAGGTCAAGATGAACTCCACAAGAAAACCCTAGCCAAGTGGCATGGTAGAGGTTTGAAAATTAGCACCATTACTAATGCGGAGTTGAGGTTCAAATTTCATGTAATTGCTCACAAGATTTCCAGTCCAAGTCATTTGAACAACATGCCATGTGAGGCAGTATACTTAGCATTCAAAGTTGTGAAGAAAAACTTGGAATTTGACCTATCAGAGCTACTACTAAAGCAACTAAACAAGAATATGGATAGCATAAAGTCATCAAAGAACAATCCCTACAAATTTGGTTCTTTATTAACATGTCTCTTCGTTTATGTGCAAAAATTCTTTCCATCCAAAGGTTCTATTGTATGGAGAAAGGATGTTCCCATTTTGTATTAGATAAATGAGCTTATGGCAGAAAAGGGTGTAAACTTCGATAGTATAATGGATAATTATTTTGAGGACTTCAAAAAAAGAATTAAAAATAGATTTAGGATTCCTCCTAAACTTGTTGAGGACTATAAAGATGATATATGTTTCATGGTAGACTGTGATAGAGTATACATTTAGGCAGTCAAGCCCCGAGTTGCATGGGTAAAACCTCTCACTTATGAGGTCAATATTGATGAAACTAGGGACATCATTGAGGCACTAGTAAATGAGCCTGTAGATCCCAAGAACCTAGTCTTTAGCACTTATGGTTTGGAAAAGGCTAGAATTGAATTAGAAATTAAGCTACCTCAAGCAATCAGCAAAGGCAAGAGGAAGATTGCTAAGATGAAAACTATTATTGGTCCCTTAACACTTACTAAGGGAAAAGGAGAGGATGAAGAATAGGATCAAGAACAAGAAGATGAAGAGAAACAATTAGAAAAGGAGGCAGAGTCAGTAAAGAAGAAAGGGAGGGTTATCATTACTAAACTTCCAAATGCCTCCATAGCTATTTTCACTAGGAGAGGTAAAGGAAAAGATAAAGGTAAAATAGTATTCAACAAGCCCCAAATTACCTTCCAAGAAGGGCTGAAGCAAATGGAAGAAGGAGCTAGCATCACAAAATTCAAGGCTTTAAATTTTGAAACTAGAAATGATGCCGAGAAGATGCAGATTGTGGAGCTGGTACTCATCAAAATGGGAAACTGGAAGTATTCCCTAGACTAGACTACTCATCATATCTCAAAAGAATTACTAGTAAGACTACAACCAAGGTGGGAGTTAGCCACACAGACAGCCAAGGACATCTATAAATAGTCCTTCAAAAAAATATTGCCCAATCTCACTAAGGCAAAAATAAAGGTAGCCATGAAGAATAATGAAGGTAAAATGATGATCAAATTTCACACATGTTTGATCCTAATTAAGGACATTGAGCATGTTTTAATAGGTTCAATAAGCATGTGGAAGAATATCTATCATCTACATAAGCCTAGTGATGATCCAATTGAGATCAAGGACAATGATGGTGATAGTGATGATGAAGAAGATGGCAACACTCCATGTACTACTTTTGATGTTGAAGATTCTCAGGCACTAAGAGCTGATGATGAAGAGACAAGGGAAGAAGCTGAAGAGGAAGACAAGGAGGAAGTGAATGAAGAAGATGATCCAATGAAGATTGAAATAGAAGTCATTGTTTCCCTTCTTCACTCTCCACCTAGGCCGACATCACCATCAAGTTTGGAGTCACCTTGAGTAGGATTAATTGCATCTACATCAAAAATATCATATGCTCCTACCATCCCAGAGCTCTAAGTATCTTCTATGGAAGTATCAGTTACTTCATCTACGAAACTGTAGCCCTCCTCATCAGCACTCGAGCAATCCATCACAACAATGTGCACAACTATTAGTTTCAAAATTGTGTCAACATCTTCTACTTCATGTACAGTAAGTCTACCAACCCATTCTACAATTTTGTCTACCACAACTCTAACTACACCAATTTTTGTTAGTTCTTCAATTGTAAATATTCTAGCTTGTACATTACCTATTGGTACATCATTCTTGGGAAGAACATCAATTTTGGATACAGTTGGTACTTCTCTTAGTTTTCCTCTAGTTGGAGCAATTCAAGTTTTTTCTACTAGTCCATCTATATCAACTATTGTTTCTATTTCTAAATCCAAGGAAGTAAGCACTAAAGTAAAACAAAAGACTCCTCTAAAACTTCTACTTACTGGTAAGTAAATTGATGAAGATATAGACTTGGATAAAAAAATTATTATTCCCAAGATAGATTTGGACACTGCCTCGGCCAACACAATGAGATTGGTCAGTCAACTTTTAGCAAAAAAGGCAAGGCAGAAGTAGCTAAGAGAAGAGAGGGATAGAGAATTCACAATAATCAAGAATGCCAAAAACATAATTACTGATGCTATAGGTGTTGATTTTGATCCATCATAACACATTTTTTTACAATTAGAAGAGGTTGTAAATAAGTTCAATGAGGACACCTCTAGCCAAGACAAGCTCATTGAAAAGGTAGAGAAGAAATTTGACAATAAGGTGCTTGAGCACATTTCTTAACACATTGCAATAAAATAGGTACAAGTATCCACAACTATGAGCAACCTTGAGAAATCTTTTACAAATGTAACATTACTTTTTGGAAAGCTTTGTGATGTTACTGAGTACACCAAGGATGTTAAAGAAAAAATAAATAAGATTGATGTGGATATGAAGGCTAGAGCTCAAAAGTTATAGCTTGACCATAGTTCAAGCTCATGACATCACATGAAGGTGAAATTTTTGTTAGAAATGTAGGTAGAGCTACTTAGAGAAGAAGCCAAGATTAGGTCTACACTAATTTACATCTAGAATATGATCCTTCCAATCATGGACCAAATGTAAAAACATATTGCCTATTCAAAAACATTGATCCAAGACAAAAAAAATTCTATAGTAGATCATATGATTGAACTTTTTGTAGAAGTTCAAGTGGCACACTCCAGCTACAAAATTTTGCAAGATAATTGGGATAAGACATTGTCTCTTATTCTCAAGGTACACTATGAATTTCTCTCACATTTTAGTATCTCCATTTAAATTTATTGTATATACTCTTTGGCATTATTTTCAAAAAGGGGGAGTATGAGATGAACAAGAGAAGAGAGAAAGGGGAGAAAAAGAGACTTGTGGAGAAATAATAAAGAAAAAAATTTACATATGTATAGATAAAAGATATGTATATATTATGCCATATGTATGGGGGAGATATGTAAGATATGTATATACAACATCTTTCCAAAGACCAATTTGTAAAAATTAAAATTAGAATGTCAGTTAACATAAGTTTTGGTTCATAAATGTTTTTGTCACTAGTGCCAAAGATTGATATTGTTGGCGTTATGTTGTATTTTTTATTAGTGACAACACTTACTCGATTCTGAATTCTTACCAAACTCGTCACTCATTCTATAGTTTATATCGAGTATTCAATGGTTACCTTGTAAGCTTAGCAGTTAAGAAGTTTACATAGAGCATTCCTAAAGCTATTGAGTAAATATAGGCAATGTGAAGACTGGCAATGTCTACCAAGCTTCTCAATATCTTCCATGCTCCACACTTTCTACTGAGCAATAAGTTTGTGTCATGGAGATTCAATGTAAATTGAGTGTTGGAAGAAGCAGTGTTTATAGAGTGAAGTAAGGTAAACTCAATGTGCAATATCTATTGAGTGACACTACAGCTACCAAGTCACCAGTGGTTACCGAGTTTAAAACTACATCAAGTGATTAGCATGGACCGAGCCTTCACTTTTACTGAGTGCATGATGATGTCAAGTAATGCAGTGGCCATTGTGTATTCGAAGGTCACTGAGTTAATTCAGTGAACCCAAGTTATTTATTGTTGGGCCAACTTTGTAATGTGTTTGTTCACTTATGTTTTCACCAACTTTGTACCCTTGTAAACTTGAAAGGTATATATGTAAGGTGTATTGCAAGATATCATATGAATGAAGAAATAGCAAAGTAATGAGAAGGATATGCAAAGGATTTTTAGCAGCAGTTCAAGGAATATGGCAAGGTCAATATAGAGGTAGAAAAGTTATATCTGTCACATAAGGTGATCATTGCATAAAGGATCTTATCATCCATTAGTTGTAAGTAGATCTACTACTTCATCTTAATAGGTGAATGAGTTTTCTAAATCTATAATGCCCTGCCAAGGGATGCAAAGAATTAACCTAGAATTTCACTAAGTTTAGTAGCATTTTGTTTATTCATGAAAGTAAACATCACATATAACTTATGCACAATAACGGAAGCAATAGTAATGTCCATCTAAAAGTAAACATAACATACATAATAGATTACATTCTTTAAGATCCCTTAACGTTTAATTACATACATGAATCCATCTAGAACAACATCCATATGAAACAATAATGATAAGTCCAATGTTTATACATTACATTTCAAATACTCAATCATCCACTGTACATGTCACAGGGTATGACAACCTCAAAAGAATATACATACATAGAATAAGGTACATCATCCTATTCTAATCCATGATACATCAGAGTAAAGATAATCACATGATACACATGATACATTTTCATAGAAAACATATACATCCATCATAAAGTTCAAACATAATAAACTAACTGCACAGTTCCTCCCAACCATTAATAGCATCATTAGACCATCGTGTATCCTAGCCATCCCTCCGTGCATAACATTCCAAATTATTGAAGAGATCATCTGTATTACATAGTAGGAATGTCACTCCTAACATATACAACATCATATGTAGAAAGTAATCTAACATAGGATAACATCATCTAACATATGCTAATCATCAATGAAAAAGGATACATATCCACCATCATGAAGGATGCATCAGCCATGATGTCTCAATGAATCTCAAATGATAAGAGTGGAAAATACACTACCACCCAACCGCATGGTACCTAAGTGGTCCACTCCCACCGTGCTAAGGAGATAATCTCAAGTCCCAAATAGGCTATCAAAACCACATAGCACAAATCTCCATAAGTCCAAGAATCCTAAAAGTATACTAACTCAAAGGTTCCAAACACAAAATCTAACATTTAATCCCAGAGGCACACAATGACATGTAGGAACCTACTATGCAAGCGGGAAAGTGTCATCACAATTATCATGTACAAGTTACCCTAGCAGTTAGCTAAACTCCATGGGTACATACCGATTTCATGTAGTCACTAGTATCCTCTCATACTGACGAGGCATACTATAGAATGCAAGGTCGCAACCATGTGTCTCACTACTCCCATCCTAGCCTATATAAGCACTCAAGGCATGGGCAAGAACAAAACACTTATATTTTTAGGTTCATTCAGTTAGTATTAGGTGTGAATGTTATCACTTATTAATCCAACTTAAAATGACTTACGCTGGCAGCATCTTAGGGCCCCGACCCCCATTGCAAGCCACTTCCCATCACTACATGCATATATCCTACCCTAATGCTCATGGACTCATAAATCTCAAAATCACAAAAGATAATCCATAATAAAATCATCAAATATGCATAAAAGCATCAATTCACCATGAGCAAACATCCTTAGAAAATCATGAACATAACAACTCTCTATTGGCAACTGAAGTATCACTGATAATCAAAGTACCCAATGGTTCTCAATAACCAAAATATCTCAATCAAACTGATCGAAGACTCAAAAAATGGTTGAGTCAAACATGTCACATCATGACATCATCAAGAATAAATCTACATCTCAATGCCATCATGGCGACTAGAAAATAACCAAGGTTAACTGATCGATGACCAAAAAGAATGGTTAAGTCAAGTATCTCATACATAAGAATCTTAACTATAATCAATCAATAATTACAAACAATGCATAGAGTAGTCCATCACATAACCATGGTTGGGTTTATAAAGGTCTAGATTAAAGCATCATCATGTCATCACAATCACATAACCCCCAAGCCTCTAGTAGACGTCCTATAATAGTCAACACTAGTCAAACAAAAACCCAAAACAATAGCATAAAGAATACACAATGCATACACATGTTCTGGTTTTGCCAAATTTTACAACTTGAATTTAAATGTAGAGATCTCAGTTTATGTTTCCAAGTTTGAAGAATGAATAGAGGAATACATAAATTGTTTTGGATAAAAGTTTTCCTTAAAAGAATTAGAAATCCATTTTCCAATTATAATATTTGTTTGATACTTTACCCATAAAACTATCAATTCTAAATAATTTAAAACAATAAAATCTTAATAGTTGTCACCATTATGAAAATAAACCTTCAATATAAATCTTTTGTCAAATAATAATAACTTAAATTTATTAATAACATATTTACATATTACACACACACACACACACACACACACACACACACACATATATATGTATGTATATATATATATATATATATATATATATATATATATATATATATATATATATATATATATGTATGTATATATATGTATATATGTATATATGTATATATATATGTATATATATATGTATATGTATATATGTATATATATGTATATGTATATATGTATATATATACATATATACATATATATATACATATATATATACATATATACATATACATATATATACATATATACATATACATATATATACATATATACATACATATGTAAATACATAAATAGTTAATACGTTTCATAAAATCGAATTAACAACTTCGATTGACACCATATATCATATGAGAATCGATTTGGTATAACGTTTGTTTCAAACATTTTAACATAAATGTTTATACATAACAATATTATTAGTTAACCCGCCCCACTCCTGCTGCAGTACCCCTGTTGCCACAGACCTGTGACGACAGGCCTCTGCCTTCCGCAGGCATGGGGTAAAAATCGTGCCCATGGCATTTATATATATAGACATACGTGATATGAATCGCGATGCAGTTTTATTAAGTTTTCCCACTGCGATTTATCAATCGCTCATTCAGTGAATTATATATATATACACGTGTATATATATATGTATGTATATATATATTCAAATTTTGTATTAGATTCCTAACAAATGTATACATACATACATACATACATACATACATACATACATACATACATACTTACATACATACATACATACATACATATATATAGGTACATCTGAATACATAAACATGTATGTTTTTTTCCACAAAGATTATATCTAGAATTTAAGAATTTTAAAATACTTGCATTATAGATTCACTCAATTAATTTTCGAATGGATTTGTCTATAAATTTAAACCCTAGCCCGTGATCTTTCAAATCTATGCATATAAAATTCTCAAATAAATTAATCTACGCGTATTGAGAATGCATAAAAATATGAAACTTCTTAGAAGACATATGGAAGACACGAAGAAGACAGGGAATGCGTGATGCGGAAATAGCATAAATAAAATCACAAGAATCCACCCAAATTCTGATGCTAAATCACTTTTCCTCAGAAAATTTGCAGAGCAAGCTCCTCCCTTCTTTAGAATTCTTGAGTCCTCCAATGCTCCAATTGCACTCCCAACACTGTGTCTAAGCTTCTATGAATGCCTGAATATAAAAAGCTTTCACGAAACATCTAGAATGCTTCTAGAAACAACTAGAAGGTGTCACCAACTAAGCATGGGTCCTTTCCAACCTTCAAGATGAGCCATAGGGTTGTAGACACCATGTGCTTAATTGATGCACTAACCCCCGTATTGTTGACACATAAGAAATATAAAAGTGCATTAATTCCCATGCCAGCTTATAACTCCAATTTATTTTTTATATAATTTCTATTTAAATATTGATAACTTCCATTTTAATCTTTATAACTTTCATTTTAATTTTTGTAACTTTTATTATTATTTTATAATTATTATTGATTTTAATTTCTAATTTTCTTTTATTTATTTTCTTTTTCCTCAATAATTCAAAATATCAAATAACATGATATTTTATATTAATTTTCTCAAATATTTAATTTATTAATTAAATCTATTTATTAAGACTTAATTAATAGAAAATTCACCATAGACCTCCAAGATAAAATATGAAAACCCATCATAGAGAAAATCACTCAAAATCAATCTAAAGGGTTAAAAATCATGAATCGTGTTATCTGACACATTCGGTGGGTAATATATCTAGATACTTGTCCTACCTCACTAGGACAATTGGCTTAAAGGTTTGCGGATTTGGACTTGAGAATTTATCTCCCTTCTCTTATCATTGAGATAGTATAGAAGGGTACACTCATCTTGGCAATTCAGGGAAGTCAATACCCGATACCTGCAACTTGCAAAAAAACCATGCATGTATATACAATATATATAATGCTAAGCTAAACAGATAATGGCAGGAAGTGGTGCATCGTGTAGATCCCAACTAAGCAGGTGACTACGACTCCCTTCCTTAACCACATCAGAAATGCCATACAATAAGAAAACATGCACACCATACACATGCAAGTATGGGGTAAGTATCCATAATAAAACACATAAGATAATAAACCATCCATCTAATCGTCAATAATAACTGAAAACAATATAATGATCATGATGTATGCATGAAACATAAAGTCTAAGTGATCACATCATATAACCACTAAATCCATAACATAATGTCTAATAGTGTCAAAACAATACCCCTAATCCATCAACACAAAACTAGTCCATCATAGTCTGATAATAATAGCAACAATATATCCAGAAAAGATGTGAACGAGGGTAGGCACTACAAAATCCTTTAACAGGGTAGACTTAATAGTCTTTGTATAAATCTCTTAACTGAGTACATACTTCATTGTATGTTTGTGAATCCTCTAACAAGGTGCACCTGGCATTCCTTTGTGCTCCTAACAGGGAAGATCACCAAAAGTGGTCATTATAAGCCTTAACATGCCATCTTTATGCTGCAATATTAAAGTTTTGTGGGTATAATCCCCACTAAAGTTTTACTTTCTATTTGGAAGGTTTTTGAGTCACAAAAATATTGTGTTCTCTTGTGTGATGAATGTTTTAACTTTTAGTATTAATGCTTACAATAGCATAGATTGGTTTGTGAAAAATTTAAAGTTACTAATTGACCCCTCCCCTCTTTGTAACTTATCATATATTGAATATTTCCAATAGTCTTATGGGAATATTAAATGGGATTTATAGTTCTACATAGAAAGGAAGCTCATAAGAGCAAAACAAGGTTGTATTTCTTCTACGGCTTCCACTATTTTGGCTCACAGACAACCATAAAGTGGTGTCATAAAGAGGAATGTGTTGTGTGGGACCTAATCGATTTCCACTTGGGCCCTAAAAATAGTGAATCAAATTGGGACACATCAAATGTGTCAGATGGGCCTAGCCCATGTGAAAGATAACTTAAGGGATCCATTTTGCATGTGCTTAAATTGACAATGATGTTCTTTCTAAAATGTAATATGGGACATTGATTTTCTGAGAGAAGAGTTTTCCCTTACATTCTTACATTTGCAAGAATAGCATGAAGAAATAGAATTCTTTGATGTCTCTCTCTATGGATATGAGATGGGTTTGGTATATGAGTGTAAGGAACTCTTAAAAGAGCAAGATCATGCACTTTAACATAGCGGTGTAAAAGATAAAATGAAAAGCGAAATGAATGTTTTATGCTAATACAATTTTTTTTTGAAGAATAAAGATGTAAGGATATGTTGAGAAGGTTTGATTCTTACTATAAAAGGGCCTCATAGGGGCAAAGAAGAGATTTCAAAGCCATGCTTAGAGAGGGATAATGCTTCTACACTTTAAGTTTCCTTAAACATTACCAGATAAGCATAAGGGTCTCTTAGTTGCATCTCCAAGGTTACAAAGGTTGTAGCATTTGGACTTAGTGTATAAGTGGAAGATCAAGTTTTAAAATAAAAAGGAGGTCAACTGAGGTGTCATGCGAGTTAAGGAAAAGGGATGAATTCTACATAGCTAAGTAAACCAAAAAGAAAAAAAGTACTTCAGGATCATATTACATGGTTGAGATTCTTTTCTAACACCCTACAAGGATGGTATTAAAGCTCATGCATGTAGAATTTGTTAAAGCTTGTAGATCAAATAAATAAAGTATAAAGATTTGATTGAAGGTTTAGTGTATTTCCCATTTCTTAGAGCTTGCTTTTTCCATTCTAAAAATTCTTTAGGTATTCATAGCTTTTGTGATTTTTTGTGCGATTGTTGCAAGAGTTTGAGGTATAAATTTTAGGACAATAATGGTTGGCATGGATGTTGAGGAGAACCCTATTGATGAAGTAAAAGTGGAAGAGGAAGGAGAATATTTTGAAGTAATAGTAGGAGGAAAGAAGAAGAACGAGACAACCAAGGTTGAAAAGAAAACTTAGGTTAGGAAGCCAAATAAACATATAGAGGAATGGAGAAGGATACTCCCAGGATCACCCAATATAGTTTCAACTAATGACCATGTTTCTAAAGACCCTTACTTCTTGTGGAGAGATGCAATGTACCCCAACATTGATGGGTTTAATCTATTTATGTATTTCTATCAGAATTGAATTGAAAATGTGCTAGTATGTAACCCATAGAACAATAATATGGAAAATTTTATATTCAATGAAGTATTTATTGATGTGTATTTTGTGATGGCTCTAATAAATTCAAATAATCCAATCACTAGATCATTTCACAGACACAATGGTAGCATCTTATCTACACTTGACAAGACTTCTTTTATAGAAGCTTTCGGTTTGGAGGGGCAAATGGTTGAGTCCATAGATATTGAAGACTTACAGGGAAAGTTTGGAAGGAATAAAATGCATTATCTAAATAATGTGATGCTACTTGATATTCCCTTTAATGTTAAAAAGGCATGGCAAATACCAAGGGAAGTAGAAGATCACTTGTCACTAAGTAGATTCAAGAACTATTTTAAGAATACTGTGTATGGATTACACAAAGTTCTCGGAAGTGATGTGACAAAACATTGTATAAATGGCTCATTGTTTTTAATGGCATGTGATATACAAGACCCTTTCCACAATGGGGAATATGACTATATGGGGTTCATTATTGAAAGAATGTAGCATCATTTTGTGAATCATAAGAAAGGAGAGCTAAAGGACTTCAAATTTCATTAGTACTCATTTCTCATGCATTTGATCCTATACATGAACATTGGCTATATTAGTCAAGAATTCATTGATTAAATGCTTGATGAATTTGGTGAGTTACCTGTTCAATTGTGGACTCATATCTGGGACAAAAATTTTCATTATTCAAATGCTATTGTATTTTTGAATTTATTTAGAAATATAATTATGAGAATGGTAGATCATAACCTTTTTAGGGCTCCCTCCATTCTGAAAGCATTGCTTAGACCTTCTTTTTTGGATGATAAAGTAAAGCTAGATCATAATTGTGGTGATATAATTTTGTACAAAGAATGTACCCTAATGAGGGTTTATGCATTCCTTCAACCACCTCATATATTACCCAAATATTTGCCTCCTAGGTTAGCCATTGTTAAATTCTTTTGGAAAATTTTATTGATGAACAAACAAATTATTCCTCCTTCCCTACATAAACCTACATTTATGTGTAGATGTTTTAAAGTAAGAGATTTTATAATTGGAAAGAATTCTTACGAGGAGCTTAGTGAGTATTTAAGTCAGAATAAATCAGCCATTGGACTCTAAAAATTTGATGACCTAAATAATTATGTAACAAATGAAGTCAAAGCTATTAGTGATTGTATTCTGCCTCCCAACAAACCCATCCCTGTATAAGATTTAATTGCAAATATAGTGCCAATAGGGGAGTTTGAGGAGTTATTGGAAAAGTATTGTGAAATTAAAAAGCTAGAGGATGCCTTGATGAGGACTAATCTAGACTTCAAGTTTTTTTACACAGTGATCCCATATCTCAGGAATTTGAGGAAAATGGGAGAAAATTTTGATCATATTATGGCTCAAATGCCAAATAAGGTTGAAGGAGAAAAAGAAATAGTAAATCAACAATCCCTTGAGCCTGATGTCAAATTAGAGATTGATGTTGAGGAGGAGGAGAAGCCTTCATCTTCTATATGGGTAGCCAAAGAAAATAAAAGACAAAAAACTATGCACATCCCAGAGAGGGGGGTGAGCAAAGCCCTGTATGTTACACCAGGTAATGATCAGTATTTTTTTGACATTAGGAAAAATTATTTAGAGGAGAGGGAAATAGAGGTAGGTAGAGCCTCTACTAATTTTTAAATTGTAGCTTTTGGGTTGGATGATAGACTTATCCAATCTGGAAAATTTATGGAAGATGATGATTTCTTTAAGTCATCAAAATTTAGAAGTTTTTTATATAAAGCTAAGAAAATGAGCTGACACTAAGCCTTATGTTAGGAGAAGATCTTGAGAAAAATAAAGAGTTAGTAGACAAACTACTAGCATTTGATCTAGATGGTGAGACAATAACCCCTGTAGAGGCTAGGGAGTTAGTGCATAGAAGTGGCATGATTTTAGTGACAAGCTGGGATATTGAAAGGGCCTATGTACTTGGCCAAATTAGAAGGCAAGATAATGCAATCAGCTATGAGGCCACTAGTACTGAGGGTTTGAAGAAAGAGTTTGGTTTTACTATAGATACTAAAACCCTAGCTATCTAGAGTATTTCCCTTAATACTAATAAGCATAGAATGATGAATGTAGAAGAGACTACTCAAGGTAACATGATTACCTAGATATTGGATACTACCATAGGAAAGGAGGTCTCCAACCTGATCAAATAATTTGCATTCATGAATGGGGAAAAGATGGAACAAATTGAGGATAGGTTTGCTACAACCTACAATGAGTGGTTGGATATTAGGAAGTTATATGAGGAAGATCTTAAAACAAACTATGCACAAAAATAGAGGATAAAAGAGTTGGAGTGTAAGGTTTGAAGCCTACAAGAGGAAACTACATCTCTAAAGGACCAACTCAAAGCTGGAATAGAGGAAGAACATGCACAAAGGAGAGTGGAAGAAATTAGACACACTGTTGAGGTAGAAGTTCAAACAAAAGATATACCCATATGGGTAACAATGCAAGCACCGGTAATCAATGTGGAGGGTGAGATTCCTAAATTAGATGATGTACTAAAAAGGGATGTAATGCTAAACATGCTAAATCATAGGATAGGAATCTTGAAGAGAATCTCTCAAGATGAATATAATGCATTCACCAACTTAGAAGTTGCTGAGAAAATGTGCAAAGAAGTAGTAATCTAGCTAGAACCCATTTTCCAATAGTGGGGGCCATACATGCAATTTTTTGATAGATTGATACCTTTGTTGGCCAAAAATATAGACCTTCCTAATAAGATCCTTACATTTAAAGAGGGTATGGATAGAGTAAAGGATTTGCTACAATTCTTTACAGGGAAATAGAAAATCATTTAGAATAAGATGAAAGTGTTGATTAATGGTTCTTATTCCTTAATCCTTTCTATTCTTAATTCTGATAATCAAATAAAAGATTGGAATGAATGCTCTACTTATTTTGACCATATTGTAAATTTTCCATAGGTGGCATCAATTTTTGAAGGTGACACTGATGATTTTTCTTTCAATGAACTCATTGACACTCTGTTTAAAGTTAAAACTAAAATGAATAGGTTTATAATAGAGGGGAAGGAAGTAATAAATGCCAAGTGGAATTTTTTTTTTGGTGAATTGGTAACAATCAAAGCATGTGAATGGCCAACTAAAAGGGAAGTCATTGTTTGAGAGGCAATCAGAGAGATCAAGGCTTTACTAACAAGGGCAGTTGAAAAATAGGACAAATTGAAGATTTGGTCCTTCATGCTATCATGTTGTAATTGTTACTATTGTTTCTTTTGGCATTGAGAGTGAAAACATATTTTAAAATTTTTGTTGCATCTTTGTACTCCATTTTGTTAAGGACACATGTCAGTCACAATTTTCTCATTACTTGTTGTCACTCATGCTTGTATAAATGAGTTTTCAAGGCATTGTGATAGGTCTAAAAGTTGTATAATTTTTTACTTTCTTCAAAGAAAAGTATAGTCGGTCCAACTGTGTATAGTTTTTTTTGAGTTGACTTTCAATTTGTGTACTTTTTGATGTTATATAGAAATGAAAAAATTAGCGAGATATTCTAGATTTTTCATTGAGTTTCTATTGGTCATTGTATCAATCTTTTAAAAGAATAATACAAAAAGGTACTTACACTATATCTGTGTAACGAATTTTTATCCCCATTTTATGAGTTCTTTTACTTTGAGATTAGTTAAATAATGTTTAATTGATTGAATATAGTCCAGATAGGTTCTATACTAGTTGTATTGTTGCTTTTAATTCAAGGAGTTAAGGAAGTGCTTTAGTAAATCAGTTTAGCTCATGAGTTTACAAACGGGATATTTCATAAGAATGGGAATGGGTGATTACAATTGATAGATTCATCTACAAGTTATTTGAATTAGACCTCCTACTAATAGTTAACTTTCTGCCCAATGGATAAGGCACTGGTCATATAAATCAGAAGCAAAAGAGAGTCAATTCTACCACTACATCTTCAATTTACATTCAAACCTAAATCAATCAAAATATTTTATGAAGTGTATAAGGCTGGTCATCATCTATGTGTGGAATTTCATGAAGTATTGTTAGCTATTGTAGTTTATGTTTGTTTTGTGTATATCAAAGAAAATGTACCATATCTACTAGTCCTAGGGATTAAGGGTAAGAGCCAAGAAATGAATTAAATCACTAAGGTACTCCCACCTTGGTTTTGTAGAGCCAGAAGTGTAGGAAGCATTATGTTTCATGTTGTTGGCCTAGAGGTATAGTGTATTATGCTAAAGATGAGTGTTTTCTACCTCTAGGTATAATACACATTTTTGTCTACTAGTACTAATAATCATTGTTAAATCAGGAGCCAAAAAAGTTGGTGACTCTTTTAGGGATATACACTTATTATTGTCATATAAACTAGTATATCATCTAAGATCTATGTCTCCCTTTATTAGAGCCTGGGATAGGCATTTCACATGAAGTATTCCATGGTTTTGGGGGTTATTTTCATTTTTCCTAATATTGCTAGTAAAATGATTGGGATTTATTTAACAATTATTCCCATTCTAATAGGGTGGGTGGTGACTCAGAAGGTTTTAACCAGTTTCAAGATTTAGAAATTTGTTGATTCAAATTATGAAAAATAAGAAGAAAACACAAGCAAATGTGAAGAAAACCCTAGGAATTAAATTAAAAATTGATCTCCCTCCTAGGGGAAGAAAAAATTGGGCTATGAGGAGACCTCAGATGTAGAGAGAAGACCACTCTCAAGAGTATGCAATAAAGGGAGAAAATGTTCATTTTTCTACTATGGAAAGGGAATCATCTTGCCAAAGTTCTAGATCCCATCCCAGATTATTTGGTGATGACTTTTTCAGTCCTCCCAAAGTAATATGTCAAGAGACTATTAGGTAGAAAAGTACACCATATTTGGATAAAATAAATAGTAATAACCTCTTTCAAAAAAGTCGGAACCCTTTCCTATCTAATTATTCTCAAGAAGAAATATGACCTAAACACTTAAGATCTTGAGATTTTTAATGATGAAAACAAATTTAGTTTTGAGTTTACTATCCCTGATCATAATGAGATTGAGATCCTAAGAATGTAGCTTGTTGAGAAAGAATCCATAAATAAGAGATTGCAAAAGGAGAGGGAAGAGAGGGTTATGAAAGCTTTTGAATAAAAGTAAACAATACTTATGCGAATTTCTGCCCTAAAGAAGAATAATGAGATGGAAACCAGTGCTTGGCAACCTAAAATTATAGGTCAAGTTGAACAACTTAAGATACAAGAGAAAACATTGTTGAAAAATTAGAATATGAATCTAGGAGGACCTATAATACAATAGATTAAAAGCTATAGTGCTCTAGAACTTGACAACAATAAAGAAAAATATGTAGAGCATGCTTTTGATGCTAAGGATAAAGGAAACTAAAAAGAGATTGGTGTTAAGATTAAGGAACTAGAAAAGATTGTTCAGATCCATCATTCCATGTCACCTTATTATATTGAGTTGGAGAAGAAAAGGAAAGAAAAGGATGCTTTGGCTAAGAAATTAGAAATTTTAGAAAATGAAGCAGCTATAGCTGAGATGAACAATAATATTAAATTTTTGGAAAATGTTAGGAAATAGTCTAGAATTGTGCATAAAAATGATATAAATGGTGGATCTAATAATGCCAATAAAAAATATTACTAAGGTACATACTTCTTTCTTATCTTCTTTTTCATAGAAAATAGATATTAATAAATCTATTGGTTATGCTAATACTAGTAATACTGTAAATAATACTAAGAGAAATGTTGCCAATCACCCTAAAATTTATTTACAAAGGAGACCTATCCAGTTAGAGGGTTATAGGAAAATATTTTTTGATGGAATCCTTGGGTTCCTAACCCCATCCCACAAGAAATGAAAAGAGGTTGGATAATTTTGTTGGGAATAATGCTTTAACTTGTGAGGACCATTTAAGGAGTTTTCTTGATATGATGAGTGCTTATGATCTTGAAGCTGAATATTTTATTATGTAGTTATTTGTTCAGTCATTAACTGAAGATGCTAGAGAATGGTTCAAGAGACTTCTTAAATTATCCATTATTGATGGGAAGGATATTGAGTATTGTTTCAAAGAGCAGTATGGTGACAAGAAAAACAAAAGTTATATCCTAAGTGAATTCAATAACATTAAGAGGCTATCTAATGAGTCTGTCACTGAATTTAATAATAGATTATAGAAAATGATGTATAAGCTTATGTAAGCCATGTGTGTTGATGACAAGATATTTTTGATCACTTACTTGAATGCCCTTGATGGTAAAATGGCATACCAGCTTAGGGATAAGGAACCTAGGATTTTAAGAGATGCCATAGGAATTGCTATAAATGTAGAGAATAATTTAAGAATTTTGGGGCGATAAGAAAGAAAAATAGATGATCCTAGGTAGTTTTGGAGTAAAGGAAATAGAAAGGAAGATCACAAAATTGTAGGTAGAAAAAAGCAAGATCCTAGTGAGATAAGTCAAGTTCTAAATGCTATAAAGGGTCTAAATTTTCCTTAGGTCAATAGTGATAAAAAATCCACTAAAAATAGGGTCCCTTATCAATCAAATTTAAATAGCTAAAATAGGTCGCAAAATTTTCTTTATAACACCACTTGGATGGATGGTCAACATAGTGTTCCTCCTCCCAAGAACACCAATAACAATATGACCCCTGACCCCTTGTTAAAAAAATCTATAAATATGGTGGATGATCTTAAATTTTCTACTAAGCCTACATGGTGCTTTGTTTGTCAATTACCCCATGCTCCTGAATCTTGTGTTGTAGCCTTGGCATTCCCTAGAAATCAAACTATGATATAAGAATGTTAGAAACATGAAGAAAACAATGATGATGTAGGATGTAATATGATTGAGTCACATTATGGTTATTTTGAATGTGAATATTATGATAGATATGTAAATGAGGAAAGGTAGTTTCAAAATGATATGTAGCACTAGCTATTTTCTAATGAGAGTGATGGTGAAGATAATGTGTGTAATATGGTAACTATCAAAGAAGAAGTGACATTAAGGAAGCCTTCTAGGGAAGCAATTGATCAAATTACTACCAACATGATAGCTCAGGTTTAGACTCGAAACATGGCTCAAAAAGATGGTAGTGACAAGGTGGCTAGTATGTTTATAAAAGGGGTTAATATTAAAAAAAGGGAACTTGTGAAGCCTAAAGAAATCCCTACCAATAAGAAATAGTAACCAAAAAAGGTTGATAGTCCCAAGGTTTTTCAACTCCCATATAATGTTCCCAAGAAGTTAGATGAGAAGATACCAAAAGTGATAACTATAAATGACAAGAATCACCAAGGTGCTATAAACATTTTGGATAAATATCATGGGAAAAGGAGTATGGTTGTTGATGGCCCTTCCAATTGTTCTATAGATATGACTATTGCATTATCACAAATCATTGTCAAGGTCCCTTTGTCTAAATTAATAAGAATCATTGAATACCAAAATAAAGCCATAGCATGGTTGGGAGATACTGATACAAAGGTAAGACATGATTGTAATAAAAATCATAATCCCAAGGAAAGAAATAAAGAAAAGGTGAAAGACAAAGAAGCTGAAGTAGTTGTGTCTCAAATTCCTCAGATGTTTTTGGATAGCTCTATAAATCAATATTTAGAAAGTGTTGAACCATTTTTCTTGAGTATCTTAGTGAATGGTAAAACATTGAAAAATTACATGATTGATTCTGGTGCTTCCAATACTATTATGCCTTTAGAAATAATGAAGGAGGTAGGCCTATTTAGGGAAGATGTAGTGCCATGGATTAAAGAGAAGTGACATTCATATGCATTATTAATTCTTTACCATATAGACTGATAGCCTGTCCTGAAAAAGAACTTAATATGACTCTATTGGTTGTTGATATTCCACCCTAGAATGGCATGTTATTATCTAGAAAATGGATTGCTGCTATGGCAAGGAGTCTTCAATGTGATTTATCATTTGCTACTTTCAAGATTGAGGGGAATTTGGTAAAAATAAATAGAGAGCCTAAGAGTATATATATGATAGAAGAGGATATGGAGGATGATATGGAAAACTTTGGGGATATAGATGTCAATCCATTCCTAGCTAAGGTTCTGACTTTGAAGAAAACTAAGCATAAATCTCAGATGGAAGTAGAAGTTGACACAAACACAAATAAAGGTGATCTATGGGCTATGTTTTTTTATGGTAATTTCTACAAGGATCGATTTGGTGTAGGTATTTTATTAATATCTTCTGCTGGGGTAACATATAAATTCTCTTTTACATTGAGTTTCCCTTGTAATAAGAATATAACAAAATATGAGGCCTTGTTATTGGGTCTTCGAATAGCTCACAAGTATGGGATAAAATTTTTACATGTTATCAGGGATTCTAAATTTTTTTTATCCCAAGTAAGAAATGTTTATGTGTAAAAAATAAGAAGATTAAAACAATACAAAAATGTTCTATGGGATATGATTGAATATTTTGATGCATTTGGGATAGTTTGGAAAGATAGGACTAATAATAAGATGGAAGATTTGTTAGAAAATATAGCAATAGAGCTTGATGACATTGCATTTCCTAGTATATCCAAATTTTAAATTCAAACTAGGCCTTCTGTTCCTAATAATGTCCAAAATTGGCAAGTATTTGAGGATGATAATGATATTCTACGATTTTTGAATAGTGAAAGTATGTTTTTAGGGCAATAAATTGATTGTGCAGCCCATGTACAAAATATAAATGGGAAAGATACTATTTTTGGGTAGGAAGTCATAAAATTGAAAACAAACAAAATCCAAAGGGGTTTAGTTGTTTTAGAAACTGTGTATGGATGACTCACTTTGAGTTAGCTTATGTGAAATTGAGAAAATCTCTATGTCAATGTCATGATGATGTTTTTGTAAATATAAGAGGGGTAACTAAGGGAAAAGGGGTGAATTATTTATTACTAAAATAAATCCCAAATCCCTTAGATGTCAGTACAGATTACAATTAAAAAAATTGAATACTACTGATGCTTGATAAACACATATAAAATATTGTAACTTAGTAAATGTTGAATGTACTTTGAAACTCTTAAGATACTCTAAGTGATAATTAATCTTAATTGTAAGCATGAAATAAATAACATGAATACATATGACACTAGGATTTAACATGGAAACTCCATTTGGGAAAAACAACCAATTGTAACTAGTTATTGTTTTTCACTCTTCTCAAGTGAGCCTTGTTAGGAGCCAACCATGTTAAAGGTTATAAAACACACTCTTAGGTGCGACCTTGTTAAATAATATAATCACCCTGTTAGAGGTGGCCTTGTTAGAGGTCTTGAAATAATTCAATGGAATTTCCACCTTGCAAGAGGATTTACAAAAGGTTGTTAAACCAACTCTATTAAGAGATTTAGATGACTACTATGATGGGTAAAGAGTAAAAATGAAATGACCTGATTGAGATATAGTTCATTTTCTGATTAGAGATCTATGTTTTGTCTTGTACTAAATCCTTCTTGATCAAATATAGATTTTCTGCTCGACAAGGATATTTTACTTATCCTTCAAATTTTCTTTCTCTTCACCTCATGCAATTCATTCAATACAACTTGCAGACTTTGAAAATGCAACTTGACCTTTTTCTTATACCTTTCATATTTTCAAGCCAACTCAAATAAAATTTAGAATAACTAATATTCATCACTATAGTTGGGTAGAATGAATGGACAAAAAAATTAAGCTTCATATGCGAAAACAAGAAAATCCTTTGTTAGATGATGTAGCTTGGTAGAAACTAACTCATAAGCGATTTCCTATGTTAACCAACAGAAACTCAATTAACACTATGAACTTGCAAAAATCCTTTGGTAGCTAATTGAACTCGATCATCAAAGATACCATCCAACTTTCCTTCATTAATTGAGTGAGCTCGGTTAATAGTCTTTCTCTACATGAATTCCTTCAAAGCCTAAGTAAACTTGATAGACACTAATTTATACATAGGAATGCTTAGTAGACATGGAAAATAGTCTTTATTGCCCAAGTGATCTCAGCTTGCATTGACCAACGACTGATATGACATTTGTGTAACATCAAAGATAACACACAAGTAATCAATTGTATCTAAAAATCTTCCTCTTTAGAATTGATGGCAACACAACATGTCATAGCACAATGAAATTTTGAAAAAAAATACTTCTTTTGTCAGTAAGCTTTAGTTTGGAACAATCTTCTCCCAAGTTTAGTCTCTTATGATGTTTTTTTATAGAACTTCTCCCTATTGTTGAATTCTCCCTCTTAGACCATCTTACCTTAGAGAAGTTCTCTCTGTATGAAATGACAATTTTTTTTAGAGAGATATGATAGTAAACATCTTCTTCTTTGATGAAACATGCCAAAGATAATAGTTTAGATTTGTATCAATGTACCTTGAGCATTGACTCATCTACAACATTCTCTTAACAATGCTACATCAACTGATTGATCTTCAACTTAGTTTAAGTTGATGCATCACCAAACTTTAATTATTGAGCTTTAGAAAGGGGAATGAACCCTAGCTTACCTCTTAGAAACAAGAATGCATCATTAGGTAATGGTTTGGTGAATATATCTACAATATGTTCTTTTTTATTCACATATTGCAATCTGACTTCTTTATCTTATACTAATTCTCTTACAAAGTGATATTTTATAGCAATATGCTTTATTTTGGAATGCATCACTAGATTCTTTGATATGATGATTGTATGGGTGTTATCACAATATATGACTACTAGCTCTTTGATTTCAACTTTCATTCCTTCCAATAATTATTTGAACCAAACAATGTTAGAAAAATTTAATATTGCTGCCACATACTCTACTTTTTCTGTTGATTGAGATGTGCAATTTTGCTTCTTTCTTATACAAGATACTAGTCTTTTACCAAGAAAGAATGCTCCACCACTAGTTCTTTTTCTATAATCAAGACTTCCTATCCAATCAGCATTACTAAACACCTTTAGGTCCGGATTGCCTCCAAGTTTCTACCATGAGCCGTAATCTTCAGTACCTTTCAAATATCTCATGATTCTTTTTATTTTCATCATGTGATTTTCTTTTGGTTTTGCTAAGAATCTTTCCACTATCCCAACTGCTAAGTAATATCAAGCCTTGTATGTACTAAATACTATAATTTCCCAATCATTGATCTATATAGGATCTAATCTACTTCTTTTCAGTCATCATTTTTGGTAAGCTTATGTCTAGTACACATAGATTTCCAATTGGTCTTGAATCTTCTATTTAAAACTTCTTTAGTAGCTCCTTGATAGACTTAGATTGAGTGATATAGATACCATTTTTATTCTACTGAATCTACAATCAAACAAAGAATTTTATCTCGCCAAACATGGGCATTTCAAATTCTTTACTCATTTCTTTGAAAAATGCTTTGCATAAGTCATCATTTCCTATAAATAGAGTATCATCAAAAAATATTTCTGCCAGCATAATCTTCTTATTTGGTCCTTCTTTGATGTGCAGACTACTATTGTGATTTGTTATTTGAAAACCAATCTATATCAAATAGTTATGTAATCTTTTATACCAGGCTCTAGGAGCTTGGTTGAGACAATATATTTTTTTGTGTAATTTGCAAACCATGTCCCTTTTGTTAGGATCAACAAAACCTTTTGGTTGTTCAATGTAGACTTCCTTGTTAGGAATATAGATTTAACATCCATGTGATATACTTTGAATCCATTACGAGTTGCATATGCAAGTAGAGTCCTAACACCTTCTAATCTTGCAACAGGGGAAAAGGTTTTTCCATAATCAATACATTCTTCTTGAGAATAGCCTTTAGGTACCCATCTTGCATTATTTCTTGGGAATTTTCCATCTTCATTCATCTTAATTCTGAATACCCATTTTGTGCCAATGACATTTTTATTTTTAGGCCTAGGATCAAGAGTCCAAGTATTGTTCTTCTGTACATGTTATATCTCTTCATTCATAGCCTCAATCCAAATTTCATTTTCTAAAGAATCTTTAACATTTATAGGTTCAAATTTAGAAAGTAAACATGTAACTTTAAATTTTCTTCTTGTCATTATTCCATCTAATTTATCTCCAATGATCTGATCAAGTGCATGGTGCCACCTAACATATTTTTCCAATACAAGTTCTTTGGTTTTTGAATGAATTTCACTGTCTTTAGTATGAAATTTATCTTCAAGCTTGGTTCCTTTAATCTAAGGCTCAAGTTCATTAGGCTCATTTCAAACTAGCTCGATGGCCTCTGAATATGAATTAAGTCCCTATAACTAAGTTTACACTTCGTGCAACTTATTAACTGTAGATGATCTGGGGAGCTCAAGAGATGAAGTCTCCTTTCTCTCAAATAGATTTAGCAGGGTATTAGGTTCATAGTAGACAAATATTTTGTAATCCTTTAGTTCTTTTTTGCTTTCTTCTTCACTCCTTTTTGCAAACTCATCAATTCTTACATGTGCACTTTCTATTATCTTATGAGTGGAAAAATTCAAGCATTTGTATACTTTACTTCTGCAAGAGTATCTTAGAAATATGCCTTCATCACCTTTTACATCAAATTTGTCTTTTCTATATTCTTTCAAGATATAACACTTGCTTACAAATACTTTCAATTAATTTAAATTGGGTTTGTAGCCATACCATAGTTCATAGGGAGTTTGGATAGGGTTTTTCTTTAATTGAACTCAGTTCAAAGTAAGAACTAAAAATTTGATAGCTTCCTTCCAGTATTTGATAGCAAAATTCTTCTCAATCATCAATGTTTATGATGAAACTATTTCTTCTTTTAGTTATCCCATTCTACTGAGGTGTACTAGGGGTTGATACTTATCATTTGATTTCTCTTTCAATGTAGAAATTATTGATCTCAAAGACTTCAATTTCTTTCTTGTTTCTTTTTCAACTATTGCTAGATACCATTTGAATTTCTAAAAGGCTTCTGATTTTTCTTTTAGATCATCGCAATCATCATTTTAGAATAGTCATCAACAAAAGGAGAGAACAATTTTTTTCCACTATAACTTGCCATTCCAATGGGTCCACATAAGTCAATATGTAGAATTTCCAATACTTCTTTTGGCTGATAGGTTTTGCTCTTAAAAATGGTCTTTCCTTTTACCAATTTTGCATTTCTTGCACAATCCAACATCAGGTTTCTTCAAGATAGGAATACCTCTTACTCTTTTATATTTTCTTATCTTGACAAGATTATCAAAGTTTACATGACATAATCTTCTATGGCATAACCAACTTTCTTCTAATTGAGTAATAAAACATGAGCCTTCACCAAGTTCAAGATAAAATAGATTACCTTTAGTTTGCTTGCTTGATCCAACCAGATGTCCCTTTTCACCTAGTAGTCTTGCCTTGCCATTCATAAATTCTACCTTCAATCCAATGTTGTTTAACTATGCCATACTTAGTATATTATGTTTTAGTTTTTCATGTGACCTTTTCCCTTTATGCAACAAGGTTAATTGTTTCCAAAGCTTACATTGGCTCCATCATACTATTAAAAAAATTTCAAACTATTTTTTATCACTAGTCATATGATGTGAGCATCTACTATCAATAATCCATGTATCATTTTTGCTAACATGAGAAATAAGTGCCATCTTACCTTCTTTATTATTAGATTCATCTTTTACAACAATATGCATTGTTTCATCTTCACTGTTATTAGAATCTTTAGCATTGAAGTAAGATTTCTTACCTTTGTCCTTGTAGGATTTGTGACCCTTGAATTCGTTCTTGCCTTTGTCTTTATGGGATTCCTTTTCATCCTTGTTTTCTTTGTTTGGACACCTAGCAACAATATGACTGATTTCTTCACAAGAAAAATAGATTAGAGGGATTCTACCTTTATATTTTCCTCTGCCTTTGGAGTATTTCCTTGCAAGTAGGGCTTCAAAAATTTCAAGATCACTATCAAAACTTTCTTCAGTTTCTTCCTCACTACCTAATTGAGTGGTATTTGATTTCTTGACCTTTTCTTTGAGTGATAGCTTGGATTCAAATGAAGATTCAACATTCTTTGGAGCAAGAACATAGTGTCAAAGTTGTCTAGTTCAAAAGTTGTCAATCTTCCTACTAGGGCATCCAAGCCTAATTTGTTATTTGAATTACATGCCTTTTTTTTTGAATAGCAGACACTTTGATTTCATAGATAGGAAGAAGAGTTCTAAGTATCTTACAACAATTTCCTCTTTGATGTCACCTTCAGATGCTCTGATTTCACTTACTCTAGCCTTGATTCTTTCCACATATTTGTGTCATTTTCATCTCTCATTCTCATTTGGTCAAATTTTCCTCTAAGACTTTCTATTTTGGCTCTTCTTACATTGTCATCTCCTCCATAGATATCTTCTAGCTTGGTCCACATTTCAGGAGTAGTTAGATAGTCTTTTATCTCTTTAAATTCAACATAACTGAGGGTAGATATAATATCAATCATCATGATATTATGATTCTTCTCCTTAGCAATGTCTTCAACTAATAATGTTCCACTAGGAGTTTTATACTCAATATTAAGATACTTGCAACTTGAGTCATTGATTTTAGCTAGATGTAGCCTCATGAGTCCTGGCCATGCTGCAAAATTGTCTCTATTAAGCTTTGGAATTTATCTTTTGTAAGACATCCTGATCTCTAGCTAAGGTCCTTGAAACCTTCTCTACAAGTGTCCAAAGCTCATATGCCAATTATTATATTTATAAGAGGAGTAGCTGAGATGGGAGGGGCGAATCAATTACTACTATAATAAATCCTAGATCCCCTAGATGTTAATACAAATTACAATATAAAAAATTGAATACTACTGATGCTTGGTAAGCACATACAAAATGTTGTAACTCAATAAATGTTGAATGTACTTTGAAACTCTTAATATATTGTTAGTGATTACTTAGTCTTAATTAGAATCATGAAAGAAATAACATGAACACATATGAAATCAAAATTATCGTTGAAACCCAATTTGGGAAAAACCACCAATTGTAACTAGTTACCTTATTTCACTCTTTTGAAGTGAGCCCTGTTAGGAGCCAACCCTATTAAAGGTTACAAAACACACTGTTAGGGGTAACCTTGTTAAAGGATTTAATAATGCTATTAGGAGTGGCCTTGTTATAGGTATTGAAAAAAATTAGTAGAATTGCCACCTTGCAAGAGGATTTACAAATGGTTGTTAAACAAACTTTATTAAGAGATTTAGACAATTGCTACAATGGTTAGAAAGTGACAAAGAAATGACCTGATTGAGATACAATTGAATTGCTGATTATAGATCTCTACTCTAGGTTGTACTAAATCTTTCTTGATAAAATATAGCTTTTCTTCTCCACAAGGATATTCTTCTTATCCTTCAAATTTCCTTGCTCTCTTCATCTCATGCAATTCATTCAATACAACTTGCATAGTTTGAAAACACAAGTTGACCTTTTACTTATACCTTTCATGTTGTCAAGTTGGCTCAAATAGAATTTAGAATAACTAATATTCATCACCATAGTCAGCTATAAGAAATGGAAAAAACAATTAAGCTTCATATGGCAAAACTAAATAATCTTTCGTTAGCTAACCCAACTTGGTAGAAATTAACGTGGAATCAATTTCTTCTATTAACCAATAGAAGCTCAGTTAACACTATGAACTTTTGAAAATTCTTTGGTAACCAAGTGAACCTGGTCACCATTGATACCATCCAACTTTCCATCTTTAACTGAGTGAGCTCAATTAACACTCTTTCTCTGCATGAATTCCTTCAACACTTGAGTCAATGGTAGACACTAATTTTTATATATGAATGCTTAGTAGACATGGAAAATAGTCTCCACTTCCTGAGTGATCTCAATATGCACTGACTAATGGCTGATATGAAATTTTTGTAACATCAAAGACAACACATAATTAATAACTTTTATCCAATAGATGTATGCTAGTGCATAGATGTGTACTGGATGTATGATGCAAGTTATAGTTAAAATACCATAATGGATATTTGTAAGAGAAAAATAATGCATATCAGTAATATGAATAGTACAGCTTTAGAAATTATTTTGGCAAAAAAATAATTAGTAACTCATGATGAACCAAGTTTGTGGATATTAATTCATAAGTTATTTTATATTATCTCAAGTATGTGAAGACATGAAGGCCAACTAAGTAGAGTTTTGCTAATGTGAAAAATATAAATATAAATCTTATCTTGCACAAATAGTGTGAGCTATATGTGATATGTGTGTAATATGTATGTGATGCAAAATATGATATGAATTTCTTATGAGCCTTATGTTATGTGAGATATGATGCATGATTAGAGAAAGTGAAAGTTACAATAGTGAGAAATTATTGTATGTATATCTACTCTTGTGAAGAACTAAATTGTATAATTACATGTTAGGGAAGTAGGATCTTCTTGCATACATTATAATTGATCTACCAACTCCTAACATGGTTAATGATTCTAACAAGCCCTAGTCTTCTAATAAGGACACAAGACAATATATGTATTTCATAGACTCCTAATAGGATCAATAACTTTAACATTATTCTTTTGTTTAGTGCATCATCTAGTAGGTATCATCCCTACTAGGGTTTTCCCTTATCTATGGTTTCTCTGGTTAACAAATAATGGTATTATTGTTGGAATATTCAAATAGGAATAATGCTTCTGAGAGGGGGAGGGGGGGTAGTGAATCATAAGTATTGGACTTTATCCTTTAAAAAAATTTAACTGAAAGTAGATTGCATGCATATAAAAAAGATTTGATCTTATCACTTAAATCCTTTGAGATTCATCATATGTCAGCCATGAAAATGGTTTACATCTAAATTAGTGAAGTTACAAACTCATATGTGCATTATGTGTTACCTGGCACTTATTGATTCTTGATGTTTAGCACATATAACAAACTAACTTACTTGGCTCTTTTTGCATTTCTATTTTTCTCGGCATCGTCTGTGACTCGATACCTAAATATTACTCAAAAATTGATCTTGACTCGGCACCTAAAGTCTTCTTAGCACCTGAAGATCACTCGGAACCTATTGGATTTCCTGACTCAGTACATGTTGTGGCTCGACATACATAGTGTGTTCGGTTCCAATGTAGAAAGTGGTTAAGTGTGTTAGCACTCAAATGTCAAAACCATTCTAAGACTAAAAATCTCCCCCTTTGACATGAGTGACAAAAACCCTTAACTAAGCATTATCTATCTGACCTTATGAGTATATTCACTAATCTACTCAGTATATATACATAGGTTTTAAAAACTTGATCAAAATTTTGTAACTTACAATAAATATCTCAAAATTATTGTAACTCCCTTTGAGTTGATTATGCCATTATCTGTGTTATCTTGGTAACCAAAAGTTTATGTTGTATATCATGCTCCCCTTTTATCTTGTCTTGCCCATTCATCTTATAATATACTCCCCATTTTTGACACTTATGTCAAAGAGTGCTAAGGATTAAGACCATATTTTGCCAAAAATGTACTATTTACCTCCATAATCATCCTGAGAGCTGCATCCCAATTATGCAAAGAAATTTCCAATGACTTGTGCTAGATGGAAATCTCTGCAACAAGGTGAACAAGTCTATCTAAAGTAGAAAGATTAGGATCTTTCTTGAGAATAGTTTCAGCATAGACCTATTCTTTATGGATTACTTCCAAATGTGGGGTAATGGAGGATTGGAGCTGTATCAATTTTTCCTTAATGGTGGCCTCTTATGTTGTCAACACAGCTAATTCCTTTTGGGTGTGAAGTGTTTGATTAAAATAATTCTCACTGTGACCTAGATCTTTGGGTAATTGCATGCTTGAAATCTTCAGATTCCTCTCTAGGCTCATTATTCTTTGGCTTGTCTCATGTGTAAAGTATGAAAAGAAACATAGCTTTGTGTACAATGAGAATATATTCTCAAGTAACTTTTTCAATTTGTCAAGCATTTTTGCCAGTTGAACCTAGGAAAGTGCAATTTCACTAGATATTCTCTCATTTACTTTCCCTTGGAATTTCCTTTCAAACCATTCCATAAGTTTTACATTAGTTCCTTCATCTTCATTTTTCACCTTGTCAACAATATCTGATAATTGCTCCATTATATGCTTTGACTCATCCAGTGACTGCAAATTGAAGGCATCCATAAATATGTCCTTAATCTCATGTAATGTTTGCTTTTGTTTATACTCCTTCCTGAGTATCTCTTACCTATTTCTTCTATTCAATGCTTCCTACACCTCATTGATTTGATCAATGCTTATTTTTTTTGAGTCGTAACTTAGTATGAATACCTCGTCATCTAATTTAGGGTTTCCATAGTGAAGTACCCTTGCAACTTTTGTAGTACTTGATCCTAGTGCTGATATTTGTAGAGGCATTGTATCATTACTTAGTTGTTTTGAAGGAGTTCCTAAGGTAGGCAAATTTATCAATTTTTTTATTGCCTCTTGCTCTTTAGGAGTTTCCTCTACTTTCTTCTCTTGTGTACTACCTTGATTAATTATAGAATTTTTAGGAGTTTCCTCTACTTTCTTCTCTTCTCTTCTTCTTCTTTCTTTTCTTCTTCCTTCTTCTCCTTTTCTCCTTTTTCTATATTCTTTACTTCTTCCTCCTCTTTCTCACTAGGCTCTTCATGTTCTGTATTTTGTTTCTCAAGGGGATCTTCTTCTCCATCTTAGATAGTAGTCAACACATATATCAACTTCCATATTTTTGTTGACTTACTGACAACATAAATTCAATCTTCTTTTGTAAGATATCAAAGGCTCTATGCTTTGGTGTGAAATTGCCACTATATTTCTTATTAGCCTTTGTTATTTGACCTCTTGTTAGGTCAAGCATCACCTATACTAAGGTAGATTCTCTTATCTCCTTTTCAATTTTCAAAAAATGATGCCATTTGTTTTCAATTATCTCATATAATTCTCTAGGCATGGTATTGTCTAGCTCTAGAGGTGTAGTCTTGAATTTAGCCATCATGGCATATACTGATTCTTCTATTTTGTTTTTCTCTTCTCTACTAAGCTTTTTGAAGTCAATTCTTTTCAAATCAGTAAAATTTGCATTCTTAATATTTTCACAAATTTTATCTAAGGCTAATTTTGGAGGATGACTTACCACTCTGAATTGGCTAATATCTTTTGACTCTGTTCTTTCCTCCTCATCAGAATCTGGTTGTGCTACATATTTTCTCATTTTTCTCAACACTTCACCAGTCTGTTCTATAGCCTTCTTCTTTTCTTTGATTTGTTCCTTTGATTTTTGTGAAGATGCCCTTGTGATAGCCCTTGTTACTAGTATTTGTGGCTTGGCTTCGGTTGGATTAGCACCCTTCCTTGTTTTGGGTTGAGCTGGAGGATGTACTATTTCCTTTCTTTTCTTTGGCTTGGCTTGGGTTGGTGCTTGCTTAGCTTCTTCTTCCTTAGCACCTTCCTCCTTTTCTTCACCTAAGCCTTGAGTCAATTCCATTTGGCCTTGCTCTTTTTTATTCTCATCATCATCATCATCATCTTCTTCTTCTTCTACTTCAGCCTCAATTCCTTCACCAAATTTCTTCTTAAGTTTCTTCACCAATTTATCTTTCTTCTTCATTATAGAAGAAGTCTTTAACTCCATATTCACCTTTGACCTTACCACATCATAAGTACCAAAGTGTGGGGCACTCTTATCTATCTCTTTTGCCAATAATGTAGTAATTGCTACAGATGCTTCATCTATGTTGATCTCTTAACCAAATGGCCTTAGCCATCTCACCCTTGGAACTATTGCTTGGATATAGGTGAAATCAATATCAACTAAGAAGCATATATCATTAGTATGTCTTTCCACTAAGGAAACTGGTATTCTTACCCTTTGCTTCATGGCTTTCTTGAAATCCTCAAAATAGCTTGTCATTAGTGTGCCAAAATTATCTCCCATTTGTTCTATATATTCATTAATTTGGGCTATTATAGTTCTATAATTTCTCCATGTAACTTTTCCAAAAGATGGAAATTCATTCAAAACATAGAAGAATACAAAAACCAAAATTTCACCAAATTTGCATTGGGCACCCTTTGTCCTTCTTATAGCTACTAGGTTTTCCTTAATCTGTTGTAGTTGCATTTCTGCAAGACCATAAGTATGATCCTTTTTCACCAATTTGTAGCCTACATCTACTGCAATACATGGCACACTGTTGAGTCTACTAGACTGATAGAATTTATAGGCAATAACTCTAACAACAAATTTAATGAGAGGATCTTGAATGGTGTGAATTGTCATTCCTATTTTATTCCACTAGGCACCTATGTGTTTCTCAATAACCTCCTTGGATTCACTTCTCAAGGTCTTGTACTGATCTAGGGTAGGATATCTAGTTACCCTATGAACGATTCTTTTTGTGATCTTGATGGGGACATCTTCTAGCCACATACTACCATCATGAATTCTGCTTAACACAAGTCTGATCCATTATGTCTTAAATACGGTGGGAAAACTCAAAAGTCGTGTTAAACCCTTCCTATCAACAGTTTTGTATTCATCTTTCAAAACTCCATCTACACAAAAATTCTCATAGGCTTCATTTATTTCCATATCTCATATGGCTCCTATTTTACAATTATAGCATCTTCTTCCATCCTAAACCATTATAACTTTTGGGGATATGCGAGAAAGGGATCTGGTGAGATCATTCTTGTATCCAACTTTAGGGATGAGATGAAAATCAGGCTGCCTAACCTCATTAGATACTAATTGGACTTCAAATGACTCTTTGTCATGGGTTTTCTTAGAACTCGAAGCCATTTGTGCAAACTAGAGTTTCTTTTACATAGAAATATGAAACTACGTAGCTCAACACAAATGAAAATGCATTGTGAGAGGTTGGAATCTGCTTGGAATACTAGATTCTCTGCTATGAAGTTGCTCCACTCTCTTTCTCTTTTTTGCTTCTTGTTCTTGATGATGATAAATGATTAAAATTATGATAATATACCCTATTTCCATCACATTAAATGCTCAACTACCCACTCAAATTCTAAAGGATTTGAACATTACTCAGCTTGTGCTACATTTCCACTTCACTCAGCTTCCATTAGAGTTATTTGACTTGGCATTAGTTATCAACTCAATCACTATTAGGAACTCGGCATGTATTAGGGATTTACTTGGAATTTGAGGACAATTCGACAGCTTTGTGAGAATCTTCATATTATGTCTTGGCATCTTTTCTTATGCTTATTTTTTCTTTTTAGTACTTCTTTGTCTTGGGACTGATGTATGATGTAATTTTTTATATCAGTCCCATACACCTCTATTTTTCTTAGTTTGATGAAGTGTGATCACTTGACTCATTGGATGAAGTGATCCCTCCACTTGATGTGCTACACACATATTTCTTCTTCCAAGTCTTATTCATTTGTCTTCTTATTTTCTCGGCATCAATATTTTTTTTTCCTTTGTTGGATTCAGTTTTTGGTGCTTTGGACCTTGTAGGACAATTTATGCTGATATGACTAGTTTTCAAGCAACTGAAACATGTGGTTTGGTTCAACCATCTTTTATAATTCCCCTTGAAATGTGTTCTTATATAGTTTTTGGGTATATGTCCATATTCCTAACAATAATGATAGCTATGCCTGGTGTTATAATCCCAACAGTAGTGATTTTCATTCCCTTTTGTTTTTGCTGGTTGATTTGATGTCCACATAGGCTTTGATCTGCATTCAAGTGCTCTATGTCCATTCTTCTTACAATTATGACAACGTCAATCAAATCTTTATGTCCTTATGGCTTCGGATCTGCAATCTTGTGTCATATGTCCTTGCATGTTGCACTTGTGATAGTAATCCTTGCTTTTGGGTGTGTTTGGTTGATTGATTCTTCTACTCCTGCAAACATTAGCAATATGCTCCTTTTTATTACAATAATGACAAGTGATTTTAGAATCCTTACCTTTGTCACTTCTTTTCTCAACACTCTTTGATGATTTCCCAACTTCAGTGCTATTGTATCCAAGTCCTAATTTATCATGGGCTAATCTTGGGAATTTTATCAACTATTCAAAGTACTTGATGGCTTCAATCGAATTCTTGAGATTCTTTGATATCTCTTTTTCTCTATTCAATTCATTTTGTAGTTGTTCATTCTGCATCTTCAAAGTAGAGATCTCAATATCTTTCATACTGAGTTCATGATGAAGGTTCATCATTTGGGCAATTGTATCCATCTTCATGTTTGAGATCCTTGTTAATTCAATACATTTTACTTCATGTCTATTTGCAAGATTCCTTTTGTCATCTTCCATCACGGCTCTATCCTCAATTGCTCTTTTCTTTTGTTTAGTGATTTCACATAACATTATGGCTTGTGATTCATGTTCCATTTTGAGAGATCTTATCTCTTCTGCTTGAACTTTCTTTTTCTCCATCAGTTCTGCTATTGCTACATCAAACTCTTCAGTGTCTTCATTGGCAAACACTTGTGTGGTATCTATCTCCTTGCAGTTTATATCATTTTCAGCTATGGCTATCTTTCTTAATTCCACTCTAGCTTCTTCTACCTTGTGTAGAGTGAGATACACATCTATCACCTGGTTTTCAATGATCTTTCCAAGTTTAACAACTTCCATCTTTAGATCTTTTTCTCCAAGTTGTTAGGCTTCTTCTTGAGAGAACCTTTCTCTAATACTAATTGTTGGAATATTCAAATAGGAAGAATGCTTTTGAGGGGGCAGGTGAATTAGAAGTATTGGACTTTATCCTTCAAAACTTTTTAATTGAAAGTAAATTGAATGCATATAAAAAAGATTCAATCTTATCACTTAAATCCTTTGAGATTCATCATATCTCAGCAATAAAAATGGTCTACATTTGAATTAGTGAAGTTACAAACTCATATGTACATTCTATGTTACTCAACACTTACTGATTCCTAATGCTCGACACATATAACAAACTAACTTACTTGACTCGTGTTGTGTTTCTATTTTTCTCAGTATTGTTTGTGACTCAGTACCTAAATATTACTTGGCAGTTGTATCATTCTTGGCACCTAAAGTCACTCGGCACTTGATCTTCACTCAGCACTTGAAGTCTTCTCAGCACCTAAAGATCACTCAACACCTATTGGATTTCCTGACTCGGTACATGTTGTGCCTCAGAATACATAGTGTACTCGATTCCAATGTAGGAAGTGGTTAAGTGTGTTGGCACTCAAATGTCAAAACTATTCTAAGACTAATAGTTATGAGTTCTCTATGTGCATGGTTATATTACTATTCAAAATTGTTGGTTTACTTTCATATACAAGTTATAAAGTAATTAACAATATTTATTTGTGGAAAATTTTTTGTAGAATATTGATTCACCCCCCACCTCTTAATATTATCTATTTCTAACAATTGGTATTAGAGAACAATTACTCTAAAGAAGCTTAACAACTTGAGTAAGATCTCCATGAATATGGAATAGTTAAAGAGAAATTTTTTGGAAGCTCTTAAATAGATTGACCTTCTTACAAAAGAAAAGATAACTTGAAAGATAGGTATGAAGATACAATAGTTTACATTGGAAAATTGAAAGTTAACATTGATGATCATAAATATGGTAAAGAATCAATTGTGCAAAATAGTGACAATGATCTTGAAATATTAGTCAAAAATTTTTGAACTTAAGTTGAGTCTTAAGGTAAATAGTAGTAAGGGTGAACCTGATCTAAAATCTGAGAATGTCAACCTTAAATCCTAGTTCAGTTAAGTGACATCTAAACCATATTCAATTAATATAGAACATGTTGAGTTGGAAAAGTACAACACTATTGTGAAAGGAGAGTTGACACAAGCCAACCAGTAATTAAAGAAGCATTACACAAGTTTTGAGAAAATGGATGAGCATATTCTTTTTTAGGAGACCCTCTTATGGAAAGATAGGCCTTGGATACCTTATCAAAGAAAAATCACAAAATAAAGTTGAAAGTAGGAAAGAACCAAATTTTATTGTAGAAACCTCTAAGGAAACTTATTAGAATAAGATCTAGTCATCTAAATAAGTTAAGATAGTTTATTTTTTTGAGAAATATGATGACCCTAAGATAATGGAGCTAGTTGATCAACCTAAGAAAGATGATTCACCCAAGGAAGCTAGACATGAATTCAGAGGTAGATATTTTGTATGCAATGAAGTTGGACATATAAAGAGAGATTACATAGGTAAGTCTTTTAAACCTATTGCGTACTAGGTTCTATTGTTATAATTTTCATGGTTGTGAACATAATGAAATATAATGTAAGAAACATAAGTTTGATGGTAATAATGGGAATAGTAGACTTTTTAGGAATAATAACCCTATAGGTTATGAAGGATGAACATCCTAGAGTAGATTTGATGATGGAGAGAGACCTAATGGTGAAAGGAATTTGATTTTATGTTACAAGTGTAACAATCCTAGACATGTTAAAAGGAATTGTAGAGAAACTAAAAGTTAGAATAGAACTAATTAGAGGAGAAATTCACCTTTATGTCAATTATGAAATAACTTTGGACACACAACAATATATTATAGAATGGGTAGAAGGAATTTCAATGGAAATCCTAATAATAGATAGAGTGAAAATAGAAGTGATAATCATTATAAGGAAGAAATCAATGAACATGTTGATGAATTGAAGGAAGAATTTGTGAAATCTTGTAATCTAGAAATTTCTTGTATAGTTTTGGAAGAACTATACTTTGATGCACCTAAAGGGAAATTGAAGTCATCCTTTTCTTGTGACTCATTCTCCCTAAGTTAAGTAGTATTAGAAGAGGTTGTGCATTAGTAAATAGAAGATAGAGGACATAGAGATGAACCTATGGTCAAGGGCGCAAGATTAGATATGAATACATCAAGCAAGAAGACAAAAAATAACTATAGTAGTAAATTGAGATAGTATTTGAAATTGTGTCAAATACACATTTAATGCAAAGTCCAATTTGAAATTATTTAAGGATTGTGAAAAAGATTCTATGTACCATTTATTCATGTCAAGTGTCTAAAGGAAATTGAAGGGGGATTTGACAATGAATTGAAGTGTGAAAAGAAGTTCTTGAAGCACAAAGTTTTAGAAGCCCTAAACCCAATTTTTAAGGTATTTTATAGAGCTTAAAATAAGTTTTTAGTCCATAAAAATAGAGATTCAATGGCTAGTCAGACCATTTTTTATGTTAGTGAATGACCCAGATATCTGTTCAAGCAACATCCATTTTTTTTCCTTATGGAGGACCCATTAAGCACATTTTTGTAAATTATGTAGAATGTGATTCATGTTGAAGATATCAAAAATTATACTCACTATAAAATTGAGAGCATAGAAGATGAGGATATATACAAGGACATAGGAGTCATGTATAATAATAACCGAAATTTAAGTTTGAGTATGCACACCTAAATGCGTTGAACCTAGTGAAGTATATGTTTTATACTGAGCTTGACAACCATGATCAGACCCAAATAATTTTGAATAGAGTCCATGGTAAAATGTTTATGTTATGTGATGAATAGGTAAAAATTTTAAATGACCAAATTTATAAGGTCACGGGCCTAAGTAATAAAGGGATATAATCTTGTTAATGACATAAATGTGAGGAAAATCATTGAGATCAACCTGTTCACTATATTTGATGGAATGACCATGAAGGTAGACATGATTTAGGACAAAGAAGTGGAAGTTTTGAGTAAATTTTTAGGGTACAAATTTAACCAAGCCTCATGGGTTAACTCAGTACTAACCAGATTCTTGCATGTCACATATGTAATGAATTTTTAGGGATGGAAAGTGATTTTTTTTGAAATATTCATATTACAATTCTTGGACAACATTGCTAAATTGAAGAAGACCAAGAATATAGTCTTTAGATTTAAGTCCTTACTGACTCATTTATTTTTCTATGCAAAAAGAAAGTTCCTAGGGATGATTAATTAGGAAATCAATGAGTGCACAATGAAGTTGGTAACTTAGTGCTGCAGGTCAAGGCTAGATAATGTTAGAGATAGTAACATACATATAATGATGAAAAATTTCTAGACTAAGATGAAATAGATTTATGAAATACCTCCTTCCATGGTGGGGAAGTATATGGATGATAAATTTCCCATGGTTGAAATTAATAACACCCTCATGGAAGCTATGCAACTAATGGTAAAGTTCATAGAGCCCATGGGATATGGGATGGTAGTACAAATTATTAAAGGGTGTACAAAAATCATACTCCAATCTAAGAAGGACAAAAAGTGTCCTAAATGGGGAACCTATGAAGAGAAGATGAGATAAGTTCATTCTGAACTTCACAACAAAGAGATAAAGAAGAGTGTGGAAAAGAAGATTGATTACACACTTATGGAATTAGGTATGACTCATGAAAATTTCAATGAGGTAAAAGGATTTCCATTAGAAATGAAGGAAAGTGATGAATCTAATGTTTTAAAAACAACTCCTATTATTGTCGCACTGCCTTCTAAAGGTGTAAACATTACCAAATAGACTACATAAGTGCCATATGTAGCAGTTGTGTATGTACAATTACTAAGGATAGTAACTAATCAACAAAGGAGGTAGTGAGAGGTGGAAGCACTTGTTGAGTAGAGAAAGTAAGAAAGAACGGTGAAGGTTAAGAAGGAACCAACACCATCGACAAAGAAAAGGGTCAAGCAAATGACCAATGCACTAGGAAAGAGAAAGAAGACACTATGAGTCAGTAATTCTGCGATGAAGCTGACGATAGACCAGTAGAGAAAGTCATGCAAGAAGGAAAGAAGTTATTAGTAATGAAAGCATGGAAACCAAAGGTAGAAAAATTTAACATTAAATCATTAATGATGATGCATTTCTACAGCTAAATAAGTATTATAGTTTGTATAATATTATGGATAGAAGGCAAATAGAGAATGCCATAGTAAGGAGTATGATTTTGAGGTATAAAAGATTTGATAACATTAAGAATAAGATAATAGAGGACCTATATAATAGGTTGTGGAATATTAAAAAAAGAGTGATAGAAGAGGACACTAAGTTAAGAGAGACTATGATCAATAAGCTATGTGAAGTGAACACTAAGGAGGACTTTGACACAATTTTGAAGGCTATTGAGCCCTTGATAAGGAGAAAAAGAAGAGAAATTCCTCTAATGGGAGGTAACTATGAGGATGTGAGAAAGGAAAAAGAGGAGGCCATTGTGAAATACATGACCTTAGTGTCTAGAGTAATAGAGGTGAGTGCACAATCCAAACATAAGAGCCCAACTTATGTAGAAGCAAGTATAAATTCTAGTGTTGAGGAGGACATAGAAGAGACATACCAGTCACTCTCAAAACTTCACATTGTTGTGGGTGCTAAATCCATCCAAGTGGATAGTATACACATAACTATGCATGCAAAGGAGAATTTTTTTGCATCATTTGGCTGATCTATTTTTGGCAATATCACTACATACACTAGTGAAGAAGAAGAAGAAGATGATGATGATGATGATGAGGAGGAGGAGGAGGAGAAGCAGTAGGTTAGAAAAGAAAAAGAAATAAGAAGAGGAGGAAAAGAAGAAGCAAGAGAACGAGAAAGGAAGAAATTAGAAGAATATTTTGAACTTAAGAAGAGGTGGAAGATTGTAATGCAAGAATTAATATTCTTGCCCAATATGAAAAAACTTGGGAAGGTAGTGTTTTAACATAAGGTTGACATACCTTATATAGCCCAAAAAATTATATCTATTCTATCACTAACAGCTAGTGCATTGGCAATAGGTAAAGTGTTGGGTAAAAGCACAAACTTGTGTCACCCTTTCATAAAGGAAAAGGCTAACAAAAGTATAACTATTCATCTTTGATGATATAAAACTAGTAGTATTATTAAGAATTTGATTATGAAGTAAACTAATAAAAGGTGTAGAAATTGATAAAGTTTATGGTTATAATTTTTAATAATTATTATGAATAAGAATTTATATATTTTCCTAGTTTTTAAAGATAATTTTTTACGTGCTAAAAAATGCTGAAAATTAGGGGTCTAGTTCCCACCACAAAACTATATGAAAATAAAATTATTTTCCTTCAATCTTAGATTATGTTATAAATTAAATATATAGGTAGAATAATCAAAAGTAAAAATTGGCTTTAGACCTATGCTTTATCTTTTATAATGACTCAAATTTAACATCACCTGAAATCAATAATTTTCATCTCCCAACACATTTTTCAAAACAAATCTATTCTAACCAAAAGAAAAATTATACATTCTTGAAGAGGACTCTCTCCTCTATAACTTCATGTAAATTTTAATTTTTTTTTTGCTATGATTTAGAATTTTTTCCTTTCTCAAAATTAATATCTTCTCGAGTGTCAAAACACGTACTTGTAGAATTTTTTAATTATAATATGCTATATCTAATTAAAACACTATAAAATCTATATGAGAATATTATTGACTGTAAGCTTAATAAAATGGTGTTTATATATTATTTTAAAAATATCATAAAAAATATTAAGATTCATTGAAATTTCAATTTTCTGAAATAATTTTATTTCTTTAGTAACTGGATACAAACTAGCATAAAACATGCATTTAGTAGACATTTCTAGTTGGAAAAGTATGATACCATATATAACTTAGCTAGAATGAATTTTCCTAGATCATATGTTTGAATAAAATTGGTTTTTAGATAGAAGTACTCAAATTCATCTATTTGAATAAGTCATCTTGGAAGGCGACACATCTTTGTACTTTTACCAATTACCAACATTATCTAATGATGACGATGATCAAAAGGAATTGACAAGTTCATTGAGAAAATTATTTGAGAAGAAATAATTTATTAAATCTTTAGAGAAGATAGTCACTATAAGTATAAGCTAATCTAGACTTGCAGTGAAAGACCAAGGAATTGGTGAAGACCTTTGATGAGGAATCCACAAATTTGGCTGAGATAGCTTTATAGCAAGCATAGGCCAAACATGATGCAACACTTTTTGATATAGTGTGCACAAACATGAGAATGACCTACAAGTACTTGATGTATGAATCAAGGAACTAAGGAAACACATTAATGAAGGTAAGAAGTTGAATGGATAGTGTATCTTATCACACAAGTACCTGAAAGAATTTGAGAGTTAGATAAAGGGCAAGTTGAGTGATATTGATACACTCACTAAAAAATTATAGCTCCCTGAGACCAATATTGAGGAATGTGGAATAAAATTTGAGAATATCCATAATGTGATCAAAGGCTTGGAGTTTGACAAGGAAAATGAAGAAAAAAGGTTCTCTACTCTTAGAGAAATCATGTCACCAACAATCAACATTTTGTAGAAGAAACTAGAGGAATGTCTTGTAAAAAAGGCTTCCTATGATAAGTTTTCTTATACTAACTTGAGCTTAGTTGAAGTGGCATCCTATGAACTACACACACTAATCAATATTTCTAATATAGTTAAGGATAAATGGATGAAGGAATTAGAAAGATAGAAACTTGTATATGCATATTTCTTTTCTAGGATATCAAGTTGATCAACAATAGGCCACTAGGTTTTTGTATACACTTTTTGACACCTTTTCCATTGATGTTAATGGGGGAGTAATATGTAAGGAAAATTATATGTATGAGAAAGGAATACTAATATGTAAATTTTATGATTGTATATATCAAGGGAATTACACTTATGTATCAATATAAGGAGTGATAAGGAATGAAATGATCCATCAAAACATGAATAAAATTGTTATTCTTTGAAGGTGATTTTGTGTAGTTACTTTTATTTGTTTTTGTTATGTATGACATCAGTTATGGGACTTAGCCAATTTTCCCAATTGTTTCCATCAATACCAAAGGGTGATTTTTTTGCAATATGGTTAGATAAATGTCTCAATAGTTGTCATTTATGGCAACATGTATTTAAAATTTCATTTATGCATTTAGAGATAGAAAATTGTCTGTGTTTATGCATAGTTGAGGAAAGCTCTATGGCAGAGTAATGATGATTTATTCTAGTGCACATATGTGTACAAAATGTACAATGCAAATTTAGTTAAAATACTAGTACAGGTATTTGATAGAGTAGAAAAGAGCATATATGTAATATGATTTGTATGCCTTAAGGAATTATTTTGGCGAAAAAATAATTACTAAGTCATGATGAGCTGACTTAGTGGATATTATTCCATAAGTTGTTTTATATTATGTCAAGGGTGTGGAGACATGAATGATGACTAAGAAAAGTTTTACTAATGTGCAAAGTATAAGTAATGATCATATCTTGCATAGATAGTGGGAGGTATATGTGATATGTGTGTAATATGTATGTGATGCTAACTATTGTTCACACAACTTATGAGGCTTATGTGATGCAATATCTAATGTATTATTAGAGAAAGTGCGAGTTACAATAGTGAAAAAGTATAGTATATATATCTACTCCTATGAAGGATTTAAATGTATAATTGCATGTTAGAGTAGTACGCTCTTATTGCATACATTATATTTGATCTACCAAGCCCTAACAAGGTTGAAGCAACTCCTAACAAGCTTAAGGCTTCTAACAAGGTCTAGTCCTTGAACAAGGATTGAAGACACTTCATAATTTCATAGACTCCTAACATGGTCAATATTTTTAACATGATTCTTTTGTTTAGTGCATAGTCTAGTGGGTATCATTACCACTGGGGATTTCCCTTGGCTAGTGTTTCCCTAGCTAAAAAATAATGATGTTATGAGTTCTCTATGTGTATGGGTGGTTTACTTTCATATGCAAGTTATAAAATAACTAACACTATTTAGTTGTGGACAAAATTTTTGTAGAATATTGATTCACCCTCCTCCCCCAACTCCCCTCATCTTAGTATTATCTATTCCTAACACCATTTTTTTCTTAAAAATATTACCAAAAGATGATTTACTCCAACCTCTAATAGCTTTTCATGTTTGTTTAAGTTTTCTATTATGTGAAACATTTTAGAGCACTAAAATGGGATGCTCTACCATCAGTTGATATAATCTTTTAAATCTTGTTGTGAGTGCCACAATATTTCATATCAAAAGGGTATTCTTTTGATCTTCTATATCAATTTCCAAGAGAAAAGAAGCCTAGAATGATGAGAGATGGTCATAAGATAAGCTATCAATGTGGTTCTTAGGAGCATATCCCAATTAATAGATTTCAGAGCCTGGTCAAGTCTAACTTGGATAATATTATCCCCCATCCTATTATTTGACTAGGTAAAGGGGATTACCTTGAGATCTATATCTAGGAGGTCATTCCTCCCCAAGAAGTTTTCCAAGTCATACATACTTTTCGACAAGTATTCCAAGCCACCCATCTTCTCTAATGGGTAAAGTGGGGTATTAAAGTCCCACATACATAGATTTTTGTTATTAATCATCAAGTCAACAATATCAATTACCTTCGGCAAAAGAATTAAATCTACTTTCAAATAAAAATATTCTACTTGAATTTGTAATATTTCTCCAAGCTAATTAACTCCCACTTATTCCAATAAATAATGTTCATGTTTTAAATTTTTTATCTCCTCTAGGGTCTTCCATTTACTCTATTCTATTTCCTTTACTAGCACCTTCTGGTGGTTGGCCTTTTGCATGGGTCTCCCAACTTTCATAGTCATCCCAACATCAACATTCCTCACACCACATAGTTTTCTCTTGGGTATAGTCCATCTGGCGATACCGTTCAACTTGAGCAATCCTTGTGAGCTTAGGGAGGCATGGTCCAATGAGTGAACCTCAAAAATACTAGGATGAATACCACTGGGGTCTTGCCCAGCTAGGGCTGGCTATTTTTCTTTCTCAACGAGCTTCGGAAAGGTTCCAGGTTTAACTAGGTCCTCCCAATATCTTCCAAAAGTCCTATGAAGCTATTATCTATATGTATCTCCTAATATATGATGAAAATAAATTTCTTTGATAAATTTCCTTTCCTCTAAGCCTATTCCTTTATTTCCATCAGCCATTAAGTCCCTAGTTACATTTCCCATATTTGCAAGGTGATTACTTACCTACGAACTTGGGAGAATCTGTAGCTCAAATTCCTTTTCTAACCTTTCCTCCTTCTTCTAGGGGTTCTCTTTTTCAACCATAGGTTGAGAGGAATTAAAATGAATATCCATAGCATTAGGTGACAAAGAATTATCTTGATACCTAGCTACTATCTCCATTGAGAAGCCCACTTCAACCACTCCAAGGGAGGAGACTTTCTCCATCAAATTCTCATTATTATGGGAGAGTTTAGAATTGATAAATTTATATCTAAAAACAATACAAAATTAGAAGTGAGGGGCACCATTCTCATACAAGATGGGTTGTAACCAAGCATCACATTTTGACTTTAGGGTCACTAAGGTCGAAAAGGGTTTATTCACTACAACATTCATGAAAAATATTTAAAAAACTAGTGTATCTCTAGTATTGGTGGTAATGTAAAGTTTAATAAAGTACTCAAAGGAATCCCTAATCCATCTAAAATCTATCTCATCCCAACATTCTAAGGGGAGTCTTGGCAATCAAACCTAGACAGCAGCAAGCTTGTGTAGATCAATGTTAGGATTAAAACCAATCTTGCATTTTGTTACAATCAAAAGGTTCTTATCAAGGTGCCCAAATCCTACCAAAATGATATTTATGTCTACTTTGGATTTGAATCTAATGAGAAAGAGAGATTCTAACATTATAGAAATGGTTATAGATCTCTACAACCTTTATTTATCTTTGCACCACTTCCTAACCATATCCACGTTAGGTCTAAAAGAAACAAACTTACCAACTAGAATCAAAGAGAGCCCAAAAAATATCAATTCATACACCAAGTCTAATAGAGAATTAGCCCTTGCAATATAGAGACTATATTTGGAAGACTAGAAAGTTGTGTAGGTTTGGGACCAATGACCAACCTTTTCCAATCTGGCTTTAGGATTATCATTTTTAGGAATTTGGAGTTGTAAATTCTTAATCATTGGAGACATGAGAAGGCCTAGAAAATTTTATTGTGAAGTCCAAAGTAACCTCAATAGGGGTAGCATGTGATTTTGTAGAAAGGACCAAAAATAAATATGCACAAACATGACCCAAATTAGGAGGGGTGATGTAACAATTAGTCTTGATCCTACCCCAACTTATTCTAGGGTCTCCTTAGGTCTTTCTCTTGACTTGATAGGGATTCCTCCTACCCTAATCTACTTAGGATTCTAACTATGATGAACTAGACCATTCAACTAGTGCACACCAATCAGTAAGAATAAAAACTCTCTATCACCATTCCTTAGGCTTGATTTAGTCCTTTTTGATTCTTCATTCCAACTCCACAATCAAGCCCAAAAACTCAAATAAAAATCCAAATAAAGGAATGGTAATCTATTAAGGAATTTGGATTTCCTTCAAGATCTATAACCATAATTGGAAATAAAACCCTAATTGAGTTCCAAAAATCATGAAATATTGCACAAAATTTCTTGCAATAGGGCTACAAGAAAACTAGCCCTCCTAATGAACAGAATCATGAATAACTTACAATATTCCTTAGCAAGACTATGAATAAACCTTCGATCCAAACACCCTTTTTAGAGTACTCAAATATTTTTTTGGTCCTTTGTTACCAAGTAGTGTTTACAATATGACCACTAATTAAGCCTAGAAATATGGATTTTAAGGCTTTTAAAACCTATCTAGCAAGAACTAAGTTTTACCTTCCTTATAACTTCAAACAATGTCTCCCCTTGCATTTGGGATTTTACCACACATTCCTCTAACACACTCCAAGATTTTATTGAATAGATCCAAGAATTCAATCCCTCATAAAACCTTTGCTCCATACTATGATGCCTAGCCATGCCTCACTAGCTCACCTAGGGAATCACCTCAAAATTGTCTTGCTAGATTTCTAGGGCCTCTAATTCACTATATAGTATTTACAAGGAGTAATATTCTTAATCCCAAGAACCCATGCAGTAGCTATCACTCCATTTGATTCAGTTACTTGATTCTGGATAGTAGGTAGGCTAAAAATAATAATTTATTGGACCAAATAAAACACCACAAAATAAAAAAATAAAGTTATAAATAATCTTAAATTAAAATCCTCTAATACTTACAAACACTAGAGATCTAAATTCAAACCATGAAAATGCTATAAATCTTAGAAAACATAAATTATAACTATATTCCTATTATTAGTTCATACACATCAAATTGCCAAATACTTCCAACACTTTCAAAAGGTCAAGGGTGGCCTTAAATACACATCCAAATTCTCATCCTAACTATTTGAAATAGTTACTAGGACTTATTTACAAAGTTTCTCAAATGAAATAAAAAGTTGTCAATGACAACATTGATAACTTTTGAGAAACTTTTACATCCTTTTGAGTTTAGCCTTCAAACATTCTCCAAAGGTTACCAAACCTCACTAAAAGCCTTAAATTGACTTATTACATGTAAAAAAGGACTTTATAGCACTTATTTGGCCATTCTACCCTCCAAAACAAAAAAAATTCCTATTTGATCTACTCATGCAACTATGGGAAACTAAGACCTTATAAAGCTTTCTAAACTTATCATACATTAGATTAGGACTAGTTTAGCACTATTATTATCCTTGTGGTATGGCTAGAAAAACTAAAAGAAAAAATATCCTATGATCCCAAGGTCTTTTATTATCCTACCTAGGTGCCCCTACACCATGCTCCCCCACAAAAGAAACTTGTGTCACTCCTATGGACAATAAGTCTTGGGGGATGTTATCTTTATTGAAGTTTGCCTCAAAACTCAAGTTTCTTCTAAATAATATTGGTGTTTCCTGTAATGCCTCGCCAAGGGATCCAAAGAATTTTGCTAAGTTTGCCAAACAATTTTTGTTTTTTAAACATGAAAGATAAAACCATTCATAACATTTGCGGAAGCAATAGCAACAATTCAAATGAAAATAAACATAACATATATACATAACAGGCTACATTCTTTAAAGATTCCTTAACGTTGTATCACATCTAAATTAACTATTCATCTAACATCCCATCCTTATGAAATAAAAATGATACATCCAATGTACTTAAACAATATACAAGTGTCCTTTTGTAATTATATTTTAGTTTAACTCAATCATCTATTGTACATATCACAGGGTATGAAATTCTTAAAAGAATAAACATCCAAGTAAATAAAGTACATCATCATCATCTAATATTAATCCATGATGTAATAACATAAATCAAATCACATATCATACATGATACATCATCACAAAAGATATAAACACCCATCACAAAAGATAACCATATATCACAAACATAAATAACTAAGTGCACGGTTCCTCCCAACTGTAAATAGCATCATTAAACCATCGTGGATCCTAGCCATCCCTCCGTACATAACATTCGAAAGAACCGAAGAGATCATCGGTATTAACATAGTAGGAATGTCACTCCTAAAACATCCTACTAATATGAAAAGTAAAGAATAATAAATCATCAACTAACATATGAAAAGTAAAGCAAATAATCAATATAAGAAACATACCAATAAATACATCCATTGTAAGGTATATTATCTATCATAATGCTCCAAGAACATAATGAAGAATAAATACCAACCAAAGATACTCCAGTCACGATGTCTCCGACAGATCTCAAATGATAAGAGAGAAAATAAACTACCGCCCGACCGCATGAAACCTAAGTGGTCCACTCCCACCGTGCTTAGGAGATAATCTCAAGTCCCAAACAAGATATCAATACACATAGCACAAATCTCTATAAGTACAGGAATCCTAAAAGTATACTAACTCAAAGGTTCCAACACACACAAAATCAACATATAATTCCCAGAGGCACACAATAACATGTAGGAAACCTACTCTGCAAGCGGGAAACTATCATCGCAATTATCACATACAAGTTACCCTAGTAGTTACCTAAACTCCATGGGTCCATACTAATCTCATGCGGCCACTAGTATCCTCTCATACTGATCAGGCATACTATGAAATGCACAGTCACAACCATGCATTCTCACTACTCCCATCCTAGCCTGTACAAGCACTCAAGGCATGGGTGAGAACATCGAAAATTATCTTTTTAGGTTCATTTAATCCCCATTTAGTGTGTAAATGTTATCACTTATTAACCAAACTTACAATGAGTTACCCTGGCAGCCACTTAGGGCCCTGGCCCCCATTACAAGCCACTTCCCGACACTACAAGTAGATTACCTACCCTAAGCTCATGGAATCATAAATCTCAAAATCATAAAAGATAATCCATAATAAAATCATCAAATATGCATAAAAGCATCAAATATCCATAATAAGAATCATCAAATCTCCAAGATAAGAATCATCAAATCTCTATGAGCATCTGAAAAAACATCCATAAAAAATCATGACCACAACAGTTCTCTATTGGCAACTGAAGGCATCATTGATAATCATAAGTATCAATTGGTTCTCAATAACCAAAATATATCTTAACATAAATGGTTCTCAACAAGCAACCAAGAATATCTCAAAATCATACTAATCGAAGACTCCAAAATGGTTGAGTTAAACATGTCACAACATCACATCATCAAGAAATAAATCTATATTTTAGTCCCATCATGGCGACTAGAAAGTAATCCAAGGATAACTGATCGATGACTCAAAAATGATTAGCTCAAGCATCTCAGATATATACCTCTCAGCTTCACACATGAAGACTGATGAACAATAACAATCAGTAAATACAAACATTTCATAGAGTATACGATCACATTACCATAGTTGGGCTTATAAAGATCAAGACCAAATAAGATCAACATGCCATCATATTTCATAACCCCTGAGCCTCTGGTAACAACCTAGGACTGGTCAACACTAGTCAACCCAAAACCCAAAACAAGAAGAATATAGAATAGATGATGCAAACACATGTTTTGGTTTACTAAATTCACATAGTTGAATAATGTGTAGGGGTTTCTAGTTTTTTGTTTGCAAGTATATTTTCAAGTGTCTTAAGTTTCATCATTTGACTGACAAGTCAATCAAATTGTTTCCCGATAGCATTACCCTTGCCTTATTAAGAATTACATTCTAAGAATAACTTAAGGATAAATATTCACTAAACTGATCATCATTGACCTTAATTAAATTGTTATTCTTTATTTAACTAAGATCCATATTCTAATTGATTAACTCTCTTTCATAAATCAAGGATCATTATTCATTATATTATAAGAGCACCAATTATCATTCTTCAAATAAGAGATTATAACTTTATTAAAATGATCAATTAAATCAAACAATTAACATAGGTACACCATCCATGACCTATTAACATCTAATAGTTTCCAATTCAATAATACTAATTCTCACCATTAAAACATCTAAGGTCATTATTCAAGTCATGAGAGTATGACTTATCAACTTCGATGTAAATACTTCACAACTTTGCTAGAGGAATCGATATTAGCATATCAATTAAAACACTATTGCATAAGTTAATTATTAATCAAATCTAATTAACTCTAATTAATTTAATTAATAATTACATATCCAAGGCAACATTTCAATTAATATTAGTTGACTAATAACTAACTATAATTTTGTAAGTTAAACGTCATCTATAATTTAGTACACAAATATTTATATTCATAGTTCAATAATAATAACTTGTTAATATTTAATAACAAGCTATATTGAAAATCTTATTAATAAATCTATAATGACCACATTTGTCATCTATCAAAGAATACCAATATTCCCTTAACAAATTTGTATTATTATTAATCTTTTCAAATAAGACTCTATCGCACAACTTAATTATTAATATCAACTCAATGAATATCAATTGATTAAAAATCAATTATAATCCAACTCCAAAAATTATTATCTTTTACCAAACTTCAATCAATAAATAATCTCCACTAGATTAAGTCTAATCAAATTTGTTGATATCTATTTAAACCATTATTTATTAATAGTTTGCTAGTCCTTACAAATATTAATAAATAATAAACTCCTCAAACTATACATACTCGATCTATAGAATCCTTCGATAAACTCATTAGTTAATATTTGGCTAACTCTTAACTCCATTAAGGTATTCAAACGTATTAACCAATAACATAATAATTCAGTCTTAATCCAATATCATTCAGAGTTTCTAAATTTAAATCAACATAATATAAATTATCATCTTACAATTATTTAATCAATATTAAAATCAACCATTAGACTCCATTTTCTAATTGTTCTAATAATATTTTATCTATATAAACATTGTTTGAAAGAGATCCCTATCACAAACCAATAAGACTTATTGTAGATTTTAACATGAATAGTCTCCAAATTCTTAACATTATCATCTTCATTAAACAACTCTAAAATTGTTTAATATATATTAAATAGTATTCAATATACATTATAAAAAGTTCATTATATAAACTATATTAAAATATCTTTTCTTTTAATTTTCTCTCATTTAAAAATCTATTTACTTAGATTGACTAATAATTAATTACTCTTCTTCTACTATTAATTAATCTTAATTAAATTTGATTTAATTAGATTAGATAATAAACCATATAAAACTAATGCATATTAATAAGATTCTAATAAGGGAAGATTGCAATAATATCTTAATTCATTCCATGCTTTGATATATAGTTTTGTGAAGTTTAAGCATAAAGAACTCTTGGTTATGGAAAATGGAGAAATATCTGTCCTTGAATAAAACAGTCTCAGTACGACGGCCATATCTCCCTAATGAACCATTGGATTGGGCTGAAATTTAAATATGTTGGAAAGGGCCAAATTGCATCAATTCTGACTGGAGCGATCGAATAAATTCGATATCGATAAAAAATTATGAATGACTGAGTTCGAGTCTATCCAAAGGACAACGACAGGACAATTTGTGATGAATTAAGAATTTTCTGTTAAAATAATTGTTCTCTAAATTTAACCATAAAAGGGTTTGTTCATATGCATCTAAAAATATAATTGATAGAAAGATTACATCTAATCATTCAAAATTTCACCATAAAATTTCTATATTAATTCTAAATCTTGTCTTTCTAATTTAATATAAATTCGAACCCAAACCCGATTAAAATCTAATTTCTTTCTCATTTGGAACTAGAGGTTTTCTATTGTTTTCTTCTCATCCAAATAAAATATCTAGATTCCAATTTCAAATACAGAGAGTATTCAAACACATAAAATAGATATGATGAAGACAGAAAGAGAAAGAGTGCAAAGGGAATATGAGAATATCACAAGTGCACCTAGACACTGATGCTAATTTGCCATGCCTTAGAGGTCCATAGAAAATCTCTTCCTTCTCCATCATTCATAATTCTTCCAAGAATCCAAGCTGATCGAATCCTTCAAGTGATTAGAAGAGCTAGAAGGAGCATAGAAGCAAGTAGAAAATATATGAACATATGAATCTTCTCCCATGCATGTAAGCTTTGAAGTTTCTATATTTTTTTTTTAGCTTGTAGCTCGAGGCTTCCATTAAGCTTGTAGCTTCCATTAAGCTTTTCATTTAAGCTTCTATGAATGCCTGAATATCAAGAGCTCTCAAGAAACTTTTGGAATGCTTTTTGAAACCGCTGAAAGGTGTCACCAACTAAGCATGGGTCTTTTCCAATTCTTTTTGATGAGTCATAGAATTTTAGACACCTTGTGCCTAATTGATGCAGTAACCCCCGTGTTGTTGACACATGTTAATTCCAATGCAAGCTTATAACTCCAATTTACTTTTTAAATCATTTCTATTTAAATTTTATAACTTTCATTTTAATTTTTATAACTTTTATTATTATTATTTTATAATTATTATTAATTTTAATTTCTAGTTTTCTTTTATTTAATTTCTTTTCCCCAACAATTCACATTTAATTAATTGCAATCAAAATATTAAAGATCATGATATTTTATTAATTTTCTCAAATAAATAATTTATTAATTAAATCTATTTATTAAGACTTAATTAATAGAAAATTCACCATAGACCTCCAAGATAAAATATGAAAATCCATCATAAAACAAATCATACAAAATAAATCTAAAGGGTTAAAAATCACAAAATATGTCATCCGACACATTCGGTGGGTATTCAACTCAGATACTTGTCCTAATTTTTCAATTAGGACAAATGGCTCAAAGGGTTCGAATTTGGACTTGAGAATTTATCTCCCCTCTCTTATCATTGAGATAATGTGATAGGGTACGCTCATCCTGGCAATTCAGGAAAGTCGATACCCAGTACCTGCAACCTGCATAAAAACCATGCATATACAAACACAATATATACTCAACTAAATAGACAATGGTAGGAAGTGGTGCATCATGTAGATCCCGACTAGCAGGTGACTACGACTCCCTTCCTTAACCACATCAGACACGTCATACAAAAAATAACATGCAAGGAAAACACGCACACCATACACATGCAAGTATGGGGTAAGTATCCATAAGAAAGCACATATGATAATAAATCATCTTACTAATCATCATTAATAATTGAAAGCAATCTAATAATCATCATCAATAATTTTGAACACTAAAAATAATCATCATACATACATGAAATGTAGAGTCTAAATAATCTCATCACATAATAAACTGAATCCATAGCACATAATCTGATAATCTCAAAAGAATGCTTCTAATCAATAATATAAAACTAGTTCTAAAAGAGTTCAACAATGATAACAAAATGTGAACTAGGAGCAGGCACTACATTTCCATTTGATGAGGTGCTCCATGTGCACCTTGTGTTTGGTTACCTTCTTAATTCTTGAGACCAACACTTGCTTAGCTTCCAACTTGTTTGATGAAGATACTACTATAGGTTTGGGATCAGTATTGACCCTCTAAATATTGTGTGCACTTTGAGGTAGTGTACGTTTGAAATCAACCAAATCTTGCACATTGAAAATAGGGGAGATGCCTAGAAATCTGATAGATAACCAATATTATAAGCATTGGCTCTATATTTGGCTATGATTTTCCAAGGCTCTTCTCTCTTCATTTGTCACTTTGTTGGCACACCTTGTTACAACCTGGACTTGTTAAAATGCACCATGACATAATCTCCAATAGAAAACTAATTATCTTTCCTCATTTCATCTACCTTGGTTTTCAACTTTTGGGTGCTATCTTGGATAGTTTTCTTCACTTTCTCTTGGATTTCTTTCATGGTTTGGGAAAATCTTCAACATGTTGACTTCTATATTCCATTCCTCCAAGATCCCTCAACTCATGTACATCCCTTGCATGCATCCCACAAAAAATTTCAAATGGCCTTCTTCCTATTGTCTCATTCCTACTATCATTGTAAGAATAGGCTTCTTGGGAAATGATTACATCCCATGTTTTCCCATACTCCTTAGTTAGGCACCTCAAGAGGTTACCCAACAACCTATTAAGTACCTTAGCCTAACCATCTATTTGGGAATGGTAGGCTGATCCAAAATAAAGATCTGTATCTAGTCTCCCCCACAAGGCCTTCTAAATATGGCTCATGAAATTCATACCTCTATTTGAAACAATTCTTAATGAAAGTTGATGAATGCTCACAACCTCTTTAAACAATAAGTGTCCAATGTGACTAGCATAATTTTTAGTCTTGTATGGGATGAAGTACCCCATCTTGTTGAATTTATCAACCACTATACATAGATACTATCATAACCTTGTTTTGTCTTGGGTAGACCTTTTGTGAAGTCCATGCTCACAAATTCCCATGGTCTATTTCAACATAGTAAGGACTGATATAGACAAGTATTACTCATTCCACCCTTGGCTTTCATACACACTATGCACTGCTCAACATGCTTACTCATATCCCTGACTAGTTTTGGCCAATAATAGAATCTTTGAAAAAATTCTAAAGTTTTTCTCACACCAAACTATCCACTTAGGCTCTCATTGTACTTTTCCTAAAATTAGGTTTGCCTTTCTTGATCCCCTTGGTACACATAACTCTAGCTACCCTTAAATAACAACCCATTTTGCATGGTAAATTTAAAGAACTTTCTATGGAAATGGTTATGAATGTTAGGATATATCTTGTAAGCCTCTACAAAGTCTTCACCCTCCTTATAGAGACTCTTGAAGCTCTCTATTTGAATTCTATACAAGTAAACTTCATGGATTTTCAATAATCTCCTGCTCAATGCATCTGTTGTTCATCTACCCTTTCTTGTGCTTAATTATAAAAGTGAAAGACTATAGGTACTCCATCAATTTAAAGTTCTTATTAATCAACTTTTCTTGATTGTTAATATAGTTGAGAGCTCAGTTGTCAATAATTACAAAAGATTTCTTGGGTAATAGGTAATGTCTCCACTTCTTAAGAGACTGAACTAAAGCATAGAGTTCTAAATCATAAGAAAAATAACTCTGTTTAGCTTCAATTGACTTTTTGTTAAAGAAGGCTACTAGCCTACCTTGCTAACTCAACACTCATACTACTACTAAGCCACTTGCATCACATTCTATGGTGAGAAAATTCTCAAGCCAAGATAATTGAAAATAGATTTGGTAGCCAATTGTTTCTTAAGCATCTCAAAGGATTTCTCTACCTCTAAATTCCACTTAAAATTAAACTTTACTCCACCTTTAATGATATCTAGCAAAGTGTACATATGCCACTAAAATTCCTAATGAATTTTCTATAAAACTGAGCTAGAACATGAAAAATTCTTACCTTAGTAGATGTCATACATGGTGGACAGTTGAGAATAGTTGAAACATTCTCTTGACCCATCTTTAAGGAGCCCTTTCACACCACAAAGCCCAAATACAAAAGTTCTTTTGTGAAAAGTCACACTTCTCAAGACTAATGGAAACCTTCTCATCATGCAACCTCTACAACATTGCTTCCACATGTTTAATATGCTCTTCCTTTGCCTTTTTGAAAATTTGTATATAATCTAGTTATACAACCAAAACTTTACCAGTGAATTCCTATAGAACTTCATTCATGTGCCTCATGAATGTGTTAGGAGCATTTGAGAGGCCAAATGTCATCACTAGCCACTCATAAAACACATCTATTGCTTTGAATTTTGTCTTCCATTCATCTCCCTCCTTTAACCTAAATTGGTCATATCCACTCTTCAAGTCCAACTTTATGAAGTAAATAGCTCCTCCAAATAAATCCATGACATCCTCAATCCAAGGTATGGGAAATCTATACCTAATTATATATCTATTTGTATCCCTTGAATCTATACATAGCCTCCATTCTCCTCCCTTCTTGGATGCTAGTAAAACATGGACTGCACATAGGCTTATGCTTTTCTTGATTAGACTATGATCCATAAGCTCTTGCTCTTATCTTTCTACTTCCAAGTTTTGGTCAAGAGTAGGCTTATATTCTTCCTTGTTTGGAAAAGATGGACTAGGAAAACAGTCTATTTTATGGCATATTTCCCTTCTAGGATGTTAAATGGTTGGATTTCCTTCACTCAAAATGTCTTTATACTTCTTAAGAAGTTCTTGTACCTCTACTAGTAGTGGCTCCATGAATAAATTTTGTTCTCCCTTAGACTTCAATACAATTACATAGCTTTAGCTCTCATCATCCTTGAAATACCTGAAAAACTTTTTTCCACCACATAGAAATACACTAGGCACCTTAGATTGTGGTTCATCTCGTTCTAACAGAGATTCAATTTTAGAAGTTCTACCTCCCTTCTTGAATTATATGGAGTTTTCCTTTCCATCATATATTTCCTCTCTATCATATTACTAGAGAATACCTAATAGTAGATTCAAATAATTAATGGGAAATATGTCACACAATAGCCTATCCTTGTACCCTACTATGGAGAAGTCAACCCAAGTTATTCATTCACTAGTATACTTTGACCCTTGTTGAGCCAAGTCATGTTATAGGGATTCATATGGGGTAGCTTGGTCAATTTAAGCTTGTTGACTTCCTCTTCTAATATAATGTGGGTAGTAGATCTAGAGTCTACTACTACCTTTCAAACCTTCCTAGGGATCTTACATCTGATCCTTAACAAAGCCTTCCTATGCTTAGGTTCATTAGGAGTTGGTTGCTTGATTGGAACTCTCCTAAACATGAGTTTTCCTCCTTTTCCTAAATTAATATAATCTACTTCATTTTTCTTGCAACTAGAGTTATCCTCTTGAGCATATACTATTGTTTTAGTATGGTTTGCAGAAGATGGCTTTCTAGGGAATCTATATAATGGATGGCCTAATTGACCATAGTAATAACTCTTCATGCTAAAAAAGTAAGAGCTACTTCTTCTTGATCCTCTTCCTCTACTATAGCCTCCTTGGTTACCCCTTCATCTACTGTAAGCTCCTCTAGGAGTTCTTTTAGTGGCTTGCTCAATGATTTTGGTCTCTCCATGGTTTCTTTTCTCATTAACTATTGCTTGCTAAGACCCTCTTTTTTGCCTCCAATTTCTTCCATTGAATTTTTTCTTGAAGTTAGAATCACCCTTCTTTATATTCTTCTCTTCAAATTTTAGGGCTAATTGATGGAAACTTTGAATAGTAGTAGGTGTTTACAAGCTTAGCTCCTCTTGGATACTGAACTTTAACCCACAAAAATACCTACCCAGTTTTATTGGCAATTCTTATTTCTTGTTACATAAGGAATAATCTCTAAAACTCCTCTACATAAGAGGCCACATATATGTCTTCCTATTTCAGTCCCTGTCTCATCTTATGAAGCTAAATCTCATAGTCCTATGGTAGGAAATTATCCTTTAGTTTGGTCACCATTGCATTCCAATTTTCTATAGGATTCTTCACATACTAATCCTATCATCTTGGATATATTTCCACCATGTCAATGCTGATCCTCTAAGTCTTGACTTGGCTACTTTGACCTTTTGTACCTTCAACACCCCTTCATATTCAAAATGGTTCTCCATCCAATCAATCCAATCCATCATTACATCTATGTTCAATTCCCAATAAATAGTGGCACACCTTCCAAAGCCTTCCCTCCAAGGGATTTTATTGCTTCCAAGAAGGGCTCTTCACTCAAGAAAGGGTATGACTCTGGGAAAAAATCTTACTCTAATACCTTTTTTCCTTTGTCATTGTTTTACTCTTCCTTTTTCTTGGATGCATCAACAACTACATCCAACTTTAGCTTCACCCCTATTGGTGTTTTGAAATGGTGATAGTTCCACATGACCCTAATTTGAATAACGTACATATAGGGGTAGCTAACTCCCATTTCTAGCATACCATTTTAGACACCAAGCCAACTATAAGGCTAGACCCTTTTTCTACTTCAGGCTTTGCAAAACCTAGGTGGGTGGACCTTAGATTCATTTATATGGTACCAATGTTCAAACATATTCCTAAATCTAACAAAGTAGATAACAACCCATAATCTAATATATTTATGCAATAACAAAGATTTGCAGTAGAAAATTGCAACTCTTATGAAATTCACAAGATGAGTAAGTGTATCCTTTTAAGCTCTTAAACATGAAAGGTAAAATACTTGATTAATGGTGTTGATTTTCAGCAAAATGTGACATGAACAACATAACCTGATGATCCTTCAAAATGATCAATGCCTTATCTATTGGGCAATCAGACAAAACCCTAACACACATCCCTAAAAGTCGTTTATAAATGCCATATATTAGGACTTTCTTGATCTATATATCCACTTTTTGAATTATACATCTACATCTTTTTGAATCTCATACGATCTATCCCTTCATGAGATCTATAATCCTATGATGATGAATTAAGCATTTACATAACTCTTTGAGTCATAAGCAAAATAAATCAACATTTACAACCAATAGATTGAAATTGAGTTTCATAATCTTTGTTTACAAAGCACAAAAGATCACAAACAACATGAGTGGGAGATAAGATATCAAAATGAAGACTAAGTTGTTGTAACTTGTTCATTCATTTCTTTGAAACAAATACAATAAGATGCATGAAATTGAAATGAAAAAATATGTAATAGATCATAACTATTTATATTCTCATTTCTTGTTGTTCATTATAAGAGAAATTTTTGAAAGGAATGGTATTACAACAACGAAAAGTTTTTCTCTCAAAAATTGGAACCAACCATTTTCAGCATGAAAATATAGAACCCTTTCAATTGATGAAAGAAAGAAAGATACATAAGACGATGAATTCATAGATCTAATATGAAGATGACATGTGTCCACTTGAAATTCCATCTTTTTCTGTTGCAAAACCTCTTTCCTCTTTCTACACATTTGATCTAATTTAGTTTTCATCACTTTCCTGCAACTGACCTAAAAAATATCTTTGTTGAATGACAAAACTTTTGTGTGACCAAAAATTTGAAAGCCTCATGAAATTTTCATAAAAACCTAATTTTAACTTGATTGAAGGTAACCAAATTCAACCCTAACTACATTTTTACAAGGTTTTACCAATCTTGTAGCTGTATTTTCAATTTTTACCCCTTCCACTGAGAAGGCCCAAATTTTACAGTTTTGCCAATAACTCAAACCAGTTAATTCTTGTGTGAAAACAAACTCCATCATCAAAGAGTTTGTCTCCTCCTAGTTCAGGCGATATATAGTATGCCTATATTCACCTATAGAAAACCTCAAGAATCTTAGTTTGTAAAGCATATCCTCAGTAAGGCCTCTAGTCTGTAGCTTTCAAATTTGTAAAAATTAAAACATTTCTAAAGTTCACACTTTAGGATAAACCTTTATTCAATTTAAAAACTTGTATGTGCCACTTTTATGAGAAAATATTTTAAAATAATATTTTAAAAATTGTTGGCCTCAAAGTGGTTTTGACAATTGAGTGTCAGTACACTTAATCAATTTTCACATAGAAGCTGAGTACACTATATATGCCAAGCTATAGTATGTGTCGAGCTAGATAGAACTACAATGGGTGTCTAGAAATGATCAGGTGACAAGTCAAGATCATGTACCAAGTGACTTTAGGTGCTAAGTGCACCATATGAGCCGAGTGATATATAGGAGTCGAGTCACTATTGATGCTAAGAAAGTAAGAGTGCTATAGGTGCTGAGAAAAGCAGAATCATACATATGTTGAGCACTAGTAATCCAATATGTGTTAAGTAACACAAAATCAGCATATGACTTTGTGCCTTTACAAACTTAGATGTAAACCATTTTTTGAGTGGACATAGAAGGATCTCCAAGGATAATTTTTAGAGTAATTATTTTGTTTCACTTATTAATTAGGTCATCTTAATTTAGTTAATTAAGTGGTTTATTACTCTAGCTCTTAAGCTTGGTTTTAGGTGCATATAATTAATATTTTATATTAATTATAATTCACAAACCTAGTTAGGGTTTTGTGATTCCTTTTATAAGGATTCAGCTCTTTGTATTTTATTCATTCACTTATTGGATTATATGAGATATTTCTCTTTGCATGTCCATAAGATGGATCTGGCTTTTTGGCCTCCATAATTTTTTCTTGCTTCTGTTCTTTGTTTCATCCATGTGACAGGGTTATTCATGCAGGTGTTCTTGAGAGATTAGTTTTTCACCTAATCTAACAATAATAAGGATAAGAATGAATCTTCTCTATTTCTTATGCAATTAGCATGTAACCAATAAGAGAAATGGATAAGGCATTCAACCAATGAGAAAAGTGTAAGGAATGAACAAGAATTAAATATTAATTATGGATCATAGATCCAAAGCTAACCCTAAGTCTTCATAATCTTTAAAAGGAGGACAAAAACCCCATTGTATGTGTGGATGAGAATAATGTATGTGTAAACTATGGCAAAATTCAGTGGGAAGAGTGAAAAGACTTAGAAGAATAGAGTAGTATTGTGGCATCCAATTGATCAGAACATAGAAATGGATATGAACAAATATTAGATCTTAGAGGATTAATATCAGAATGAGCAGAACAAATGCCTAAAATCAGCAATTTGAGATTGTAAGCAATCACGTTTATAAATCTAATACTCTCTAGCAATTGTATTAGAAAAGGAAAATCCTATGTTGATAGGTTAGCTTAACAACTAGGTTGTAGATCCTTTGAGGAGGTGATAAAATCCTTTAAGAGGGTGACACTTCATAAAAAGTGTTTGTAAATCCTTTAACTAGGTCAATATTGACAAAGTGTAAAACCTTTAACAGGGTAGGCCTTTCATAGGGTATACCATCAGAAGTTGTCAAACATTATTGCTACAGTGATTTTGTGGGTATCATCCCCACCCCAATTTTACCTTCTCATTTTGTAGGATTTCTAAGTTACCAAAATTCAGTCTTATGTGTTGTGGATGTGTTTGTTTACTTCATGTTTATTTAATGTGTTTACATGCATGTAGTTTATTTTTAGTTAAAAGTTTTAATTGATAAAATGCATTAAATCTGATTCAACCCCCCTCTTAGAAGTATTCCTCCCATCTGATTATTCCAACAATTGGTATTAGAGCTTGGTTCTCACAAGGAGAAGCCTAACAACTTAGAGGAAAGATCTAAAGATGGAAGTATTCAAACTTGGAAAGATCATAGATAATTAGGTGATTGATGTGCAGCTCAACCTATACAACTTGGAGAAAGCCAAAGAAGAACCAATAAAATCCTTGGAAAGAAGGAAGGATATAGCCATAGTTGAAAATGACACACACTACAAGGAGATTGATACCACAAAAGTTTTTGCCAATGGAGATTCCAAAGATTTTGATGCAACAATAGTAGAATTAATGGAGAAGAATAGAGCTCAAGTAAAAGAAATTAGACTACTCAAGCTTGAACAAAAATCACATGCCATAGTGCTTTGTGAAGTAACTAAACAGAAGAAGAGAGGCATTGAAGACAAGGTTATGCTAGAAGATAACAAAATAAATCTTACCAATAGACTAGAGGAGAAGATAATTGAGTTTGAAAGAATCTCAAACATGCAGCTAGACACCTTAAGCCAAATGATGAATGCACATCATGAGCTAAATATGAAAGACATTGAGATCTCTACACTAAAGATACAGAATGAAAAACTGCAAAATGACCTTAAAAGAGAGAAGGAAGTTGCAAAAAGTTTCAACAAACCCAATGAGGCAATCAAATACTTTGAGCAGTTATTGATATCACCAAGGGCTAGCAATGACACCTTAGGACTTGGTTACATCAGCACTGAACAAGGAGAATCATCCAAGACTGTAGAAGAAATGAGCAATAAAGGTAAGACCACTAAACTTACTTGTCATTTTTGTGGTAAAAAGGGACACACTACTAATGTATGTAAGAATAAGAAGAAAAATCAGCATGACAAGCCTAAGAATGCAAGCTATTGTCATAAGTGCAAGAAGCAAGGACATCAAGCACATGAATGCAGGACTAAGATTATTAGGACACCAAAATTTGAAGGTCACTTCTACAATTGAAAGAAATATGGACAAAGAGCATTTGAGTGTAGATCAAAGCCTATGTGGACATTAAACTAGTCAACAAGAGAAGGTAAACATGGTCATCATTGCAATTGGTACTATAACACTAGGTATAGCTATCACTACTATCGAGAATATGGACATATTCTTGAAAACTACATAAGGAAACATTTTAGAGGGACTTTTAGTAGATGGTTAAGTCAAACCACATGTTTTAGTGGCTTGAAGACTGGTCATATTAGTCAACAAAGGAAAAGAGAAGGTTGATATTGAACACATCAGTAGAAAAATGAACAAGACTTAGAAGAAGAAAGATGAGTGCAACTCATCAAATGGAGGAATCACTTCATCTAATAGGTCAAGCGATCACACCTCATCCAACTAAGTAAAAGAAGGCATATGGACCTTATACACAAAGCTATATCAAACATCAGTCTCAAGACCAACAAGCACTACAAAGAAGAAAATAGAATGAGAAAAGATGCAAAGTTAAAACTCAAAATTTTTGCAAGTATTTCCGAGTTGTCCCCAGATGTCAAGTAAATGTTAGTATATGTCGAGTTGCCAATAGTGATTGAGTTGATAGTTAGTGCTGAGTTGAGAAATGTCAATGGAAACTTAGTGAAGTGGAAATCTAGTTGGAGTCGAGTAATGAAAAACCAATGGAAGCCAATTCATGTTGAAAACTTCAAAAGCCAAGTGTACAACTATATGCACTAAGAATTTAATGCTAGGTTTTGAAAGGTATAAGGTCAATTTTCAATCATTTCACACCATTCAAAGGTAGAGAAAAGATAAGAAGAGTGCAAAAGAGATCAAAGAACAACATTGAAGCCATTTGCAAGAATTTCAACAACAATCAAACACATATTTCTTTGATTTAGGGTATTTTTCAAGTGTCAAGTTACATAGTGTTAAAGTTTAAATCTTTTAAAACCCTAGATCAACAAAATGGCTTCTAGTTTTAAGAACCAAAAGGGTAAGGAAGGTCATGAGGTCCAATTGGTCAGTAATGAGGTCAAATAACTTGAGTTCAAGCTAATCCCAGAAGTCACCTATAAAAATGACCCTGTTGGCGCATTTTCCATTATTCCACCCAATGTTGTTGTGGTGTGAGATGTCAGGAAATGTTACTACTATAAGATAGCTGTAGTTAGAGACCTTGAAAATTTTCAAGCATATGGAAAACTACGTGATAGCATAATTTTGAAGGATGAATTTCAAATAGTCAAGAAAAAGGCTTTAATCCATATCTTAGTTTACCCCACAAGTTTCAAAATAGAATGGATCAGAATTGTTCTTAGCAGAATACACAATGGATGTTTGTGGTTAGAAGGAGGACCCATCAAAATAAAAAAGAGGATAGTACATAGGGTTATAGGATTTCCAACACTAGATTGACCCAAGAATCTACATAGTGACTCAAAAGAAGTTATTGAAAGAAACATATGAACTAAACGGAATAAAAGAGGCATGACCATTAACACAATCATAGATCCCCTTCTAGATTTTCTAGTGAGAGTCATTTCTCACATGTTCTATCTATCTAGTAGACTGAATAGTGTACCATGTATTACTGTGGATGTAGCCTACAAACTTGGGAAGAAAGATCATACATATGATTTGGCAGAAATATTATTGCAATAGATAAATGAAAACATGGGAGCAATAAGAAAATCCAAAGGTGCTTAGTGCAAGTTTGGTTCAATCCTTGTTTGCATGCTTTTTTATGTTTTGAAAGAATTCCCATCTTTTCATGAAGTTAATTGGAATTAAAAAAAAAATTCAATTACTCAAATCAATGAGTATATTGAACAAACGGGTGACAACTTTGAAGCACAAATGACAAGCTATTTTGAGGATTTTAAGAAATTCATGAAACGAAGATTGAGAATACATGTTTCCCTAGTGGAACAACATGTCAATGGCATCTACATCTTAGTTGACATTGATTAAACCTACATCCAAGTAGTAGTTCCAAGGGTGAGATGGTTAAGGCCATTGGGATATGAACTAGATGTGGTTGAAGCATCAACAACAATCACTGCATTGCTTGCAAAAATAATTGATAAGGAGGCACCTCACTTTGGAACATATGATGTTGTGTGTTCCAAGGTAGATACGTAACTAAAAACAACCTCCACCTTAAAGAAGAAGGATAAACTAGTGAAGAAGATAAAGAAGAAATTTGGTGTAGAGATTAAAGGGGCAGCAAGTGCTGAAGAGGAACAAGAAGAAGAAGGTGAGAGTGAAGAAGAAGAACAAGCACAAGGCCTAATGGAATTAACTCAAGGCTTAGGTGAAGATAAGGAGGAAGGTGTAGAGGAAGAAGAAGATGAGAAAGCACCAATAGAAGTTGAGTCTAAGAAAAGAATGGCTAAAATTTAGCCTTCACCCCAGCCTAAAGAAATGAAGGCTACAAAAACCACTCAAGCCAAGCTAGCACTAGTAACAAGAGCTACCACAAGGGCCTCTACTCAAAAGGCCTAGGAGAAATTTAAAGAGAAGAAAAAGGCTATTGAGGAGACTAGTCTAGTGTAGAAGAAGCAAAGGAGAAAGTATGTAGCACAACCAGATTCTCATGATGAAGAACGGACAATATTAGAAGACATTAGCCAATTTAGAGTGGTAAGCAATGTTCCTAGGTCTAATATTGATAAAATATGTGATAAAGGAAGAATGTAGATTTTTCTAGATTGAAAAATATTGATTTTAAGAGATAAAGTAAAGGATTAGAATAAAGTAGAGGAGTCAATGTATGCCATGATGGCAAAATTTAACCCTACACCTCTTGAGTTAGACAATACTATGCCTAGGGAGTTATATGATATTATTGAAAACAAATGGCATTATTGTTTGAAAATGGAGAAGGAAATAAGAGAATCAACATTGGCACAAGTGATGGCTAATTTGACTAGAGGTCAAATAACTAAGGCTAACAAGAAACGGTCTAGAAAATTTACACCTCAATATAGAGCCTTTAGCATCCTACAAAATAAAATTGAAGAAGTTGTCCAAAAATCAATAATATTATGGAAATCAATATATAAATTGACTGATGACAAGGGTGAAAAAGGAGACAATGTGAAACCATAAGAACCACCATCCATCTCTACAACTACTAGCTCTAAATTCCTAATGCTTCCATCACCATCATAGATTACAAAAATTGATACATCTATAATAGTTGACACCATTCAAAAGCCAAGTGTAGAAGCAAAGAAAAAAATAGAGAAAATAGGATAGATTGTTACATCTGATCCTACAATATAGACAACAAGTACACCCCCACTAATTGTTTTCATTGATCAAGGGAAATGTGAAGAAGAAAAGGAGGGCACATGAAAAGAAGAGGAGCAGACCACAATACAAACACTATTAAAGTTACCAAAAATAGGCACTCCTACAAAAAATCTTTAGAAGCCAAGCACTTATGCAATAACTTTGCAAATCTCTACACCAAGCTTGTGCTCGACCAAAGTGACTAGGGTACTTCACTATGGAGACCCTAAGTTAGATGAAGACATTTTCATACCTACCTATGACTCCAAGACAATCAACATTGAGTAGATCACAAAGATGTAGGATGCATCGAATAGGAGAAAGAGGCAAGAAATACTCTAGAAGAAGTATAAATAGAAGCAAACATTGAATGAGATTAAGGACATCTTTATGGATGCCTTTAGCTTGTAGTCACTAGATGAATCAAAACATATCATGGAACAATTATTAGATATTGTTGACTAGGTGACAAGTGAGGACCAAGAAACAAATGTGAACCTCATGGAATGGTCTAAAAGGAATTTTCAAGGAAAAATAAATGAGAAAATATCTAGTGGTATAGCACTTCAACAAGTTGAATTGGCCATGAACATTGAAAAGGTCAAAACTGTACTTGACAATATCTTCTCATTATACAAGCTATGTGATTTTTCCAATTTCACACAAGAGATAGGCCAAAGGATCATGAGCTTGGAGAGAAATATAAAGATTTCTTGCTTGTAACTACTAAAAGATCTAGCTCAAAGTGAGAAGCATTTTACCCAATCACTTCACACTCAAAAGGAGTTCGCAAAACTTACAAGTGAAGAGGCCAATATAAAGGCCAGATCAATGTAGGTTCAATCTTCCATGACCCCACATTTGGAAGTACTCAATAAAGAGCAAGTCTATGATAAAACTATTTTAAAGAAAGATCCTAATATTTATACATTATATGGACTTATACATCTTGCTACAAAGATTTCCATCTAGCATAAGTCACTAGAAATTGCTTTGGAGAACTACGATGTAGCTCTAAAAATAATTATGGAGGTAAACAGTACATTTTTCTCAAAATATGGTATTACTCCTTAGCACCCTTTGACATAAGCATCAAAAAGGAGGAGAAATAAAATAAAGGGGGAGATATAATAAGGGAGATATAACAAAGGGGGAGAATACTAAGTATTTCATTCATTCTTTTAGAGAATAAAGGGGAAATATTGTAGATAACCAAAAAGGGGAGATATAATGTTTTGGGAATTATATAGAAGGAAACATAGGTACAAAGTATAGAAATAGGGCAAAGGAAAACAGTATCAGATACAATAGCACAAGAATTTTGGTTACAAGAATGACATGGCATAATCAGCTTAGGGGGAGTTATAAGAATTTTAAGGTATATTGCTCCTTACAAAATTTTGAACAATTTTTTTTGAAATTTTGTATATATGTTGAACAGATTGGGTAATGTACTCAAAAGGTCAGATAAATAATGCTTAATTAAGTGTTTTTGACACTCATGTCAAAGGGGGAGATTGTTGGTCTCTAAGTGGCATTGACAATTGAGTGTCAACACACTTAACCAATTTTCACATCGAAGTCGAGTACACTATATATGCCAAGCTACAGTATGTGTCAAGCCAGACAAAACTACAATAGGTGCCAAGTGATCTTTAGGTGCCAATAAAACTTCAAGTGACAAGTGAAGATCAAGTGCCGAGTGACTTCAGGTGCCAAGTCAAGCATATGATTTGAGTGATATATAGGTGTCAAGTCATAGTTGATGCCAAGAAAGTTAGATTGCTATAGGTTCCAAGCAAAGAAGAATCATGCATGTGATGAGCACCAGTAATCTAGTATGTGCCGAATAACATAGAATCAACATATGAGCTTGTGCCTTCACAAAATTATATGTAAACCTTTTTTGAGCTAACATAGAAGGATCTCGAAGGATAATAAGGATAAGAATGAACCCTTTTTATTTCCTATGCAATCAGCATGCCACCAATAAGAAAAATGGAGAAGGCATGCAACTAATGAGAAAAGTGCAAGGAATGAGTGGGATTTAAAGATTCAATATGGATCGTAGATCCATACCTCACCCTAAGTCTTCATAATCTTTAAAAGGAGGATGAAAAACCCATCATATTTGTGGATTAGAATAGTGTATAGTCAACTATAGGAAAATTTAGTGGGAAGAGTGAAAAGATTTAGAAGAAGAAAGTAGTATTGCAGCATCCAGTTAATTAGAACATAGAAAGGGATACAGAAAGATATCTTATCTTAGAGGATAAAGATCATAATGAGAAAAACTAGTGCCTAAAATCAGCAATTTGAAATTGTACACAATCAGGTTTATGAATCTAATACTCTCTAGCAATTGTATTAGAAAAGGAAAATCCTATGTTGATAGGTTAGCTTAACAACTAGGTTGTAGATCCTTTGAAGATTTTATAAAATCCTTTAACAGGGTGACACTTCATGTAAACTGTTTGTAAATCCTTTAACTAGGTCACTATTGACAAAGTGTAAAGCCTTTAATAATGTAGGCATTTCACAAGGTAGACCACAGAAGTGGTCAAACATTATTGTTGCAGTGATTTTGTGGGTATCATCCCCACCCCAATTTAACCTTCTCATTTTGGAGGGTTTTTGGGTTACAAAATTTTTTTGTTATGTGTTGTGGATGTCTGTGTTTACTTCATGTTTATTCAATGTGTTTACATGCATGTAGTTTACTTTTAGTTAAAATTTTTAATGGATAAAATGCATTAATTTTGATTCACCACTCATCCCCCCCTCCTCCACCCCCTGCACCTTCTTAGAAGTATTCTTCCCATTTGATTATTCTAAACAAAAAATATTTTCTTTTTTCCCCTCACCCAGCACTTTGGGTTAAACACCCTAAGACATTTGCACTATGTGGCAGCATTAGATTGGTCAATCTCTGCAACCTCATGTCGACATGTTCACACTAGATATTCTCACACCACCACAACCATCTTGTCAGCATCTTAGATGTGCTCACCATGTCACCATAGACTAGTCCCTGCTACCACTTCTTGCCATGACTTCATCTCTGGTCTTGCATCTACCTAGCTGGAACCCACATGCTCCACCAAGTGCTTTCTCTTCCTTTAAAAAGGTGGTAACCTTAAGGAAATAAGGGATATATGGAAGCTAGTATTTAAAAACACAAGAAGCTTACCCCACAACCAATGTGGGACAAAAGGAAAAAGCATTCTTCAATGTTTCACATCACCTAGCAGGGTTCTTCCACTGTGCTAAAGCTCTTTCATCGTTCACTTCTTTCATTGTGATTGACTAGAATTTTCCATGTTGGAACGCTACCTGCCTACTACTTATGCATTTTTGGCTTCAACATGGGCATTGACTGCCTTCCCTTTCTCTTGGTTTTCCTTGCCTATTCTTGCCGCAACTTCATCTCTTGTCTACAGCTTCCTCTTGGCAGCTACCTCTTTGGCTTATTTATGTTCTTCCCAATATGAGTGGACTTACATTTCACACTACTAATTTGGTATTTTATTTTTTTGACCACAACACTACATGGTCTTTCCATTTATAATATGGTTTATATAATCTATAGAAGATGATCTCCCATGAATATTTCTTCCAAAAAAATTCCTCCAAATTAGCGTGTGCAACAATTTATGCTTGTTTCCTAATCAAGATTGATTTTTCTTTCTAACTTATTTTTATTTTCTTGAGGATTTTGTATCATTTATGTGATGGTTTTGTATTTAAGCTCCTTATTTCCTTGTTCTTGTAGGTTATCTCACATATATTCTTCGACAATAGTCCCAAGCTTCACTAAGTGTTGAATGCATGTCAACCAATACCATTTTCTCTTGATTAGACCTATGTGTCAATGAAGTTGTAAAATCCATTATCAAGGGAGGATGATGGAAGAAACCAACCATAAAATCTTCCCCAACTTTGGACATACCATACTACATTGCTAACTCATCTTCAACCATAAACTTGTTCTTGCCATCTACATTTTCCTCCTAGCCGACTCCTTAATCCTCCACACTTTTTTTTTTCTACAAGAAGGCAGCAAATTCCTTCATCTACTCAATATGGGGGCTTCTTTTAATTTTTTGTAAGCTACATGGATGTAAGTGCCCCATTCCTTGTTCTGGCTTCTCCCCATTTGATTATTGTTGGTCTTTTTCTTCCATAGATACCCCTACTACTCTAGATGAGGAGCTCCTTTTGTCTTCTTATGTGCTGCCTTGGACTCTTTCTTACCTCTCCTACCTTGGTCATGGGATGCTTTGGCTTTCCTCTATAGCTTGTTAGAAAAATTTCTTTGCTCTATCTCATTCAATGAAACTTGATCTAATATAGAACAATTTGGGAAAAAATGGGTTTGATCATGTTCTTGCTAAGCTAAAGTTGTCCTGATCTACTAAGCTAAGAAAACTTGAAAATTTATTCCCACATTTCTATTTCATTTCCTTCCAAACTCAAAAGTCGTAAGGAATCAAAACCATGGACAAATGTAGATGGAGAGGAAACTATAGGAAAGGATGAATATTCAGCTGAATGCTCAATGATTTTTAGTTTATTTCCACCAAGATGTACTTCTTCAATAGCAAGGAGTGATTTTTTTAGCTTGAGATGTGTATCAATATCTAATGTCCTGTAGCATTCAATAATTGGTTACTTGTAATGTACTCAAGGGTACTTTATTTAACATTTGGCCCCATGAAGAAATGCATCTTAAACCTTATAAAAGGCCATATTCAAAAAATGGTGCTAGTACAAAATGGCTAAAGCATTTCATTTGAGTAATCTACACCGTATTTTTTGTGCATTAAAAAAAAACTTTACTTCTATGTGTTTGTGGATTTTCTCATGTCATTTACTGATTACTTCATCTTTTGCAAAACTTGAAGTAATGTTTGTGCAAGTTTGAAGGGAGGGAGTAAAGCACATCCTTACAAGTTGCAATTGGAAATATCATACCTAAGGTTCAAACTTGAAATAACTGAAAGCATAATCATTCTCCTCATTAAAACATCTTTAGTTTCCTTAATTTTATCAATTTGCAAAATCAATCAGACCCCAAAGTAGGTCTGGCTTTAAAAAAAATTGTTGTCAAACAACTCAGATCTCAAATTAATCCATTAATCACTTAATACTAATCTAAGGAAAATTTGACCTTTGAAGAGACCTTTAGAACTCATTTGACATCTTTCTTCAACTTTCAATCTTTTTGGCAGGAGGTCCTTTGATTGGCCTTAAAAACTAACCAAAACACCTAATCGGGCTCTAGAATCCAACACACTATTTCTTTGTTCCACATACGTCCACCTCGTCAAATATCCTCTCATGAAAAATTCTTAGTCAAAAGATATTCACTATCAAGGTTACTTTCTCACAATTGCCAGCAAGAAAATATGTTAGAAAATAATAAATCACATTCAATTTTGGCTTTGAAAATTGGGCGAACTAACACTTGGATGTACAAAAACTGGGGTGTTATTTCATTGCCATGAGGAAAACATAAATATAAGATTAGAGCTCATGATGAATAATTGGGTACATTTGATGAGTGATTAAATAAGGCTACTCAAATTTTCCAATTGGAAACTCTGATAGAAAAACATTTTTTTCAAACAAAATGGACCTAGGAAAATGTGCATAGGGATTCGTCAATATTTAGAAATTTACACACATAAAGTATTTTCAGAGGAGAACATAGGGGTACAATCTACTTGATCTCACCTATCAAGGATTTTGAGATATGACATCAGAAACATGGGTACTGATAAATTTATACCTTTTGACACTAGTAAAAAGTTAGAAATTGCATTTGGTTTCGCATTTGAAAATTGATCAAATGGATTGATTGTAAGCTCAAACTTGAAACATAAAAATTCTCTAACCTCTAAAATGAAATGTAAAAAGGAATTTTCTCATTTCAGTCAACTAGGTCAAAATTATAACAAGTCAATTAGGCCCTCCTAAAATTTAGAGTAATTCATATTAGCATGACATCGAAAAATGACCAACTTTGAGGGATTCAAAACCTATTCAAACAGACTTGAAATCACTTGAAATCAAAAACAAAGGTTCTTTGTTATGGATACTAAACTCTCGCAAAGTGGTGAGTCATGAAATGTTACTAGGCGCAAGGTATTCAATTGCAAACACAACCTCCTGCCGTTGTTTAACACTTGAGCAAAAATGCAGATTTGAACATTGCTCAAAATGGGACATCATGAAATTTAAATAGAAATTTATCTTCATGGAACACATAGATGCACTAAATGCAAGGTTTTAGAAATATTAAACTCCTATTAGGCCTTAGAAGTACATCCAAGTACACATGCGTCAAAAAGCATTTTAAGGCTTATTTTTTCAATGGTACTCAAAATCAGGGCTTCAATTTTGAGTCCCAATAGTGGCTCTATCTAGGGATGCATGTTCACTATGGGCATGGTAAGGATTTAGATCTTTGGGAGAAACAAATCACATACTTAACAACAAAAACTTCTCTCAAACATTTTTTATTGAAAGCAAGAAACAACTACTCCTACTATGTACAAATGATGGCCTCAAGTCACCGAACTTCAACAAAAACTTTTACCCCTTTCATATACCTAATTCTAATTTAAATTTTCTTGAGTTATGCTAAAAACATCTCTTTTATTAGTTTCACCAATTAGATCATCATCTTGAAACAAAACACTTAGCAAAACTGAATTCACACCTTCATTATCATAGTTCATGTACAAATCAACACTAAAGTCTACATCATGCTGACTATGACAGAATGGATCAGCATGCTCATATAAATTAGAATCATTTTGAAAACTATTATCCACATATGATTGATGCATGCTTTCAATCATAAACACAAATGATTCATATTTTACTTTGTTCAACAAATTTTATTTGTCAAAACTTTCCAACTCACCTTGTCTAATTGGATGTGAAGAGTACGTAAAATCTGATCACTGCCTACTTGCAATCATATGATTCACTAAATCAGATTTATCTTTCATTGAAACCTCTTCACATTTTTCAAACAACTGATTAGTTACCAAGCATGAAAACTTATTCTGAAAGTGTTGATCTAAACTATACAGATAACAATCATTTCCTTCATCTAACTAAATGCCAAAATAAACCTTGAATTTATCTTTACCAAACTTATCAGCATATAAAGAAAATTTATAATTTGATTGAAAACTTTTATTGTTTTCCTCTTCATGACATGAAACATCAAAATTTTTTTTAGTAAAATCAGCACAAAAAGAATTTGAAACAGTATCAAACTTCTCTTCACTAACATCCCCCACATCCAACAATTCATCACGTGAAAAGAAATTTGAGGAACTATCATCTACACCTACAAAATCTAGTAAAGATTGTTAAGATTCTAAACCTCTTTCTACATAAAAATTTAAGGAAGTAAGTTGACTGAATGAAAAGATATTATGATGGAAAATATGAGCATCCTTAAAAACACTTACATGGTTTTCAAAATCACAAGCCAAAAAATCTGAAATTTCATTAGAGCTCAAGAAGACTAACTCACAAATCTTCTCTTGGCTATGATTATTATCTAAATGACATGAAGAATTCATAATAGCGAAAGCATTAGTATAACAATCTAGAAAATCAGCATTATTATGACATTCTTTCTCATCATTGAAAGAACTACCTCTATTACTATTGTATAATTCCTCAACTTCATATTCACTGTAACAAATGTTATTTTCACTTTCATATCCCTCTTCCTCATGCTGATTGAAATTACCCAATTCATTAACATTTCAATCCTTCTCTTCACATCTAGAAGACAAATCATCTTTCTCTACGGATTCATTATATTCATTGCTACCTTGACTTTTAGGATATCCATTATTATCATTAGGAGATATATCATGAATTCTATAATTATCACTTTCCATCTCCTTAATGAATCTTTCAATTTACAAAAAATTTTGTAATCTTATAGGAGTTGGCCAAGTTACAAAATCAGACACTAAAACATCAAGGAAAGCATTAGGTAAAGAAGATTCCTCTGGTCTAGAATGAAAAGGCATCTTACCGATTATCAATTTAATCTATATATAAAATTATTTGGCATTTAGACCTTAAGTATTTCCTTTGTTAATTCAAAAAATATTGCTAGTCATAATCTCTAAACTTTTAGAACTTGGCAAACTAATCTGAGATCTAAAATTTGAATCCATATTAAAATAAAATTTATACCCCTTTCTTTTAGTCCTGAGAATCACTAAATAGAGGAAACCATGTTTTCAACACTTGACTTCCACGAAAGGAAATATGAAAAAAAAATACCTCAAGTGCTAATGCTAAACTTTGATTTGTTGATTTGGGACAGGTGCAAGACTAGAATTGCTTCACACCACTATTCAAACTTTGTAGAGCTACCACAACATTGCAAGAGGAATAAAATAATAATTGTTGTGATTTACTTTTACACTTCACTTTCTTATAACAGAAGAATGCAAACAACACTTAAAATTTTTATCAAGAATTTAAAACTTCTTTTTCAATACGTTATCAAAAGTTTATGATCTACCTACACAACTATAAGTCCTTCAATATATTGTAATGAAATCAACTAGGAACAAATTGGTGCAAAGATTTGAGAGTTTCCACTCACACTTTGTGAGAAATAAAACATAATTTTTCACTTGACAAATTTGAACCAAACCTTTCATGTAGGGGAAACTTGCAAGTCATTAACACCTTGAAAATAAAATACATTTCATAAATCCATTCTTGACTCTGAATTTTCTCAACAACAATTGAAAAACTGAATTGATTGAAGATAGGCCTAAAATAGTCATAGAACACAATTTACATCCAATTTTATAACATATTTTTGTCCAAGAAAAAAGCTTGACTCTGGATCACAAAACCTTACATACAAAACTGAATAGCCAAATATGTATCAGAGGTTTCTAGCTCCACAATTTAGGTATTTACAACCTTTTGTTCCTCAAAAAGGTCACCATTTTCTTGGAATTTTGAAATCAGGATAGTTCCAAATTACCCTGATGAGAATAAGTTACATCTAGGAGTAGCTAACTACCATTTTCAACATACCATTTTAGACACCGAGCCAACTATAAGGGTAGATCTTTTTACTTTAGGCTCTGCAAAACCTAGGTAGGTGGACCTCAAATTCATTATATGGTACCAGTGCTAAAACAAATTCTTGAATCTAACAAAGTATATAACAACCTTAATCTCCTATACTAATGCAATAAAAAAGATGTCTAGTAGAAAATTGCAACTCTTATGAAATTCACAAGCTGAGTGAGGACATCCTTTTATTCTCTTTGACATGAAAGGGGAAATACTTGACTAATGATGCTAATTTTTAGAAAAACATGACATGAACAACATAACCCTATGATCCTTCAAAATGATCAGTGCCTTATTTGTCAGACAAACACACAACCCTAACACACATCCCTAAAAGTCATTGATATATGCCATACATTAGGACTATCCTAATCTATCTATCCACTTTGTGAATTACATATATGCATCTTTCTTAATCTCATACTTGACCTATCCCTTCATGAGATTTGCAATTCTATGATGATGAATCAAGCATTTACATAACTCTTTGAGTCATAAGAAAAATAAATCAGCATTTACAACCAATAGATTGCAACTTAGTTTCATAATCTTTTTTTACAAAGCACAAAAGAAAACAAACAACATGAATGGCAGACAAGATATCAGAATGAAGACTATCTTGCTGCTACCTATTCATTCATTTCTTTGAAACAAATACAATAAGATGCATGAAACTAAAGGAAAACTACCTAATAGATTAGAACTATATGTATTATTATTTCTTACTATTCATTATAAGAGAAATTTCTAAAAGGAATGGTATCATAGCAGTGAAAAGTTCTTCTCTCCAAAACTGGAACCAATCGGTTTCACTATGAAAAACTAGAACCCTTTCAATGGATGAAAGAAAGAAAGATATAGAAGAGGATGAATTCATGGATATAATCTAAATATGAAATGTGTCCACTTGAAATTCCATCCTTTTATGTTGCAAAACTTCTTTCCTCTTTCTAAACATTTGATCTCATTTAGTTTTCATCACTTTCCTATAACTAATTGGAAAAATATCTCTACTGAATGATGAAAATTTTTGTGTCACCAAAAATATAAAAGCCTCATGAAATGCCAGTAAAAATCTTATTTTAAACTGATTAAAGATAACCAAATTTAACCCTAACTACATTTTTACTAGGTTTTACCAAGCTTGAAACTGCATTTTCAATTTTCATCGATTTCACTAAGAAGGTTCAAATTTTACATTTTTTTTCCTATAACTCAAACCAATGAATTCTTGTGCAAAAGAAAACTCCATAATCAAAAATTTCATCTTTTCCTAGTTAAGAAAATATATAATATGCCTACATTCACCTATAGAAAACTTCTAGAATCTCAGTTTGAACACCATACCCTTGACATGGCTTCTGATTTACAACTTTTAAACTTTTAAAAATTTCTAAAGTTCACACTTTAGGATAATTTTTTTTTCAATTTTAAAAGCTATACATGCCACTTTTATGAGAAAATATTTTAAAATGACATTTTTTCAAATATTTTATTTTTTTCCCTCGCCCTACACTTCAGGTTAAACCCCCTTTGACTTTTGTGCCACATGGTGGCATCTGATTGGTCAATCTTTTCCACCTCATGTACACATGTCCTCACTAGATTTTCTTACACCACCATAACTGCCATGTTAGCATCTTACATGTTCCCACCATGTCACCACAGACCGAGGTCCACTCCCACTTCTTGTCGCGACTTCATCTCTGGTTTTGCATCTGGCTAGCTAGGACCCATAGGCTCCAACAAGTGCTTTATTTTCCTTTAAAAATGAGGTGAGCTTAAGAAAATAAAGGATGTGTGGAAGCTAGTATTTAAACACACAAGAATCCCACCCCACAACCAATGTGGGACAAAAGGAAGAAAATGTTCTTCATTGTTTCACATCACCTCGCAAAGTTCTTCCACCACATTGAAGCTCTTTCATCACTCATGTCTTCCTCTATGACTGACTAGACTCCTCCATATTGGAATGTTGCCTTCCTACTGCTTATGCATTTTTGGCTTCAACATGGGCATTGACTACCTTCCCTTTCTCTTAGTTTTCCCTACCTCTTCTTGCCATAACTTCATCTCTAGTCTGCAGCTTCCTCTTGGCACCTACCTCTTTGTCTTATTTATGTTCTTCCTAGTATGTCTAAGCTTACATTTCATGCTATTGATTTCATATTTTATTTTTTTAACCATGAAATTATGTGATATTTCCATTTATAATATGTTTTATATAATCTGTAGCAGATGATCTCCCATGAATAATTTTTTTGAAAACTTTCCTCCAAATTAGTGTGTGTAACAATTTATGCTTTTTTCCTAATTAGGATTGATTTTTTTTTCTAACTTCTTTCTATTTTCTTGAGGATTTTTTGTCATTTACATAATGGTTTTTTATTTAAGCTCCTTCTTTCTTGTGCTTGTAAGTTCTCTCACGTATATCCTTGGACAGTAATCCCAAGCTTCATCAGGTGTTGAATGGATGTCAACCAATGCCATTTTCTCTTGATCCTACTTATTTAGAAATGGAATTATAAAAGCCATTATTGATGGAAGATGATGGAAGATGCCATCCATAAAATCTTCCTTAACTTTAGATATACCATACTACATCACTGACTCATCTTCAGCCATAAACTTGTTCTTGCCATCCACATTTTCCTCCTAGCTAGCTCCTTAATCTTAGATACTCTATTTTTTCTATAAGGCAGTGGCTTCCTTCATCTACTGGATGTGGGGGCTTCTTTTTTTATTTTTTGTAGGCTACATGGATATGAGTGCCCCCATTCCTTGCTATGACTTCTTTCCATTTGATTACTTTTGGTATTTTTATGCCATAGTTACCTCTACTGATCTAGATGTGGAGCTCCTTATGTCCTCTTATAGGCCACCTTGGACTCTTTCTTACCTCCCCTACCTTGGTCAGGGGATGCACTAGCTTTCCTCTATGACTTGTTACAAAAATTTATTTTCTCTATCTCATTCAATGAAACTTTTTCTAATGAAAAAGAATTCGAAAAAATATGTGTTTGATCATGTTCTTGCTAAGATGAAGCTATCCCAATCTACTAAGCTGAGAAAACTTGACAATTTCTTCCCACATTTCTATTTCATTTCCATCCAAACTAAAAATACTTGAGGAATCAAAACCATGGACAAATGTAGATGGAGAGGAAACTATAGGAAAGGATGAATCTTCAACTAAAGGCTTAATGATTCTTATTTTATTTCCATCAAGATGCAGTTCTTCAATAACAGGGAGTGATCTCATTAGCTTGATATGTGTATCAATATCTAATGCCCTTTATGCATTCAATAATTGGTTCCTTATAATGTACTCAAAGGAACTTTATTACACACTTGGCCCCATAAAGAAATGTATCTTAATCCTTATAAAAGGTCATATTGGAAAACTGGTGCTGCTATAAAATGGTTGAAGCATTTCATTTGAGTAGACTCTATGCAAGTATGAAGGGAGGGAGTAGAGCACATCCTTACAAGTTAAAATTGGAAATATCATGTATAGGGTTCAAACTTGAAATAAGTCAAAACATTACCATTCTCCTCATTAAAACATCTTTAGTTTCCTTAATTTTATCAATCTGGCAAAATTAGTCAGATGCCAAAGTGGGTCCGGCTAAAAAAAAAAATTGTTTTCAAACAACTAAGATCTCAAATTGATCCATTAATTACTTAATATTGATTTGAGTCAAATTTGACCATTGGAGACACCTTTAAAACTCATTTGATATCTTTATACAACTTGTCAACTTTGTGCCAGGAGGTCCTTTGCCTGGCCTTAAAAACTGACCAAAAACACCTAATCGGGCTCTAGAATCTACATACTTGCACCCCATCAAATCTTGTCTCATTAAAAACTCTTAGTCAAAAGATATTTTCTGTCAAAGTTACCTTCTCAGAATTGCCTACAAGAAAACATGTTAGAAAACAATAAATTGTGTTCGGTTTTGGCTTTGAAAACAGGGAAAACTGACACTTGGAGGTAGAAAAACTTTGGTGTTGGTTCACTATCGTGAGGAAAAATTAAATCTAGGATTAGGGTTCATGAAAATTAACTAGGAGCATTTGGTCACCGGTCAAAGAAGGCTGCTTAAATTTCCCAACTGGAAAATCTGATAGAAAAACATTTTTGCAAACGGAATGGACCTGGGAAAATGCGCATACAGATTTGTCAAGATTTGAAAGTTGGCACACTTAAAGTATTTTTATAGGAGAACACATTGGTACAATCGATTTGATCTTGCCTATCATGTATTTTGAGATATGACATCATGAATAAGGGTACTAAAAAGTCAACAACTTTTGACACCAGTAAAAAGTAAGAAGTTGCATTTGCAATTGCATTCGAAAACTGGTCAAATCGATTCATCGTAAGCTCAAACATGAAACATAAAAATTCTATAACCTCTAAAATGAAACACAAAAGGAACTTTCTCATTTTAATCAAATGATTAAAAATTATAACAAGTCAAACAGGGCCTCCTAGAATTCGCAGTAATTCACATTAGCATGACATTGATAAATGACAAACTTTGAGGGATTCAAAACCTAGTCAAATGGACTGAAAATGACTCAAAATATAAGGCATAGGTTCATTGTTATGGACACCATACACTTTCAAAATGGTGACTCATGAAACATTATTGGGTGTGAGGTATTCAATTGGAAACACAGCCTCGTATCATTGTTTGACACTTGAGAAAAAATGTAGATTTGAACATTGCTCAAAATGAGACTTCATGAAATAGCTTGAAATGTAAATTTATCTTCATGGAACACATAGATGCACTGAATACAAGGTGTTGAAAACAATAAAGATCTACTAGGCCTCATAAGTACAACTAGGTACACATGCATCAAAAAACATTTAAGGGCTTGATTTTTTCAATGGTACTCAAAATAATGGCCTTGGTTTTGAGTCTCAATAGCCCCTTCAAAATTGATAAACCTCTTTAGCTAACTTTTCATTTTTTCATCATTCTTGACAAACCCACTGACTCTCCAATAGCTAGAGACATACAATTCCCAAATCTTTAACTTGATCCAATACCACTTTGATGTAACAACTAGTCTTACTCCTATCCCAGCTTCTTCTAGGGTCTCCTTAGGTCTTTCTCTTGAGCTGATGGGATTTCTCCTTACCCTCTTCTCCTTAGAATCCTAACTATCAAGTCCTATGACATTCAACTAGTGCACACCAACTAGTAAGAACAACAACTCTATATCACCATTCCTTAGGCTTGATTTAGCCATTTTTGCTTCTTCACACCAACTCCACAATCAACCCCAACAACTCAAATGACACTCTAACTAAATAAATGCTCATCTAGGAAGGCATTTGGATTTTCTTCAAGAAATATAACCACACTTTGGAGTGAAACCTTAATCAATTTCCAAGAATCATGAAAAATTATAAAAATTGCTTGCAATAGGGCTATAAGCAATTAGCCCTCCTAATGAAGAAAATCATGAATAACTTGCAAAACTTATGAACAAATATATGATTTAACCTTGGATCTAGACACCATTTTCAAAGTACTCAAATATTTTATGTTCCTAGCTTACCAAGCATTTCGTACAGTATGAACACAAATTAAGCCTAGAAATCATGATTTTAATGCTTTTCAAGATTATCAAGCAAAAACTAAGGTTTACTGTAATGCCCCGCCAAGGGATCCAAAGAATTACACTAAGTTTGCCAAACAATTTTTTTTTAAACATGAAAGTAAAACTATTCATAACATTCACGAAAATAATAACAATTCAAGTAAACATATCATACATAACAGATTGCATTCTTTTAAGATTCCTTAATGTTGAATTGCATCTAAACTAACTATTCATCTATCATTATATCCTCATGAAATAACAATGATATATCCAACATTCTTAAATCATATACAAGTGTCCTTTTTGTAACTACATTTTAGTTTAGCTCAATCATCCACTATACATGATACAAGGTATGAAAGGCTTAAAAGAATAAACATCTGTGTAAATAAAGTACATCAACATCCAATATTAATCCATGATGCAATTAAAATAAATGAAACCACATGTCATACATGATACATCATCAAAAAAGATATAAACATCCATCATAAAAGATCACCATATATCACAAACATAAATAACTAAGTGCACGGTTCCTCCCAACCGTAAATATCATCATTAGACCATCGTGGATCCTAGCCATCCCTCCGTACGTAACATTCCAAAGCACCGACAAGATCATTGGTATTAACATAGTAGGAATGTCACTCCTAAAACATCCTACTAACATGCAAAGTAAAGCATAAGATAACATCAAAATAAGAAACATACTAGTAAATACATCCATCATAGGGTATATAATCTATCATAATGATCCAAAAATAGAATGAAGATAAATATCAACCAAGAATGCATCAGCCACAGTGTCTCAGATGGGTCTCAAATTATAAGAGTAAAAAAACACTACCACCCGACCACGTGGAACCTAAGTGGTCCACTCCCACCATGCTAAGGAGATAATCTCAAGTCCCAAATAGGCTATCAAAACCACATAGAATAAATCTCTATAGTCTAGGAATCCTAAAAGTATACTAACTCAAGGGTACCATCACACAAAATTGACATCTAATTCCTAGAGGCACACAATGACATGTAGGAAACCTACTATGCAATCGGGAAAGTGTAATTGCATTTATCATGTACAAGTTACCCTGGCAGTTAGCTAAACTCCATGGGTCCATACTGATCTCATGCGGCCACTAGTATTCTCTCATACTGACAAGGCATACTACAAAATGCAAGATCACAATCCTACGTTCTCACTACTCCCATCCTATCCTATACAAGCACTCAAGGCATGGGTGAGAACATCAAAAATTATCTTTTTAGGTTCATTTAATCCCCATTTAGTATGTAAATGTTATCACTTATTAACCAAACTTACAATGAGTTACCCTGGCAGCCACTTAGGGCCTCGGGCCCCATTGCAAGCCACTTCCCGACACTACAAGTAGATAACCTACCCTAAGCTCATGGAATCATAAAATTGCCCTAGTCTTATACAAGCGATTGGAAAGAAAATTCAAAAGATAATCCATAAAAAGAATCATCAAATATCCACAATATAAGCATCGAATATCCATAATAAGAATCATCAAATCTCTAAGATAAGAATCATCAAATCTCCATGACCATCTGAAAAGCATCCATAGAAAATTATGACCACAACAATTCTCTATTGGTAACTGAAGGCATCACTGATAATCATAAATATCCATTGGTTCTCAATAACCAAAATATATCTCAAGATAAATCACAATATCCTTTGGTTCTTAACAAGCAACCAAGAATATCTCAAAATAATACTAATCAAAGACTCCAAAATGGTTGAGTCAAACATGTCACAACATGACATCATCAAGAAATAAATCAACATTTTAGTCCCATCATGGTGACTGGAAAGCAATCCAAGGATAACTGATCGATGACTCAAAAATGGTTAAGTCAAGTGTCTCAGATACAAATAACTCAGCTTTACTCAAGAAAACTAATAAGCAATAACAATCAATAATACAATCATCTTATAGAGCATACCATCACATAACCATGGTTGGGTTTATAGAGATCAGAATTAAGACATCATCATGACATCACAATCATAACCCCTTGAGCCTCTGGTAGACGTCCTATAACTGGTCAACACTAGTCAACCCAAAACAAAAAACAAGAAGCATATAGAATACACAATGCAAACACATGTTTTGGTTTATTAAAATCACATAGCTGAATAATGTGTAGAGCTTTAGTTTTTGTTTTGAATATAAATGTGTAAGGTTCTTCATTTGACCTACATGTCAACCCATTTTTTTCCCGGATAACATTATTCTTCCATTATTTAAAATTGCATTCTAAGAATAACTTAAGGGTAAATACTTTACTCATTAAACTGATCATCATTGACCCTTAATTAAATTTTTCTCTTTATTTTGCTAAGATCAATGTTACAAATTGAATGACTCTTCTTTAATGTTACTTCAACTTTTCAAGATAATCAAAGGATCATTATTCGTTTATAAGAGAACCAATTATCAATCTTGGAATAAGAAGATTGTAATGTTATTAAAAAACTCAATTAGCATAGGTACACAATCCATGACCTTCCAACATTCTATTAGTTCTCAATTAAATATTACTAAAGTTTGAGCTTTTTAATTTATTTGTTATCATCATTGACAACCATATAATATCTAAAGTCATTATTCAAGTCATGAGAGTACGACTTGTCAACTTTGATATACATACTTCACAATTTTACTAAAGGATTCGATATAAAAAACTATATACGTAACTTAATTATTAATTAAATATAATTAACTCTAATTAATTTAATTAATAATTACATATCCATGGCAACGTTCCAATTAATATCAGTTGACTAATAACTAACAATAGTTTGTACGTAAAAAGTCATCTACAATCCAAATATTCATATTAATAGTTCAATAACTCGTTAATAACAAGCTATGTTGTAGATCTTATTAATAAATCTATAATGACCACCTTCGTCATTCTATCAATGAAAATTAACTTTTCCTTGACAAACCCATATTATTGATAATCATTCAGTTAAACCCCATTTGATTCAACTAATTATCAATCAACTATATTCCATTTCATTAACATTAGGATTAGTAATAGTTTAATAACTAATAACAAGTTAAAATAAATCTACGATAGTAGATTCTTTATTATTTTTGCTAACAACAATGTCACTAGTAAATTAAATATAACTTCCTTAAGAATCGTTCCCCAGATAAGATTTACCAATAATCAATAGGTAATCATTTGTCCAAAATAATCTTTGATGATTCTAAGAATAAAGATCGCCAACTTCATTAATCGCAATTTCATTCATGATAACATGAATTCATTTCCACAGTATTTTCCACCCCTTAATTTGATCTCAACTAAATTCTTAATACTATACTTCAATTATTAACTAATCTCAATTAGATTGAACTTAATTGAATTAATTAATAATTACATAAACTTATCTATACTATCTTTCATTAATAATTTGTTAAACTTAACAATTATTAATAAATAATAACTTACTAATAATTTCAATATTCAATTATAATGATTGATATTTGAAATAAATCATTAATATCTCTTTTCTTTTAATTTTTCCTCACTTAAAAATCCATTTACTTAAATTGACTAATAATTAATTACACTTCTTCTACTATTAACTAATCTTAATTAAATAAGATTAGTTAATAAATAATATAAGACTAATGCATAAAAATAAGATTCTACTAAGGGAAGATTGCAATAATATTTTTAATTCATTCCATGCTTTGATATATTATTTTTTTGTTAAGTTTAAGCATAAAGAACTCTTGGTTATGGGAAATGGAGAAATATCTGTCCTTGAATAAAACAGTCCCAGTACGAGGGCCATATCTCCCTAATGAACCGTTGGATTGGGCTGAAATTGAAATATGTTGGAGAGGGCCAAGTTGTGCCAATTTTGATTGAAGTGATCAAATAAATTCGATCATGATAAAAAATTATGAATGACTGAGTTCGGGTCTATCCAAGGGGCAGCAACATGACAATTTGTGATGAATTAAGAATTTCCTCTTAAAATAATAGTTCTCTAAATTTAACCATAAAAGAGTTTGTTCATACGCATCTAAAAATATAATTGATAGAAGGATTACATCTAATCATTCGAATTTTCACCATAAAATTTTTATTTTAATTTCCAAATCTTGTCTTTCTAATTTAATATAAATTTGAACCCAAACACGATTCATATCTAATTATTTCTCCTTAATTGGATCTAGCATTTTTCTATTGTTTTCTTCTCAACCAAATAGCATATCTAGATTCCAATTCAAATTGCAGATTCAACCACAAAGAGTATTCAGACACATATAATAGACACGATGAAGACAGGAAGAGGAATAGTGCAAAGAGATTATGCGAATATCACGAGTGCACCTAGACACTAATGCTAATCTACCATGCCTCAAAAGTCCATAGAAAATCTCTTCCTTCTCCATCATTCGCAATTCCTCCAAGATCCAAGCCAACTGAATCCTCCAAGTGACTAGAACTGCTAGAAGAAGTATGGAAGCATATAGAAGCATATGAGCATGTAAAAACATATGAGCATGCAGAAACATATGAGCATGAAGGAGCATATGAGCATGAAGAAGGATATGTGCATGTAAGATTGAAGGTTCCATTTTTAGCTTGTAGCGTGTAGCTTCCATTAAACTTGTCCAAACACACTAGGAGAGCCTCTATTTAAAGGCCTCTAAGATGCATCTAGAGTGTGTCTAGAAACAACTAGAAGATAAGCATGACAACCAAGCATGAGTCTTCTCCAACCTTCTAGATAAGTTTTAAGGTTGTAGACACCATGTGCTCAAATAAAATGCTAACTCCTAAGTGTAGACAACTTATGCATTCTTAGAGTGCAAACCCCTGTGTTGTCTACATGACAACTCTCGAGAATTTACAAACTCCTATGTGAGCAAATATAAAAATAATGCACATTAATTAATATAATATTTATTTTACTCTTTCCAATTTTAATTTATTTATTTATTAAATCTCATGCACTAACTTTAATAATTCCACTTTTTAATCTTACTATATTTATATTTTAATCACATGAGATTTAGAATCTTTTAATAATATTAAATATATTTTTCACTTTTAAATTTCATTTTCCAAAATTTAATTTGCTAAAATATTTATTACCATAATAATAATATTATTTAGTCATTTATTTAAAAATGAACTCCAATATATTCCAAATTTAAACTTACAACTTTTATCTTCAAATTTGATTATTTTATTTAATTAATTTCTTAATTAATTAAATAAAATAAATATTAAAATATCATATTAATTTTTTCTTAGATTAAACTATTAATTAAATATTTTAATTAGGCTTAATTAATCGAAAATATATCAAAGGCTCACAAGAATAAAATATGGAAATCCATCATAGCCAAAATAGATACAAAATCAAACCAAGGGTTAATATCATGAACTATGTCATCCAACGTATTCGAAGGGTACTCAACTCAGATACTTGTCCTAATTTCCAATTAGAACAAATGGCTTTAAGGGTTGAGATTTGGACTTGAGAATTATCTCCCCTCTCTTATGATTGAGATAATGTGATAGGGTAAGCTCATCCTGGCAATTCAGAGAAGTCGATACCCAGTACCTGTAAACTGCATAAAAATCATGCATGTACAAGTACAATATATACTAGCTAAATAGGCAATGGCAGAAAGTGGTGCATCGTGTAAATCTCAACTAGCAGGTGACTATGACTCCCTTCCTTAACCACATCAGACACGTCATACAAAAGAAAATACGCAAAGCAAACACGCACACCATACACATGCAAGTATGGGGTAAGTATCCATATGAAAACACATATGATAATAAATCATCTTACTAATCATCATTAATAACTGCAAACACTAAAAATAATCATCATGCATACATGAAATGTAGAATCTAAGTGATCTCATCACATAATAAACTTAATCCATAGCACAATATCTAATAGTCTCAAAAAAATGTTGCTAACCATCAACATGAAACTAGCTCCAAAAGAGTTCAGCAATGATAACAAAATGTGAGCCAGGGGTAGGCACTACATCTACTCTCCTGATAACTTTAATTAATTCCTCCTCTTTTATTTAGGACTTTTCCACACATTCCTCTAACATACTCCAATATTTTATTGAAACAATCCAAGCATTCAATCCCTCCTAGCATCTATGTTACATATTGTGATCCCTATCCATGCCTCATTGGCTTTCCTAGGGTATCACTCAAAATTGCCTCCCCAGCTTTCTAGGTCCCCTCCTTCATTTTATAGTGTGAATAATGATTCATCTTGCTAATCCTGAGGATGCATGCAAGTTCCATGGTGGGAAGAGGTGCTATGACACAATTTTTCTCAGTTACTTGATTTAGGACAATGGGCATTCTAGAAACAAAATAATTTTTTTGACCAACTAAAACCTTAAAAAATAACAAGCTAAAGTTATAAATAATCTTTAATTTAACTCATTTAATACTTCCAAACACTAAATATCTAGATTCAATCCATGAAAATGCTAAAAATATTAGAAAGCATGTATTCTTGTTATCATTACATACACATAAAAATGCCAAATACTTCCAACCCTTTCAAAAGGTTGAGGGTGACATTAAATACATAGATCAAGTCCCATACTAACTATTTCTTATAGTTACATTTACAAAGTTTTTGGAATGCAACAAAAAGTTGTCAATGTTGTTAATGACAACATTGACTAATTTTGAGCAACTTTTACATATTTTTGAGTTTAGACCTCAAACTTGATCCAAAGGTTACCAAAATTCACCAAAATCCTTAAATTGACTCAATACATGTAAAAAGGAACTTATAGAACTTATTTGGCCATTCTACCCACCAAACCACAAAAATTCCCTATTTGACCTACTCATGCAACTATGAGCAATGAAGGCCCCATAAGGATTTCTAAACCTATTGTACCTCAACTTAGGACTATGTTAACCCTATTTTTATTTTGGTGGTGTGGATAGTACCACTACAAGACAAAATATCATAGGAGGCCTAGGTCTTCCATGAGCCTACCTAGGTGCCCCTGCACCAAGGGGAAAGGACAAGGGTCCTTTTGGGTATGGACAATCATATGCACGTAATAGGTGGGAGTTTACAAATGGGAGTTATAGGCACTAAAATATGCATATCATTAAATATTATTAAATGAAAAAATATTAAATTAAATTTTATACCTATTTTTGATGTTCGCATGCTAACACAAGGAAAGTTTCTATAAATAAAGAACATTAAAATTAGATAAATATTATGTAATTTATTTGAATGAAATTATATGCAATCCAATAGAATATTCTGATAATTCATTTCAATTTTGCTAAATATAAATAAATAAAAATCACCTTCATAATATAGGTAGGCCTAACAAATAGAATATGGAAAAACCATGCTTATCGCTTTGGTATGTGCAGGATCATGGTCAACCAAACTATGCCCTTAAGTGGCAATAAAAAATCAGAAAATTAGGGTTATGTCAACATGACATGCAATTTTCTACTTGTTATTACCTTTATATCAAAAATTTGAGAGAAAAGAATCTCTAGCAAATTGAATCTAGTTTCTAAACTACTCGGACATATCTCAAGAAAATAAAAAATGATTGGTCAAAATTGTAAATTTTAATGCAATATTTCAAAAATTTCAGAACAAAAAATAATAAGTAGATGTATGTCTTACCACCTTAATCAAAATCAAATGATAATATTTTTCAATAATATTCTAGATATAACAATCAGACTAATGCCTGGATGTGACACATATTTTTGGGTACTTTTATTCTAAATAAATAATAATTAATTAATTTTTGACATTTTTATTTTTGGAATAAAAGAACTATCGTGTCTAACCACCTTAGCTAATTCAAAACTCTATAAAATTTATTTTTTCCTTTTTTTCCTTATAGTAGAAAAACCATAGAATGTGATGCATCTTTTGGATTTAAAAAATGTTGTACCATTTGAAAGTTATAGTTGTTTTTCAAGTAGTATCTTAGTTAGCACTTTACATGTAACTCCATTAGAAAATAAGTAATAATTACTTACTAAACTCATAATTCAACAAACCTTACATTTATGGAAAGATAAGAACATTCTTAAGAAACTCTTTTCATTTCATCAAATTTTGGTGAAAAAAAGTCATCAGCTACATGTTTGAAGTAAAAATCACATAAAAACAAGCCAAAAGCACATTTTTAGGATGCTTTTAAAGTTGACCATATAGGTTTGGTATCAAAAAATATAGTAGACCTTGTAAAAATATTAATTGTTTTCATTTAGTATTAGGGTGGGTAGGAAAAAAGTTGGAATAGATTTTGAAATTGTTTGAGATACTTCAGAACTACAAATTTTTTAGATCACCACTTATTGGGACGCCATGATCCTGCACATACCCGCTTGTTTATTTTATTTTATATTTTCTAGAAAGAATACATTATGAATATTCACTAGCTTTATTCATTTTGATGGGTAAAACTTTCAGCAAGCTATAATTAAATCCCAAGAGTTGGAGCTTTGGCAAGGTATATAGTTTGGAGGGAAGGACTTGGTAGTAACTCATTCATTATTTGTTGATCATACCTTGTTATTTGAATTAGCTAGTTTTAAATAAGACAAGAGTATAAAATATGTTTTGGATCTATACACAAAGCTATCAGGACAAAAGATTAGTGTAGTCAAATCAAAGGTTTTTATGTTTTTCACCAATGCTTATATTATGAGAAAGATTTGTAATATTTTGGATTTTGAGTAGGATCACATTCCTTCTACATATTTGGGTGTCCCTTTCTTCATAGACAGTAATAAGACCTCCTATTGGAAAAATATTACTGGAAAGATCAAAGCTAGGACTATGTCTTGGAAGATGAGATGGCTTTCATTGTCTGGTCATATTATGTTAATCAAGTTTATTCTTTCTACTATTCCCATCTTTTTCTATGTTATCATCACCTAGCGGTGTTACTAAGTAGATTGAAATTATAATTTGAGGATTCTTATGGATGAATAATATGTCAAGAGTGAAGAAAATTCCATTAATACCATTAAAGGAAATTGCATATGATAAATCTTAAGGGGGAATTAATTTTCCAAATTTGATCTTGAGAAATAAAGCTTTTGGAGGTAAGTCAGTATGGTTTATGTATGAGAAAGCCGAAGCTAAATGGTGTAGAATTATGAAAAGAAATACTTAGATGGATTAAAACCTTCTAGGATTTTTACTATAGATCAATTACCTAAAGGTTCAGTGATTTGGAAATTTATGGTGAAATCTCATGATTTGGTTACAATATATCTTTCCTAGAAAATTAATAATTGTGTTAAGGCCCATTTTTGGGAGGATTCATGGAATGGCTTGCCTACTTTAATTACATCTCATTCCTTAGGGGCCTAGAAACATGTTCTTTTGTTCTCATTGGGGAGAATATGTTGTAAATTTTTTTTAAGTATGTATAACCTATTTTGGGATTAGTTATCTAGAAAAGTCTACTTAATCTTCCTATTTAAAAGGAGGTCAAGTAGGATTTTTTTAGTATGTGCATGCCAAGAATGATTTTGGTGACTAATAAGAATCATGAGTTATTATGTGTTCCTCATTAGGATAGGAGATATTTAGTGAAGTTGGCATATTTGGATGCTAGGAGTTTAGATGTAGGTGCTAGAATGTCAAGGGCTTATAAGTTCTATTGGAACCTAATGGTTTTTCTAAAGGTTGAATGCTTTTCTTGGTTGGCTCTTAGAAACAAAATTCTGGCTACTGATAGATTGCAAAAATTAGACATTGTACAAATATTTACAATGTGTTTTGTGTTTAGAAGAACCTAAATCAATTGATCATTTATTTATCCATTGTAAATGGCTTAGCAATGTTGGTTCTTAATTCTTCAAGGATTAAATATTGTGATTCCATTACCAACTACATTATGGGATATGTTTTAGGATTGGACATATCTAGAAAATCATTCCTTCTATTCTTGTATTTGGAAATTTATTCCAGTATTAGTAGTTTGGGATTTATGTTGGGAAAGGAATAAGAAAAGTTTTATGCACTAGCATTCAAATATATTAGGAGTATTATCAGTTCTAGTGTGACAAATCAATATTTAGATGAGGTTTTTAATATGGAGTGTGAGATATGTCAAAATTGTGTCATGGGTATTCTGGGGTTAGAGGTGTTCTATCCAATTAGGCTGAGCTCCATTCTCCCATCACAAGTGATATCTTATTTCTTTACTTACATTGTGGCTCTTTTCCTAGATATGAGTGTAATTCATAATATTTTTGATAAGGTGGTTCATAGTAGTTTTATTGGGAAGTTAGAGATTAGAGAGGCCATCACAAAGTATTACATTGATATGGGTTTGGCTCTAATCGTAGGCATTTTTGAAAATTAGTTATTAAGGAAGCAACGTAGGTTTTTACACTTCCCAATATTATATGGAGATATAGTGATTTTCTTCCTCTAGAATCTACAAATACTATGAAAGATAGGGGTAGTTATTAGCTAAACTAATTAAACATGGTCATAAGGAAATGGGGAGTAGGTTGGAAAACTTGGTAAGTAGAGTGTGTTCAATAGATTCAGAACAAAACATAGTTAACATTATGCAGATAGAGAATCCTTTTGTGCAATTGGACTTGTAGGTAGAAGGTGAGTTGGCACCGATGGATTGGAAGCCAGTTTAAGGGGGGTTGTTTTCATGTTGAAATATATGGTGAGGATTTGAAGAAGGATTTCTAGAAAAAAAAAATTTTGGTGTTTTGTGCATGCATTCATATTACTTTTTGATAGAGGGCAATTTTTCCGTATATAACTAGTTTTATGGCAATGGTGTAAAGATTTTCCAGTTATAGTAGGTTATTTCTATTACTTTTGGGGGCACATTAGCAAGTTGGGGATTGACAAGGTTTTTGGATTGTTATATGTAAAGTGGGATGGTGATTAATTTTTTTATTCTCATGGTATATATATGTAAATATTAGAGTTTGTTATACTTTTTGAGAGACCTAAATTGTATACCCATGTTTATAAGGGTCCCAGTCACTCTCTTGTTAGTTTAGGTTTGTTTTATATGATACCATATATCGTTTTCTCTATTTTTCTTAATTGATAATGACTAGAGGGTTTCTTGTTGGATTCTTCCCTTCATGAGCCATTGAACTACTTTCTGATTATATATATATATATATATATATATATATATATATATATATATATATATATGTATATATATATATATACATATATATATGTATATACATATACAGATATATATATGTATATACATATACATATATATATGTATATACATATACATATATATGTATATATACATATATATATATGTGTGTGTGTGTATATATATATACACATATATATAGATATATATGTATATATACACACATATATATATATATATGTATATATACATATATATATATGTATATATATATATATGTATATATACATATATATATATGTATATATATATATTGTGCCATGCCACTTTTCACTTAAAAATAATATATAGATATATAATTATTTTAATGTTTTATAAAAATAGATTATATTTATTTAATACAATACTTTAAACCAAAAAAATAGTGATCAAGATGTTTAAGAAACACATACATGATTCCAATTGAAGCTATAGGAAAATCCAATATAGAATACTAATTATAAACTTCAATAATTATAATTCAACATAATGTGTGTGTGTGTGTGTGTGTGTGTGTGTGTGTGTGTGTGTGTATAGACACACACACACACACACACACACACACACACACACACACACACACACACACACACACAGAGAGAGAGAGAGAGAGAGAGAGAGAGAGAGAGAGAGAGAGAGAGAGAGAGAGAGAGAGAATGTCTTTATCGATTAAGGGTTTATACCAGTTCTATATAGAATCGTGAACAAATCAAAATGAAAAATACTAACTTCAAAGCCTTATTATCTTAATACAGTGAGGTAATAGAATAATCACCAACAAGAATAGTGTTCTAGCATTCATTTTCATTGTGATCATGACAGACTTCTTTCATGCATTTTGGAAATTGAGAAACTTGATTACAGATCTCTTTTACCTTATCCATAGTAATTTTCATTCAAAACAATATCATTATCAGATTTACATAATCTATTGATAATATTATGGCTTCAAAATTCTAAATCATATAATTCAACAACATTGCAATACATAATTTTCACAATATAAATTGGTATTTAAGTAGAGCAATTTGAGTTTATAGGACTTGGCCTGATGATCTCAGAGTCATTTATGAGAGATCCATTTTTTATATCTTTCCTAAAAATCTAAATATTTAAAAAAATTGAGAATTTATTATAAATTATGAGTTACAAAGGAAGAAAAAGATATAATCCAGATATAGAAAAACCTACTGAATAAAATTAATGAAATCAAACACAATTATTTTGAGTTACATAGGTTGAACAAAGAATATATTACTTGGAATGTATGGAAGGACACATATATTCATTGGAATAGATCAATTTTTTTGGGATGCATACCAATTATGGAGAACATATAAAATTTCCAATATTTAATACTAAATTGTTAAAAAAATGAAAATATTTATGAATTCCTTTAATGTGAAAAATACTCAAGTTCATAGATTTAAAAAAATCTAAACTATAGATTATTAAAAATAAGTTTTTCATTTAACATATGTCAATCTAAATCATAATGAATTCTATTTTGAACTAAACAAATATTTCTTATATCAAACTTTGAAAAATTCACTATTTTATGTTAACATCATATTTATATTAATTTAGGAAAAAAATAAAGAGTTTAATATTTTAATTAGAATCATTATCATAATCACAATAAATAATATTCCATTGAAACAAATTAGAATTTATTAGATCCAAAATGTCAAATGAAAAGAGTTGTTCATAAGTTTGATGTAAAAAATATTGTGTATGTAACTCCATGCCTTGTTCTTTTAAAATCACAAGTCGTTTGTATTCAGGTTGGTATTTTTCTGCAACAATCTTCCTTTTTTTTTAATAAATTGGAACAGATGGGAAGAGCTCTTGATGTCCCCATCTATCTAAGATAACTTTATTGTATGAGGTGTCATATAATCCACAAAATAGAGACATAAAAATTTCACCATGTTAATGATAACTTGATAGACCTTGAGGACTAATTTATGGAAATCAAATATTTTTTTTCTAACCAATTAGGACCATGTTGTCATGCCCAAAAATAGGAAAAAAACACACCAACAATTTTTAATATTTTTCAAAAAGACTATAGCAAAGATACTCACATAAATACTAGAAGGGTTACTATTTGATTAATAGAAAAAAGGATTTTTATGAGCTTTCAATTATGCACAACTAGGTTTTAATGTGATGTAGGAGAATCTTGGGCATTCTTGTAATCCTACATGTTAGGAGGGACTTTGGTTAGGTGTTGTGGACCTGCATAGATACTAGTCTTCGAAAAACATTAGGAGCTCAACATATACTATGGAACTCAACATGGTCTCAAAGCTTGGCATGGTTTGTGTATCTCGACATGGTCTTGAATCTTAGCATGGTCTTGGAACTCAGCATGGTCTTGGAGCTTTGCATGGTCTAGGTGCTCAGTAATGCTTCATAATTTACTAAAGCTCAACTTGGGCTTTCTAATGCTTGGCTTGGTCTTGGGTCCTATTGGTGCCAAGTTTTTTGTGAGCTAACTTTTGGAATTTAATTTATGTATGGGTAGTTAATTTTTGTTGTAGCCAACTTTTGGCTCAACAAATTCTTAATATGATGCATTTAGTTTAGTTTTTAATGACCTAGGCGGACTTGTGGCTTAGTTGGGTATAACTAGGAGGTCATGTAGACTCTTTAAGCTTTATAATTAAGGGGATCCATCTTGGATAAGAGGATTCAAAATTTTAAGGGGTAGAGGTTGTGGCTTGAGAACCAGAGGATTACTTGGTGGACCTAAGGGTAAAAGTGTGGATTCTTCTTGGTGTTCTTATCCAATTGTGGATCTGGACTAGCTTGGACTATGTTGTAAGGTTGAATCTCGTAGAACTAATATTGTAATTATTTCTTGTATTTGGCCCTAATTTGAAAGGCCTTATAGTTGGGTACATTATATGTAATCAGTCATTTTATGAATAAACAAGTTTTTATTTGGTATTGAATATCTTATATTATTGTTTCATTATTGTATTACTTCTATTGTGTAGTTATCTATTAGGGACTAGGACATCTCCATTGGGGATTCTCCTATCTAGTACTATGTCAGGTGGTTTTAGAGTGAAGATTTTCCTAAGTGTGTATATAGATCATTGAAATTGAGGCAGTTTCCACTATGATCTTGGGTTGGAGAAGGTTGATCTTATGTAGCTAATTGATCTTCTAGATTGGTGTGTATATTACTTAGGGTTTACAAAAATTTGGAAGATGCCTCCAAGAATATAGGACCCTAAGGAAATTGATGATCTTAGTGATGCTATGGAAGAAATGATCTCAAAGAAGATTAGAGCCAAATTTAGATTTGAGATTGCATTGATGAATAGTGACATGATTTCTAAAATTGTGAGTTCTTTAGGTAGTATACCTAGGCATGTGGGTATTGAAGATGACTATAAGGAATTTGTTGAAGACTTTGAAGATGTCGAATCTAGTGGTGAGGATAGAACTGATCATGTTGAAAGACCTATTAGTACTAGGGTTGGTCAGTTTGTTAGACCTAGATCTTACTTGAAGTTGAAGGATAAGATGGAAGTTTTTAATTTCTTAGGTACTTTGACTCCTAAAGATCTTATTGATTCAATTGGTGACTAACAAGACTACTTTGAGCTTGAGAATATTCAGGATCCACTTAGAGTGAGGTTGCCACAAACTAAGTTGAAAGGACATGCTACCCTTTGGTGGAAATAATTACAAAGACATACAGAAGAACAAGGTAAAATGAAGATCACTAGATGGAGATTGATGATGACTAAATTGAAGGATAAGTTCATTCCTAATGCTTATGATCTTGAGTTGTTTAACAGGTCACAAAATCTAAAATAGAAGGATATTTATATGAAAGATTATACAAAGGAGTTCTAAAAGTTGACTATTTGGTCTGGTTACAGAGAACCATCAATGGAAAAGGTAGCTCAATACATTAATTATTTGAGATTCAATATTTAGGATGAGGGTGGTATGTTGAATATTTCTCCAGTTAAAAATGCCTATAAATATGCTCTTAAGGTAGATCATATTTTGAAGAGGAGAAGTCAAGGTAATGCTAGAGGGAAGGATAAGCAGGATAGCTTGGCGAAGGATAAACTAAGTGTTGAAGGTGAACCAAAACCTATTGATAAAAATAGAATGACTGGTGGAGGTTGTTTTAGTGGTAATTATTTTAGATGTGGTGAAGAAGGGCATAGATCTTTTGAATGTTCACATGCTAGTAAAGTTGTTTTTGTGAATGAGGTTGCAGTCCAAGACAATCAACCTAATAAAGGAGAGAGTTTGCTAGCTCAATGAGTACTAGTTGGTTAGAGGACATTGGATTCTTTTTAGAGGACTATTTTTTTGAGAAATATTTGTAAGTCCAGTGGTAAAGTATGCAAGGTGATTATCAATGGTAGTAGTACTAATAACCTTGTTGATGAGGAAATTTTTCATAAACTTGATTTGACAAGAGTAATACATCCTTATCCTTATAGGGTTGGCTAGTTACAAGATGAAGATGATTTGGAAATGAGGGAATAGTGCCTTGTTGTTTTCTAGACTGGGAAGTATAAGTATCAAGTCTTGTGTAACATTGTGGACATGAATAGTTTTCATGTGTTTCTTGGTAGACCTTCGTAGTATGATTGCAAGGTTGTGCATGATTGTGTCAAGAATTTATTTACTATTGAGAAAGGTGGTAGAATTTTTTACTTGATTTCTTTGTAAAATGAATAGCTTGGTAAGAGGAACCTAATTATTTGTAGTTGAGTTGGGTTGGCATATTTTGAGAAGATTGGATATCAGCATGACAAACAGACCTATAGTACACCAAGGATATACATGAAGAAGAAGAAGTGGAACAAGGGAAAGAGTGTACAAGTAGGAGACTTGGAGGATATGTATGTAAAGAACCAAATTTGGATTTATGTGTTGAATCCAAGAAGATATTCTTCCAACTAATGAGAGCATCTTTTCAAACCTAGGGTATCTAATGTAGGAGCATCCTAGGCTTGCTTGTAATTTTGCATGTTTGGAGGGATTTTGGTTAAGTGTTGTGGAGCTTGGTAGATACTGGTGTTTGGTAGAGAACGGGAGCTTGGAATGGTTTGTGGACCTTGGCATGATCTTGGAGCTTAGCATGGTCTAGCAGCTTGGTAATGCTCGGGAATTTGCTAAAGCTTAACTTTCTCTTTGGTCCTATTGGTGTCGAGTTGTCTATGAACCAACTTTTGGCATTTAAATTTTGTATGAATAGTTAAATTTTTTTGTTTAATATAAGTGATTTAATTTAGTTTCTAATGCACTAGGCCAACTTGTAGCTTAGTTGGGTATAAGTTGTTGGTATGTTTTTTTTTGCACCAAAAGCTTGAGCTATCAACATATGCCACAAAATCCAAACTTACCCAAATCTACAAGAGGCAATTAAGCCATGCTATGAACCTCGTAGGAGGTGTTGACCACCAAGTCAAGAATCTCTCCCTCAGCACAAACTAAGGGTTCCATACTGACAGAATGAAGGATATCTCCTAAGATTCAAACTTGTAACCCAAGGCTCTAATACCAATTATTGGTATGTTTTTCATTGTACCAAAAGCTCGAGTTATCAATGAATGTCACAAACACCATACATAGCCAGATCTACAAGAGGCAACTAAGCCATGTGACAAACTTTGAAGCAAGTGCTAACTACCAAGTCAAAATAAGTAGTAGGTCTTGTAGAGTATCAAGGAATCATGACTAATTTGATCTATGTTGGAGAAGAGAATGCAAAATTTGAAGAGCTAGAGGTTGCATCTTGAGACCCAAAGGATTGCTTGGTGGACGTAATGGTATAAGTGTAGATTCTTCTTGGTGTTCATATCTAGTTGTAGATCTGGACTAACTGGGACTATGTTGTAAGATTGAATGTTATGGATCTTGTAGAACTGATCATGTAATTGTTGTTTTTATTTAGCCCTAACCTAGAAGGCCTTATAGTGAGGCACATTACATGTAATCAATTATTTTATGAGTAAAGAAGTTGTTTGGTATCAAATCTTTCATTATTTTTGCATTTTTGTATTATTTCCATTGTGTGGTTATGATCTAGGGGCTATGACATCTCATTTGGGGATTCTCTTGCCTTGTACTACATCATAATGTGGTTAGGTTGATAGTTTCTACATAATGTTGGCTAATTAAATTATATATTGATGATGTGGCTAATCCAAATTGAAGTATTATATTTTTTGTTCTCTAGGATTAACATATCATCATTAAAAAAAAAAAAAAAAATTTACAATAATGCACAAGTTATTTGTAGTGACAATCCTTAATGAGTTTTGATAAGCTTTATATACCATTATTATAGGAACATTCAATACTCATGTTAAAGAGATTTATTGTTTAATTTTTTATAGTTTAATTTAGATATTAAAATAATATGCAATCCACATTAGACTCTAAACTTATAGAAATAGCATAAATAACCAAATTAAACATTGCATTAAAAATATATAGATAGTAGTTTAACATACATATAAAATAACATATAAAAACCATATATTAATTTATTTATAAGATAAAAATTTAACTATGGACAAACTAACATCTCTAATAAATAATAGAAATACCAAAATTTAATCATTCCACATGTACTTTATATTAAATAGCTACCATAATATTCTAACTATAAAATATTATACATAATACTAACCAACCACTGAATAAATTAAAATATAACTAAACAAGTTAAATAAATGCAACTATAAACTACCAAAATTGACTTACTTGCAAACTAATTTAATTTACTCACCACTTAAATGAATTTACTCACAACTAATTTAATAAATTTTCTTACAAACTAATTTAATTTATTTACTAATCAAATAAATTTACTTACAAGCTAATTATATTTACTTACTAGTCACATAAATTTACTTACAAGTTAATTTAATTTACTTAATAATTGAATAAACTTACTTACAATCTAATTGATTTACTTACTAGTTAAATTAACTTACTTTCAAGATAATTTAATTTACTTACTAATTAAATTAAATTACTTTCAAGATAATTTAATTTAGTTATGAATAAAATAAATTTACTTATAAACTATTTTAGTTTACTTACTAATTAATCGATTTTAACTTACTATTTAAATGCCACACATGCATATATTATCTATTTACTAACTAAAAAATCATTTTTCTAACTTTATTACGTGTATATACTAACTATTTAGAAATAAACTTTAATACTCTTCATTATCCCACTTATTAACTAGCTACATGCATATACCAATAAATTTTAATTCTTCTTACCTTGAATTCATTTGCTAACTACACAAAAATGGCATATTTATCATCTAATTTAAGTACACTACTACTAACCACCCTATCCTATTCAACTCCCTACCCTAGTAACATATTTAATTCCATATTCTACTTTACCCTACCCCAATCCCCAATGTCCCAAGTGGGATCTTATATGCCAAAGTAGGTAGCTGTATAAAATAAGGGTAGAGGCAAATCTCCCACAAAATAGTACAAAAGAAAAAATAAAATCAATTTTTTTTTCAAGATTCACAAAACATGGTGATTTTTCTCTAATTGTTTTGTTGTTTTCGACTACAAACTATGCAAATCATAAGATCAAATGCTGAAATTTTGAAAAATTTGCATGATGTTTTCAATCTTTTGAAACTTGGTCAACTAAACATTTTTGTGGTAGGATAGCCATGCCCTAAAACAAGGATGGGCAGATTGGATGGTGTATAGATTGCATTTAATAAAATATAATGCTCAAGTCAGAGAAGGGTGAGCATAAAATGCAATGCTCAAGTGAAAGAAGGGTGAGCACTTGAATAAGAAGAAAGCAGATTGAGTTAGGGCACCACTCCAAACCAAGGGATGTCCGTTCACAAAAAGATTTATATTAAATTTTGTTTAAAAATCTTTACATTTTATTTGTAGGTTGTGTGGGTTATGGAAAGGGGATGAGGTGGGACCTAAGGTGGGTCACATCCCTCCTTACAATTTTTTTAAATTTTTATTGAATGAGAGTTTTTTTTAATGATTTTTCTTTTTTTTAATAATATTAAGCCCTTATAACATCATCATGATGAGTTCTTAGTTATGATTTAATATTGCAAGTGGATATTATTTAATTCACTATATTCTTTTTCTTTTGGGTATGGAAATTAATTGTTTTGTCCATCCATTTTCTAGGAAGAAAAATGTGCTCTCCCAAAAATATTTTGGGGAACAACTTTACCCATCTCTTAGTTAAAATTTTCAGGTTTATTTTCTTTTTAATTCCACATTTACATCTAGAGGGATCAATTTACATGGCCTTAGTTTGTCTATAGGTAGACTTCTTTTTAACCTCTATTGTGAATTTACTACATTGATTTAATTGCTTCACCTATTGGGTCTATTGAAGTTTATGAATTCAATTTAGGTAAGGATCATACTAGTAAATTTTTTTGACAAATATATCAAATCTAAAGCTTGCAAAATAGAAAGGCTATTTATGAAACTAAATTATTTATTTCCTTACTATAACAACTAAAATTTGACTGTACTTACATTTTTCTAATTCCAAATATGCAATAATTTTTTGGAATTCTTTAGAATAACTAGTTGGAGCTGAATCAATTATCCAAGGTCTAGATGTATAAATAAAACTTTTCTCAGCTTAGTGAACCTATAAAATATTTATACTCATGCAAGCATCCATAATATTATGTAATCACTTAAAACTTGTAGATTACTGTCAAATCAACTTGCAAAAATATTAAACATGAAACATAATGGATTCATTAATGCATTTGACATAATGATTTACATGGAAACCCAATTTGGGAAAAAACACTAGTAACATGATACTTTTTTCACTCTTATAAAGTGATGCCCTATGAAAGGCCAACCCTGTTTAAAGTTACAATAAACACCGTTAAATGTGACCCTATTAAAGGGTTTCAATCACCCTACAAGGAGTGAACCTTCTTAGAGGATTTTAGAACATTAACTTAGAATGTAACCTAGTTAAAGGATTTACGAATGACTTTTAGGTCAACCTTGATCTAAAGGATTTTACCCTGGACTGATACAATTATTAGAGAGTACTAGTAAGGCCTGATCTAATAACAACTTACAACTCCATTTGTAGATTACTTTTTTTTTTCAATCCTCCATTCTTCTTGGCCTTCACTCATTCTTCCTTTGTTAGCTTGTTCACCCTTCAATAATTCATATCCTTAAGCCTTCTTGCTTAACATACCAATGCAAAATCTTCTCTAGGTCATTTGATGAAACAAAACCCTTGACTCGTTGTCTTCATTAGGTTCTCACAAATCAAAAACTTTCTTCATGACCAAAAATTCCTATAAATAGACAATTAAGATCTTTTTCTACTCATTCTCCATCATCCAATTTACGATTATGTAGGATATAATGAATCTTCCCCATATTCCATATCTCTTCTAGAAAATTCTATTTTGGTCATCTTTGATATCACCTCAAAATGGTTTACCTTAAATTCTATGCCACTAGATCATCAACCTTATCTTCCACCTAGTTCACAGAATCCAAGAAAAAAAACTTATTGGTTCAAGTTCATCAAATTCACAATCTTTAAGATAATGCAGCAGCTTGGCATATACTTGCTTTTAATGCTTAATACATACTACATTGCACTACATCCTCTATAAAATTTCTCGACACAAACTAAAGTTTATTGGTTCTTGACATGAACTAGAATTTACTCAGCATCCATTATTTTACTTTGCATCCACTAGGATTTTGTTTTACTCAGTTCCAACTAGTTTTCTGATCTCCTTGTACTAACTTTGATCAACACCTACTATCCATTCAGTCAAGCTTGGCAAACAAAGTTTGAGTAACTTTTTCTTCTATACTTTCTTAGTATAGACAACCTTTGTAACCTTAAGTAGATTGTCAATACACCATATTGTCATTTTCTTAACTGATTCTCATACTCCTTTGCATATCATAACTCAACCTTTCCTCTAGGTGCTATTGTTACATCTTTTGATCAAATTCTCTTCATCAATCAAATAAGTGATAGTACTTTAATCATATAAGTAGTTGTCTTACTAGAAAAATAACAAATTTGACATCAGTGATAAAATAATGATTGAAAGAAATGCAAAAATCTCCTTCTTTAACAATCTTTCTCAATCATTCTCAATAATCTCCCTCTTTGGTATTGATGGTGAACCAAATTATTTAACCAAACTTACTAGGTTAAAATAGTAATACCAGAAAAATACCAAAAAGAAAATAATTCCTTGTATTGAAACCTATCACTCTATTAGCAACTTTCATCTTCTAAATAGGTTACAAAACTTTGTTGTGTTATCCTTAGTAACTTGTATCTCCCTCTTACTAGGTCAATGTTAGGATTTCTCCATCTTTGTAGATCTCCTGATCAGTAACTATCTCCCTTTTAGGATCAACATTTCTCCCTCTAAGATTAGTATTATTTCTCGCTCTTTGGCAATAATGCCAAAGACTTATCATATTTACATGCAGATATAAGCTTCTTTAGTTTCTCGCTCTATCACCTTGCATGTGATTGATTTGTATTTCTAATACTTTGATTACTTTAGGCAGTCCCTAAAGTAAGATCCACTACATCAATTTTTAACATATGAAAATTATCTTGTTTGATGTAGGGCACTCCTTTTCTTACTTAGATAGTCTTTTATAGGGGTATAACCCCTAGTTTACCTCTTAGACACTCATCAGAATCCTTAGGTAATGCTTTTGTAAAGATATCAATGATTTACTCTTTTGTGTTGACATATTCCATCTTCAACTCTTTATCTTGAATTAATTCTCTCGAGTAATGATATTTGATTGCAATTTGCTTAGTCTTTGTGTGTACTACAAGATTCCTTGATATATTTATAGCACTTGTATTATCACAATAAAGTTTCACTAGTTCTGTGATCTCTTCCTTCATACATTTGAGTAGTTGTTTAATCCATACAATGTTTGTATAATTTACAAAAACATCAATATATTTAGCTTCAATAGTATCTTGTGAAGGAAATTTTGCTTCTTGCTCATCCATGTAACTAGCCCCTTGTCTAAGAAAAATTCTCCTTCATTGGTGCTATTTCTATCAGCAATATTTCCAACCCAATGAGTAGTAGTACAGGCTCTTAATTCAAATTTCTCATTTTTCTTATAGTATAGACAAAACTTATCTATTCCTTTCAAATATCTAATTACTCTCTTTATAGCCATTAAATGATTCTCCTTGGGATTAGTAGAGAATCTTGAACCTATCCCTATAGATAATACAATATCAAGTCTACAATGTACTACATATTGTAATTTTCCAATCATAGACCTGTATAATGTTTGATTCACCTCATCAAAATCATCATTCTTTGACAACTTGTTTCCTATCACCATAGGTGTACTTTGTGGTTTGGAATCTACCGGTCCATAAGTTTTCAATATTTCCTTGACATATTTTGACCAAATGATATATATAGATATATATCATATTTTATTTGATATACTTGCAAACACACAAATAATTTGATCTCTCGAAACATAGAAATCTTGTGTTATTTCATTTTCAAATGTCTTACATAATGCATCTTGACCACAAAATATGATATCATTAGTAAAAATTTTAGATAGGAAAATACCTTTGCCTTTTTCTATCTTTATGTATAGATTGTTGTTATCATCAGTTATTTCAAATCCAATCTTCACAAGATGATTATGAAGTCTCTCATACCATTCTCTTGGTGTTTGTTTCAAACCATAAAGAGTTTTATGTAATCTACATACCACGTTCTTATTGTTAATATTGAAAAGTACTTCTAATTTTTCTATGTAAACTTCTTCCTCTAATATGTGATTCATAAATGTAGATTTAATATAGATTTGATAAACTTTGAAACCTTTGTATGAAAAATAAGAAACTATTGTTCTTACTCCTTCTAATCTTGCAACAAGGGAAAATGTCTCTCCATAACCAATTCCTTCTTCTTGTGCACAACCTTTGTAGACTAATCTTGCCTTGTTCCTTGTTACTTCATCATTTTCATCTAGCTTTTTTTTGAATACCCACTTGGTGCCAATTACATTTTTGTCTTATGGTCTAGGAACTAGACTTTGTGTTTTATTTTTCTCAATTTGTTCAATCTCTTCTTCCATGGCTTTACTACAATTGAAATCTTCTAATCCATCTCCATTGATTTAGGTTATTTAATGCTCAACAAACATGTACCATTTCTCAACCTATTTCTCTCCATTGGTCTAGCATCTTTATCTCCAATCATTTGTGTAGTAGGATGATGTCTTTTGACATATTTGGACAATCTTGGTTCAGCTCTAGTTTCTTCATTTGGTCTTTCAGCTTTAGATTCACTATGTACATCTCTTTGAAGTATCTCAGCACATCTTTCATGTACACTAATCTTAGAATTAGAATGTGCTCCAACTGCATTCTATAACTCAACATCTTAATGTGGCTAGGTTCTTGAATGCAACTTGACATTCATAGTGTGTGACTCGGTAGTCACTAAAATTTACTGTTGATTTCTATCTTGATTTGTAGAATCTTATTTAGCAAGAATACCTTCATAAAAGTATACAAATGATTTGTATTCTTCTAGCTGTTTCATAGATTTATCTCATACACTTTTTTATATTCATCAAAATTCACATTTGTACGTTCCACAATATTTTTTGTGTTAGTATTTAAACACTTATAAGCTTTACTTATTGTGGAATAACCTAGGAATATACCTTCTCCACATTTTGCATCTATTTTATAATTTCTAGAGTCCTTAAGAATGTAACATTTACTTCCAAATACCTTGAAATATTCTACATTGGGTCAGTGTCCCTACAATAATTCAAAAGGTGTTGAATGGGTACCTTTCTTGACTTGTATACAATTCAAGGTATAGAAAAATGTACTTACAACATTTCTACAGTATTTCAAAGCAACAATTTTCTCCATCATGAGTGTCCTAGCATAGTCAATTATAGATTTGTTGCTTCTTTTAGCTCTTCCATTTTATGGAGTGGTTCTAGGAGAAGATGTCTATCTTTCGATTCCTCTATCATTATAGAATATTTTAAACTCATGTGATGTGAATTATCCTCCTCTATCTCATCTCTAACACTTCAAAATTTTACCTATTTCTTTCTCAACTCTTGCTAACTACCACTTAAACATTTGAAAGGCATCATATTTTTGTTTCAAAAACATTACTGTCACCATTCTAGAATAATCATCAACAAACAACATAATGTACTTATCTCCTTTGTAGCTTTGCACATTAATTAGTTCACATAATTCAGTATGAACAATCTCTAGTATTCCTTTAGAGGTATGATTTTTATTCTTGAAACTTGACTTGGTTATTTTTTCTGTTAGATTGTGGTGACTGATCAGGAAAGTATTGTACATACTAATTTAGCCAACATGGTAGCTGACATATTATGGCCGACATATGGCCGACATGTTATAACCCTAAAGTGGTTTAATACTTGTATAAAAAGGGCTTAGGGTTGGGTATTTTTCATGTGTGGTGATACGAAATTGGTTCTTGCGGCGGTATTGAGCTGTAAGGGATTACAGATTGTAATCAGGTTGTAATCACTGGATTGTAATAAGATCGGACTTGCTGTTTGGTGGACGTACCCCAGGGATTGGGTGAACCACGTTAAATCTTGGTGCCTTGTGTTCATTTCTGTGTGTTCTATTATTTTCTATAATTGGTTATATTTGCATGTAGTTTTTATTTCTGTCTGTGGTTTATCCTAACAAGTGGTATCAAAGCAAGGTTTTCTTTCAGTTATCCTCTGCAGGAAACTCTCATGGTTAAGTGGGAGTCTCACAGTTGAGTGGGAGCAATGGCAGATGAGCGTAAGTTGAGGGTTGACAGGTTTAATGAGCAGAACTTCCAGTTATGGAAGATGCAAATGGAAGACTATTTATATCAGAAGGATTTATGGAAGCCGTTGGAAGAAAAAGCCAAGAATCAGGGAACTATGTCAGAGGCTGAATGGGATCAATTTTGATGAAGAAATTAGGGTTCTCTTGATTTTGTGTTCTTTGCCTGAAAGTTGGAATGGATTGGTAATGGCGGTGAGTAATTTTGTTCCTAGATCTAGTACCCTAAAATATGATGATGTGATCAGTGTTATTTTAAGTGAGGAAACTCATAGAAAATCCTCAGGTGGATCTACATCAGGAAGTGCTTTAAATGCACAAAGCAGGGGCAGAACGACTGAAAGATGAAGTAACTCTGGAAATCATGGAAAATCAAGAGGAAAGTCAAAGGGGAGGAGGTCTCAATAGAGGGGACCAAATGATTTCTGGTACTGTGGGAAACCAGGGCACAAAAAGAAAGATTGCTGGACTCAAAAGAAAAATGAAGGAGATAAATTAGATGGAGACAAAGAGGCAAATGTGGTAAGTAACAAATCCGAAGAGGATGCTTTGCTTTTGTCTTTAGAGAGTGTTGATGATTCATGGGTTTTAGATTCTGGTGCTTCTTTTCATGCTACACCTCATAGAGGTTATTTCATTGATTATGTCCAAGGGGATTTTGGGCTTGTTTATTTGGGGGATAATGAACCCTGTCAGATTGTTGGAAAGGGAAAAATTAAGATTAAGTTTCAGAATGGGAATCATTGGCTACTACATGAGGTAAGACATGTTCCAAAGCTGAGTAGGAATTTAATTTCAGCAGGGCAACTCGGTGATGAGGGTTGTCTAGTTACTTTTAATGATAAAAATTGGAAGGTTTCAAAAGGTTCCCTTGTAGTAGCAAAAGGTGTGAAAGTAGGCACCTTATATCTTTGTACAGGTCATATTGTTCCTTCTACTTTGATTGTTTCAGATAAAAATGAATATTCAGGAACAATTACTGCAGTTGAGCAGGGAGAACAAATAGCTACTGTAGATTCTGATACAGCGTTGTGGCACAATAGACTTGGGCACATGAGTGAGAAAGGTATGAAAGTACTTCATTCAAGGAAATTTTTACCAGGTCTAAAATGTGTGAATATGGATTTCTGTGAAAGTTGTGTGTATGGAAAACAAAAGAGAGTGAGTTTTGTAAAGACAGGGAAGGAAAACAAAAAGGAGAAATTAGAGCTTGTGCATACAGATGTATGGGGACCGGTTTAGGTATCTTCCCTTGGTGGCTCTCATTATTATGTTACATTTATTGATGACGCAACTAGAAAAGTATGGGTTTATTTCCTTAGACAGAAATCTGATGTATTTCAAACTTTTAAGAAATGCAAATGCTTGGTTGAAAATGAGACTGGTAAGAAATTAAAATGTCTCAGATCTGATAATGGTGGTGAGTATTGCAGTCATGAATTTGAAGATTATTGCTCCACTAATGGTATTCGTAGACAAAAAACTGTTCCAAGGACTCCACAGGAAAATGGAGTGGCTGAACGCATGAACAGGACTATAATGGAGCGTGCAAGGAGCATGAGGTTGCATTCTGGGTTGCCCTTACACATGTGGGTAGACGCTATCAATACTGTAGTATATTTGATTAATAGACATCCCTCTACTCCTTTGGGTTGTGGTATTCTAAAGGAAGCATGGACTAGTAAGAAGGTGAGTTATTCTTTTCTCAAGACCTTTGGTTGTGAAGCTTTTGCTCATATAGACTCTGAAAATAGAACCAAGCTAGAAGCTAAATCAAAGAAATGTGTCTTTGTTGGATATGGCATTAATGAATTTGGCTATAGGCTTTGGGATTTTGAAAATCGTAAAATTATAAGAAGCCGGGATGTTATATTCAATGAAAAAGTGTTGTACAAAGATCTTTTGCAACAACATGAGAAGAAAGAAGATGATTATGTAGTGCTAGATGATACTCCAAAAGCTGATGTTCCAGCCATTCCTCATGATGTGCAACAACTGCAACAACAAATACCACACACACCAGTGAATGTTAGATGGTCAAAAAGGCCAATTAGACCTCCACAAAGGTTTTCTCCCTCTTTGTATTCTATTTTACTTACTGATGCTGGTGAACCTGAAAGTTATGATGAAGCTATGCAGGTGGATACTAAGATTCAGTGGGAGTCTACAATGAAAGATGAAATGGACTCTTTGCTGAAAAATAAGACATGGGATTTGTGCAAGTTGCCTGCAGGTAAAAAGGCTTTATAGAATAAATGGGTTTATAGGTTGAAAGAAGAGGAAGGAGGTAAGAAAAGATTTAAGGCTAGGTTATTTGTAAAAGGATTTGCACAGAAAAAGGGAATTGATTTTGATGAGATATTTTCTCCTATTGTTAAAATGACTTCTATTTGTACTGTTTTAAGTCTTGTGGCTACTGAAGATTTGCATTTAGAGCAGATGGATGTTAAAACAACCTTTCTTCATGGTGATTTGGATGAAGAAATATATATGGCTCAGCCACAGGGTTTTGAGGTCAAAGGTAAGGAGAACTTAGTGTGCAAATTGAAGAAAAGTTTATATGGCTTGAAGCAAGCACCTCGGCAATGGTATCTGAAATTTGATAGTTTTATGCATGAGCATGGATATAATAGGTGTCATTCAGATTATTGTGTTTATTTTAAGAGGTTGGATGATGATAGCTACATTATTTTATGTTTATATGTTGATGATATGCTTATAGCTGGGTCTAACATGGATCATATTAAGGAGCAGAAATGCCAATTAGCACATGCATTTGCTATGAAGGATTTGGGGGCAGCAAAATAAATCCTTGGTATGAAGATTTGTAGAGGTAGGAAGAACAGAACATTGACGCTATCTCAAGCTGATTATGTTGAGAAGGTGTTGCAACGTTTCTCTATGGAGAATGCTAAAGCTGTCAGCACAACTTTACCTGGTCATTTGAAATTGACTAAGGAGATGTGTCCCAAGACACAGGAAGGGGAGGATAAGATGTCCAAGGTACTCTATGCTTCAGCTGTAGGAAGTTTGATGTATGTTATGGTATGCACTAGGCCAGATATTGCACATGCAGTGGGAGTCGTTAGCAGGTATATGAGTCATCCAAGATTTGAGCATTGGAATGTTGTCAAGTGGATTCTCAGATATTTGAGAGGAACATCCAATAAGTGTTTACACTTTGGGGGCTCTACTACTGATTTACAGGGCTATGTTGACTCAGATTTGGCTGGGGATATTGATACCAGCCGGAGTACTACAGGTTATGTCTTTACTGTTGGTGGGGCAGCTATGAGCTGGGTTTCTAGGCTATAGAAGATTAATACTCTCTCCACTATAGAGGCAGAGTATGTTGCTACTATAGAGGCAGCCAAAGAGATGATATGGCTTCAATTCTTCTTGGAAGAATTGGGACATCCTCAGAAGGATAATTATTTGTTCACAGATAGTCAAGAGTGCCATTCATCTTGCTAAGAATTCAGCTCTGCATTCTAAGACCAAACACATATAGTTGCGGTACCATTTCATTCGGTCAGTTTTGGAGGATGGACAGTTAAAGCTGGAGAAGATACATACCAATGAAAATCTAGCAGATATGTTGATAAAGGTTGTAACAAGGGAGAAGCTGGACTCCTCTTCAGCTTCAGTTGGTCTTTTAGACTAAATGTGAATAAAAGAACAATAGAGTCTAGGGTGGTTTGATCCAGTGGGAGCCCCATGCGGTAGTTGTATTGCTATAGGATCAATCTCCAAGTGGGAGATTGTTGTTTAGTGTGGAGCCTGATCAGTCCCCAAGTGGGAGATTATTAGATTGTGGTGACTGATCAGGAAAGTACTGTACATACTTCATAAAGTAATTTTGGGAAGTAGCCAACATGGTAGCTGACATATTTAGTCGACATGGTAGCCGACATATTATGGCCGACATATGGCCGACATGTTATAACCCTAAAGCGGTTTAATACTTGTATAAAAAGGGCTTAGGGTTGGGTATTTTTCATGTGTGGTGATACGAAATTGGTTCTTGCGGCAGTATTGAGCTGTAAGGGATTACGGAATGTAATCAAGTTGTAATCACTGGATTGTAATAAGATCGGACTTGTTGTTTGGTGGACGTAGCCCAGGGATTGGTTGAACCATGTTAAATCTTGGTGCCTTGTGTTCATTTTTGTGTGTTCTATTATTTTTTGTTATTGGTTATATTTGCATGTAGTTTTTATTTCTATCCGTGGTTTATCCTAACATTTCCTAACTAATATTGTTTACACATTATATTGTCAAGTTTCTTTAACTTAGGAAAACCTCTAAATTTCTTCATGCTAATGATACTAATGAAGTTATCAAAATAACCTCTTATACCATAGCCACACATCTTCAAATTTTACAACTAGACAATTAGGATCCTCTATGTCAAGATAGAATAGATTACTCCTACTCTGGTCACTAACCATAGCATAACCATTCTAGAACAATAATCAACAGAAAACATAATGTACTTATCTCCTTTGTAGCTTTGCACATTAATTAGTCCACATAATTCAGTATGAACAATCTCTAGTATTCCTTTAGAGGTATGATTTTTATTCTTAAAACTTGACTTTGTTATTTTGCCTAACTGACATTGTTTACGCATTATATTTTCAAGTTTCTTTAACTTAGGAAAAACTCTAAATTTCTTCATGCTAATGATACTAATGAAGTTATCAAAATTAACATAACATAACCTCTTATACCATAGCTACACATCATCAAATTTTATAGCTAGACAATTAGCATCCTCTATGTCAAGATAGAATAGATTACTCCTACATAATGTACTTATCTCCTTTGCAGCTTTGCACATTAATTATTCCACATAATTCAGTATGAACAATCTCTAGTATTCCTTTAGAGGTATGAGTTTTATTATTAAAACTTGACTTTTTTATTTTGCCTAACTGACATTGTTTACACATTATATTGTCAAGTTTCTTTAACTTACAAAAAGCTCTAAATTTTTTCATGCTAATGATACTAATGAAGTTATCAAAATTAACATGACATAACCTCTTATACCATAGCACATCATCAAATTTTACAACTAGACAATTAGCATCCTCTATGTCAAGATAGAATAGATTACTCCTACTCTGGTCACCCTTTCCAATCAATTTCACATCAATGTCTTATATATTATCAATATTGTTTTCAAACTCAACCTAACATTTTGAATTCTTCAGTTGTGACACACTTAATAGATTATAATTCAATCCTTCAACATAGTAAGCATTGTCACATAAAATCTTATTTGTGAACTTGATAGAAGCTTTTCATTTTATCAAACATGGTGCATCATTACCAAATCTTGCACTATTTCTATCATAACAATTCAAGGTAATGAACTTACTTTTGTCTCCAATCATATGATGTGAACACCCATTATCAATGACCCATTTATCATTTTTTTTCACACAAGTCAAAAGTGCATTTGTCTCATCTTCATCAGATTTGTCCTTCATTGCAATATACACCACTTCATGATCATGTTCATCATATTCATCTTTTATTTCCTCTTTAGCAATGTAGCATGACTTCTTGCCTTTTGTTTTTCCAATCCTTGTTGTCATCATCTCTTCTACTTTTGTACTTGTCACCACCTCTTTAGTCTGTCTTCTCTATACATCTAGTAGCAATATGAGTGACCTCAGTGCAATTGAAATAAATGATGAAAAATTACCTTTCAACTTGCCTTTACCTCTATGGATCCTTATTTATAGTAGTGCTTCAAGTTGTTCTACATCCTCCTCATCTATATCACTATCACTAGACACAAATTTTATCTTTCTCCTCTTATTCTTCTTTTCATCAAAATCCTTGATAACAACTTAGCTTTGAAAGTAGATTCAATACTCTTAGGTTTATAATTATCAAAGTTAGATAACTCAAAATCAGTGAGCCTACCTACAAAACATTCAAGTGTTAGAATATTCCTTGGTATACATCTCAGGTCTTAACGTGTAGAAACTCTAATAGTATAAATAGGAAGTAGTGTTCTTAAAAAAAATTCTTAACACAATATTTCCATCTATATGGCCAGTAGCTCCTCTTAGTGCATTAACAACTTCATTTATCCTTGCAACATATTGAGCAATATTTTTCACCTTCTTCCTTTCTCATATGATCAAAATTACCTCAAAGACTATCAGCTTTGGATCTTTAAACATTAGTGTCTCCTCCACAGATGGTGTGCATGTTGGTATTATGTTGTATTTGTCATTAGTGACAACACTTATTTAATTTTGAATGCTTACCAAGATCATCACTTAGTCTATAGTTCATATCGAGCTTTCAGTGGTTACCTTCTAAGTTTAGTAGTTAAGCAGTTCACACCGAGTATTCTTGAAGCTACCAAGTAAATCTATAGTTTAGCAGTGTTTATTGAGTAGATAGTGGTCACTGAGCTTCATAGTGTCTACTAAGTCATTAGTTTGCATGATGTAAATTTAGTTTCTACTGAGTGATGGATTTGTAGTGTTTACTAAATTATAGTAAGGTAAAGGAAGGATTCAATTTCTACCAAGTAACACTATATCTATTGAGTCTCCAATGGTTACCAAGTTCCAAGCTATATTGTGTGATTAGTATGGACTGTGTTTCTACTTCTATCAACTGCATAATGATGCTGAGTAATGTAGTGAATGGAAAGTATTAGAAGGTCACTGAGTTAGCTTGAAGAGCCCAAGTTTTCTACTATTTGGCCAGCTCAATAATATTTTGTTTACTTGTGTTTTAGCCAACCTTGCAGTTGTAATTATTAGAATGGTATATATGTAATGTATTGTATCATTTGCAATAAGAAGTTTATGGAGCATTCTAAGCAATGGATATGTAATGTTTTGAAGAGTTAATGCAAATTAGCAGCAAAATAGAGTATTCAACAAGGTCATTAAGAAGTAGCAAAAGGCATATCAGTCACAAGAGGTGATCTGTACTTCAAGATCTAATCAAAAATTAAATTAAAAGTTAAATCTATTGTTTCATCCTAGTAGGTGAATCAATTTTTCAAATCCTTTAACAAGGTAGACTTAATAGTCTTTGTACAAATCTCCTAACAGAGTGCATTCTTCATTCTATGTTTGTAACACCTCTAACAAGGTGGACCTAGCAGTCCAAATTAGTCTTAATAGGGAAGATCATTAGAAGTGGTCAATGTTAGCCCTAACAGGCCAACTTTATACTACAGTAGTGAACTTTTTTGGGTATCATCTCCACCCCAATTTTACTTTCTATTTGGAAGGTTTTTGGGTCACCAAAATACTATGTTCATGTGTTATGAATTTTTTTCTTTTCTCTTGTATACAATAGATTACAAGAATAAATGGTGAATGATTTATATGATTCAATACTGCATTGATTTAAAGTTTTTGAGGTTATTGATTCACCCCTCCCCTCTCAGTAACCTAGCTAGTCTTGATTATTTCCAACAATTGGTATAGAGCTTTATGGTTCTCAAGATAAAGTTTTATAGCTTGAGCAAAGATCAAGGACAATGGAGATATTTAGACTTGACAAAGCTATTGAGAATGAAAAGCTAGATCTTGAAATGGTCATAGCTCAACCCAATGAAGCAAACGAGCATCTTTCCCAATACCTGAAAAGAAGGGAGGAACTTGCAAGATAAATGAATGACCATAATTATGTTGAAGAAAAGATTGAATACTTTTTCCCATCAAGTAGTTCAGATGAAGCTAATGAGGCAACCAAGGAACTCCTAGCAAAGGATGGCTCTCTACAAGAACATGTGAGAACATTGAAAAGAGAACAATAAGTTTAGTCAATAAGAATGTGTGAAATCTTGGAACAAATGTATAAGTCAAGTGAAGATGTGGAGGCAAGGAACAATACAAATCAAAATCAATCCTTTCAACAAGAAAGTCTTATCAATTAGCTCTCCAATCCAAATGAGGAAATCATGAATCTAAGATCTGAAAATGAAATCTGAAGGAATAATCTAATCATTGAAAGTTAGATCAATGAAAGATTGACTCAATGACAGGATGATGAAGTCACAAGTAGACATTGATCAATTGAATCAACAAAGTGAACAGAATATTCATAAAGAAAAAGGTAAAGTAGGAATTGATTACAAAGAAGAAGGTGAATCTTCCCAACAAGGTGCCAAAAGGAATCAAAGAACTACTTACAATCATTGTGGTAAGTTAGGTCATACATCAAACAAATGTTGGAGGAATGAAAAAGAAATATTCAATAGAAAATGCTACAATTGCAATAGACATGGTCATAAAGCTAATGAGTGCAAGGAGAAACCAAAATTTGAAGGTAAATGTCACAAATGCAAGAAACAAGGTCACAAGGAAATTGAATGCAAATCCAAACCATTCAATCCAATTGAACAATTTGTCAAAGTAATATTTGGTTGGCATTACAATACTTGGTGTAGATGTCACTATTGTGGAGAATATGGACACATTGGCATAGATTGCACAAGGCATCACTTGAGAAAAAGAGATTCAATAGTAAGATGTTATACTTGCATAGAAATTGGTCACATAGCTAAAAATTGCATGAATATTAAATAAGTTGAAGCTGAAAAGAAAGACAATGCTGATAACATCAGGAAATAGATGAGACAATAGTGGATTCTTGAAGCTACCAAGTAGATCAATTCAATTGATTGCAATGTCACTCAAGAAATGGGTGACTCCACCATTTCAAATTAGATTCTTCAAAGGAAGGACTGGAGCTGCATCTTCAAGCTAAAACTCAAACAATTCCAAATGAAAGAAAGTAGAAGATCCAAATCAATATTTTAGATACAAAAGGATTACATAAGTTTAGTTCATACCAAGCAAGGTTATTCCTAGACTCAACCAAGCTACGTTGGGAGAAGTAAAGTTTTGTTTGATCACCAAGTCACAAGTTACTATTGAGCTAGTAAGTGGACGATAGTCTATCATGCATTATGTCAGTATGGTACCTCACCTTAATGGAAAATTTTCATCAAAAAGGGTAGAATTTGAATTTGTTTTTCACCACATCTTTAGTATTCATAGAGCAAAGAGATTTCTAGGTGCACTCAAGAAATTTTAAGAAATTTGGAGTGAATTTATAGGAAAAGAGTTTGTTCGAAAATTTCTTTTAGTTACCAAGCAGTAATGTAATCTGGAAGCAGTTGTAGAAAATACCTCAAGAAATCAGCAAAGGAAAGAGATAAATAGAAAAGATGATAACTGTTACTGGCCCTCTAATGCTTACCAAGGGGAAAGGAAAGGATGAAGAAGAAGAAAAAGGAGAAGGAGAAGGAAAAGAAGCTAATAAGGAGGTAGAGCCAACAAAGAAGAAGGGCAAGGTAATCGTTACCAAGCCACCAAAGACCTCCACAACTATTTTTACTAGGAGAGGCAAAGGAAAAGGTGAAGTAGTGCTCAGCAAGCCCCCACTTACCTTCGAAGAAAGGCTAAAACAAAAGGAAGAAGGAGCTAGCATCACAAAATTCGAGGCTCTAAAGTTTGAAACATGGACTAATGCCAAGAAGATGCAAATTGAGTACCTGGTGCTCACCAAAATGCGAAAGTGAAAATATTCCCTAGACCAGACTGCTCCTCAAATCTCAAAATAATTATTAATGAGATTGCAGCCAAGGTGGGAATCTATTGTGCAGATAGCCAAGGATATTTATGAACAATCTTTGAGGAAATTATTGCCAAACCTTAATAATGTAGAAGTAAAGGAAGAAATCAAGAATAATGAAGGTAAAATTATTATCAAATTGAGCATGTTGTAAGAGATGCAACAAACATGTGGAAGAATATGTATCATCTGCACAAGCCTAGTGATGATCCAGTAGAGGTCAAAGATGATGATGGTAATAGTGATGATGAAGAAGATGGTAACACTCCATTGATGATGAAGAAGATGGTAACACTCCATGTGTTACATTTGATGTTGAAGATTATCAAGCGTTAAGGGCTAATGATGAAGAGAAAGAGGAACAAGCTAAAGGGGAAGTAAATAAAGAAGATGATCCAATGAAGATTGCAGTAGAAGTCATTGATTCTCTTCCTCATTCTCCAACAACATCATCAAGGTTTAAGATAGCTTCAATGCATATCACTGCAACTACATCAAAAATATCATCTACACCTACTACCTCATAGCTCTAGGTATCTTCAATGGAAGTGTCAATCACTTCATCTACCAAGTTGCAACCCTCTTCATCAACTCTTGTGTAGTCTACTTCAGCAATATGTAGTTCTACAATTGTGTCAACTTCTTCTACTCCTTGTTCAGTATATTTGCTAGTTTGTTCTACAATTTTGTCTACTATAGCTTTATCAACACCAATTTTTGTTCTAGTTAGCTCTTTAGTTGCAAATACTTCAGTTTGTACATGGTACATCATTTTTGGGAGGCACATCAATTTTGAATTTAGTTGGTACTTCTTTTAGTTTTCCTTTAGTTGGACCCATTCAAGTTTTCTCTACTAGTCTAGCTATTTAAACTATTGTCTCTATCTCTAAGTCCAAGGAAGTAAGCACAGAAGTAAAACCAAAGACTCCTCTAAAACTTCTACTTACTAGGAAAACAATTGATGAAGAAATAGATTTGGAAAAGGAAATTGTTATTCCTAAGATAGATCTGGACACTACCACAACTAATGAAATGAGGTTGGTGAGTTAGCTTTGAGAGAAAAAGGAAAGGTAGAAGAAGCTTAGAGAAGAGAGAGATAGACAATTCACAATAATTGAGAATGCCAAAAATATAATTATTGAGGCTATAGGTGTTGATGTTGATCCATCCCAACACATTTTGTTGCAATTAGAAGAGGCTATGAATAAATTCAATGAGGACACTTATGGCCAAGAGATGCTCATTGAGAAGGCAGAGAATAAATTTGATAATAAGGTGCTTGAGCACATTCCTCAACACATTGCAATAAATCAGATAGAGTTATCTTCAATTTTGAGCAACTTTGATCAATCCTTCACAAATTTAACATCACTTTTTGGTAAACTTTGTGATGTTACTGAGTACACCAAGGATATAAAGGAGAAATTAAATAAGATTTATGTAGACATGAAGGCTAGTGCTCAAAGGTTATAGCTTGACCCAAGTTCAAGCTCATCTCATCACATGAAGGTGAAATTTTTGTCAAAAATGTAGGTAGAGTTGCTTAGAGAGGAAGTCGGGATCAAGTCTACACTAATTGACATCCAAAATATGATCCTTCCAATTATGAACCCAATATAGAAACATATTGCATATTCAAAAATATTGGTCCAAGATATCAATTTTTTAGTAGCAGATCATATGATCAAACTTTCTACAGAAGATCAAGTAGCCCTCTCCACCTACAAAATTTTACAAGATAATTGGGATAAGACATTGTCTCTTATTCTCAAGGTACACTCCGAATTTCTCTCACATTTTGATGTCTCTATTTGAATATATTGTATATACCCTTTGGCATTATTGTCAAAAAGGGGGCGCATGAGATGAACAAGGGGAGAGAACGTGGGGAGAAAAGAGACTTGTGGAGAAATCAAGGGAGAAAATAGATTGATATATGTACAATGATAAGATATGTATATATTATGAAATATGTATGGGGGAGATATGAAAGATATGTATATACAACAACTATACAAAGATAAATTTTGAAAAATAAAAAATTAGAATGTCAATATACATAAGTTTTTGCTTATAGGTGCTTTTGTCACTAATGCCAAAGGAGGAGATTGTTGGCATTATGTTGTATTTTTAATTAGTGACAACACTTATTGAATTCTAGATGTTTACCAAGCTCATCACTTAGTTTATAGTTTATATCGAGCATTCAGTAGTTACCTTGTAAGTTTAATAGTTAAGCAGTTCACACCAAGTATTCATGAAGCTACCGAGTGAATGTGCAGTTCAGCAGTGTTTACCGACTAGATAGTGGTCAATAAGCTCCACAGTATCTATTGATTCATTAGTTTGCATGATGTAAAGTTAGTTTCTACTGAGTGATGGATGTGTAGTGTTTACTAAGTGATAGCAAGGTAAACAAAGGATTTATTTTCTATCGAGTAACACTATATCTATCGAATCTCCAATGGTTATCGAGTTCCAAGCTATGTTGAATGATTAGTATGGACTATGGTTCTAATTATACTAAGTGCATGATGATTTTGAGTAATGCAGTGGACGTTGAGCATCAGAAGGTCATCGAGTTAGCTTGAAGAGCCCAAGTTTTCTACTATTTGGATGACCCAATAATATTTTTTTTACTTTTGTTTTAGCCAACCTTGCAATTGTAATTATTGGAATGGTATATATGTAATATATTGTATTATTTTCAATAATAATTTTATGGAGCATGCTAAGGAATGGATATGTAATGTTTTGAAGAGTGAATGTGAATCAACAGGAGAATAGAGTATTCAACAAGGTCATTAAGGAGCAGCAAAAGGTATATCAATCACAAGAGGTGATTTGTACTTCAAGATCTAATCAGCAATTAAGTTGTAACTCAGATTTGTTGTTTCATCCTAATAGCTGAATTAGTTTTTCAAATCCTTTAATAGGGTAGACTTAATATTCTTTGTACAAATCCCTTAATAGAGTGCACACTTCATTGTATGTTTGTAAAACCTCTAACAAGGTGGACCTTGCAGTCCGAACTACTCTTAATGGGGTAGATCATCAAAAGTGGTCAATGTAAGCCCTAATAGGCCAACTTTATATTACATTAGTGAAGTTTTGTGGGTATCATCCCCACTCCAATTTTACTTTCTGTTTGGAAGGTTTTTGGGTCACCAAAATACTATGTTTATGTGTTATGAATGTTTATCTTTTTCATGTATGCAGTAGATTAGAAGAATAAATAGTGAATGATTTATATGATTTAATACTAAATTGATTTAAATTTTTTGGGGTTATCGATTCACCCCTCCCCTCTCAGTAACTTAGCCAGTCTATTATTTCAAATAGTGTAAAGCATCCCACATTTTCTTTGCAGTGTTAAGACCTTCTATATTGTAAAATTTAGGATAGCTTAGAGCAAAGGAAATCTCCAACATTGCCTAATTGTGTTATTTCTTCTTTTCCATATTTTCAGCAATTAGAGCCCCAATAGGATCAAAATGCTCAATAATAATGGTAGATCGTGCATGATATCCAAGTCTTCCAAGCTATAGCTTCATCAAACTTTTCCATGTAGGAAAGTTATCCCTATTAAGCTTTGGTACATCTCTTTTTGACAACTTGATCTTTGTTCTTCTAGTACCTTCAAACTAGTCCTCTTAAGTAGATGGATATAATACCAATGGTTGGAATTATTTAGAATAAATAAGGGGGTGAATCAATTATCTATGGTCCAGATGTATAAATAAAACTTTTCACAACCTAGTGAACCCATAAAACAATTATCATCATGCATGCATCCATAAGATTATGCAATCACTTAAACTTTGTAGGTTACTATCAAATCAACTTGCAAAAATATAAACACGAAACATAAAAGATTCAACAACACATTTGACAAAATAATTTACATGGAAATCTAATTTGAGAAAAATCACCAGTAATGTGTTGCCTTTTTTTCCACCCTTCTGAAGTGATGCCCTATGAAAGGCCAACCTTATTAAAGGTTACAATACACACTATTAAAAGATTTTGATCACCCTATTAGGAGTGAGCCTTGTTAGAGGACTTTAGATCATTCACTTGGAATGTCAACTAGTTAAAGGATTTTCAATTGACTATTGGGTCAACCTTAATCCAAAGGATTTTACCCTAGACTAATACAATTATTAGAAAGTACCAATAAGTCTTGATCTAATAAAAATTTACAAATCCATTTGTAGATTATAGATCTCTATTTTAGTCCTCCATTCTGCTTGGCCTTTACTCATTCTAGCTCTATTTGCATTTTCACCCTTAAGGAATTCATATCCTTAACAATTCTTGCTTAACATGCCAATCCAGACTCTTCTCTAGGTCACTTGATGAAGAAAAACCCTGGACTCCTTGTCTTCATTAGGTTATCACACATAAAAAAAATTCTTTATGACAAGCCATTCCTATAAATAGGAAATTAAGATCTTTTATCACTCATTCCATCGTCCAATTTACGATTAGGTAGGATACAATGAATCTACCCCATATTCCATAGCTCTTCTAGAAACTTTTCCTTTAGTCCTCTTTGAATTTGCTTCAAAATGATTTACCATGAATTTTGTGCCACCATCTCATCAGATTTATCTTCCACTTGGTTCTCATAATCCAAGAAAATAAACTTTTTGCCTCAGATTCATCGAATTGATGATCTTTATGATAATGTAGCAGCTTGGTATTAACTTACTTCTAATACTCAATACATACTACATTGCTCGACATCCTCTATAAAATTACTCGGCATGAACTAAAGTTTACTAGTGATTGACATCAACTAAACTTTACCTGACATCGACTATTTTTCGTGACATCCACTAGGATTTTCTTTTACTTGTCTCTAATTGATTTTCCTCTTGGCTTGTACTAACTTTTCTCAGCACATGTTATCCATTCAGTCAAGCTTGACAGACAAACTTTGTGTAACTTCTTCTTCTATAATTTCTTAGTGTAGGTAATCTTTGTAACCTTAAGTAGATTATCAATACACCACGTTATCATAGTCTTAACTAATTCTTGTACTCCTTTGCATATCATAACTCAGATCTGTGGAAGATCACGGTCAACCAAACCATGCTCTTAAGTGGTAGTAAAAAATCAGAAAATCATGGTTATGTCAACTTGACATGCAAGTTTCTAGTTGTTATTAACTTTATATCAAAAATAATAGAGAAAAGAGTCTCTAGAAAATTGAACCTAGTTTCTAAACTACTAGGAGTTATCTCAAAAAAAAAAATTTGATTGGTAAAAATTTTGAATTTTAATGCAATATTACAAAAAAATTAGAACAAAAATAAGAAGTAGACGTATGTCTGACCACCTTAATCAAAATTAAATGATAATATTTTTGAATAATTTTCTAGATGTAAGTAGTAGACTCATGCCTAGATGTGACACATATTTTTGGGTATTTTTATTTTAAATAAATAATGAATAATTAATTTTCAACTTTAGTATTTTTGGAATAAAAAAACTCTCATGTCTGACCATCTTAACTAATTCAAAACTCTACAAAATTCATTTTTTCATATTTTTTTCTTATAGTGGAAGAAACATAGAATGTGATGCATCTTTTGGATTTAAAAAATGTTGTACTGAAATATATAGTTGTTTTTCAAGTAGTGTGTCAGTCAACACTTTATACGTAACTCCATTAGAAAATAAGTAATAATTACTTACTAAATTCATAATTTGATAAACCTTACATTTATGGAAAGATAAGAACATTCTTAAGAAACTCTTTTCATTTCATCAAATTTTAGTGAAAAAAATGTCATGAGCTAAATGTTTGATGTAAAAATCACATAAAAATAGGCCAAAAGCATATTTTAAGGATGTTTTTAAAGTTAACCATATAGGTTTGGTATCAAAAGATATAATAGATATTATAAAGATAATAATTATTTTCATTTAATATTAGGGTATTTGGGAAAAAATTTGGAATATATTTTTAAATAGTTTGAGATATTTTAGAACTACATATTTTTTTAGATTGCCACTTTTTGGCACACTGTGATCCTACACATACCCACTCAACCTTTCCTCTAGGTGCTATTCTTACATATTTTGATCAAGTCCTTTTCATCAATCTAATAATTGATAGTACTTAAATCATATAAGCAATTATCTTACCAAGAAAAAACATGTTTGACCTCAGTGACAAAACAATGATTGTAGCATATACAACAATCTCCCTCTTTGACAATCTTCCTCAATCATTCTTAATATAAAGTCAAACTTTTTTTCTTCAACACTAATAAATAAAAAGGAGGTAAACTATTGTAATGATTCCTCAATACATTAAAACTTCATTTTCATAATAAAATTAATATTTCATTTCCATTGAATTGCATATATAATTTGATCTAATCAACAATTAATTTTAATTGACTTTAATGTCATTTCTTCCACTTCAAGATTGAAACAATGTAAAATAAGGAAGATTTGAAGAAAGTGGAGACTCCTCCAATCTAAAGGTGAGATAATGAGACATGGTAAACATCAACTCTCCTTCAACATGGCACCAAAAAAAGATAGATATGTTAAGCTTTCTCTAATACTAAATCCATGAAAACCTACAAATAAAAGTTGACAATCCGAAGGAGAGCTCATATTCCAATTTAGGTCTTAAGGACGTCACCCACCAAGCTAAGAGAAGCAATAAATAATGGGTGAAAATAAAGTTCAAAGAAGAATACGAAAAACACAACTATACCACCCATCAAAGGTATTCCTAGTGGGTATTAGTTTGTAGTGATTGATCAAGGAAGTACTTAACTAACTATAACCCTAAAGAGGCAAAAATACTTGTATAAAAAGGCTTAGGGTTAGGGATTTTTCTATAAGGTGTGATGAAAAAATTACTTCTTATAGTATTAATGAGCTATAAGCAATTACAGATTGTAATTAGGTTGTAATCACTAGATCATAATAACACTGGACTTGTTGTTTGGTTGACATAGCCTAGGGTTTGGGTGAACCACATCAAATCTTGGTATCTTGTTCTCTTTTTTGTGTGATCTATTATTTTTCGATATTGTTTATATTTGCATGTAATTGTTATTTCTATTTAAGCTTAATCCTAACAAGTGGTATTAGAGCCAAGTTGTTTTTATTTTAGTTATCCTCTACAAGAAAGTCTCATGGTCGAGTAAGAGCAATGGTAGACAAGAGTAAGTTGAGGGTTGACAAGTTTAATGGGAAGAACTTTTCATTATGGAAAATACAAATGGAAGACTATCTTTATTAGAAAGATTTATGGAAGTCATTGGAAGGAAAAACTGAGAACCAAGGAACTCTGACAAATTAGGACTCAATTCTTTTAGACAAAAAGGCACTTGAAAGCATTTGATTATTCATGGTACCATCGGTGACATTTAACATTACTAAAGCAAAGATGATGGAAGAGTTGATAAAATCCCTAGCTAAATTGCATGAAAAGCCCTCCATTTCAAATAAGGTATTTCTCATGAAGCATTTATACAATATGAAGATGGCAGAAGGTGGATCTACTGCAGATCATTTAATTGAGTTTAATATTGTTACTAGTTAGTTATCTTCTATGGGTATTAATTTTGATGAAGAAATTATGGCTCTCTTGATTTTTTGTTCTTTGCCTAAAATTTGGAATGGCTTGGTAATGGTTGTGAGAAATTATGTTTCGAGATCTAATACCCTAAAATATGATGATGTAATTGGTGTTATTTTGGGTGAGGAAACTCATAGGAAAACCTCAGGTGGATCTACATTAGGAATTTATTTGAACAAAAAAAGTAGAGGAAAAGTGTTAGAGAGAGGAAATAGTTCCAAAAATTGTGGGAAATCAAGAGGAAAGTCAAAAGAGAAGAGGTCTCAAACCAAAGAACTGAGAGATTTCTAGTACTATGGGAAACTAGGGCATAAAAAGAAGATTGTTGGACTCAAAAAAATAATGAAGTAGATAAACTAGAATGGAAGAAGTAGGAAAATTTGGTAAGTAACAAATCCAAACACTAGTACAAAAACAACAATATATTACTAAATTAACTACTATAATTTGTAGATATGTGACTAATTTTGATCATGCGACTAATGAGAGTTTATTGCCAGACATTTATCTCCCAACCAAATTTATGAGTAAACTATTTTAATCATTGATTAGGTCATTGATTTAGTCATTTATTGTTGTTACTTGGTAGTTTATATGGTAGTTTATTTGGCATTTTTTGGGTAGTATATATGGTGATATATTTGGTAGTATATATGGTACTATATTTGATATTTTATTTGGTAGTTTATTTAATCATTAATTTAGTCATATTAGGGCACAATGGAATTGAACCGCCATCCTCCTACATATAAAGTAGGTCCTCTTCCATTGAGCTACTACCCTTTAAAGAATAATGGAAAATTTTGAAAAAGTTTTCTTCTCAACATTAGATCTACCATGATCATGGTTACTATAATATGATATACTCTTCTCAAAGAACAAAACTTTTAGTTATAATGAAAAACGATAATTTAAATCTTTATCAATAACAAGCCAACAATTTCAAATTCTTCTATTTATTTCAAAGATTTGGTGATCTTCCTTGCAATATCCATTTTGTACATTGTGCATATTCCTTGACTTGACACCTCTTTGAGGCATTATTCCATACAATTCAAGTGTGTTTGCTATTATTCCACATTCATAGATTAGCAAAAAGTAAAATTAAAAGAGAAAAGATAAGAATTTGTAAGGATATGTTTTCTTCATGTAAAGGATATTTTAATCATCATAAGGATGATTAACATCAGTAGCAAGTTGTTGTTATCAATTGAATGTATGAGAATCTCTTTGGCATCTTCATGTTTCTCTTGCCACATGTTTCACATATATCACAAAAAAATGATAGAAAATGTGTTGAAATAAATTATGTAATAACCACATTAGGTTTGAAAATCTTATTCAAAAATACACAATAATTCATAATGTACTATTTTAACCATATTTACAATTGTCTTCTTTAGTTGAAAGTTGAATAAACAATATCAATACACATTATTAAAAATAATAACAATAAAGAAAGCATCAAGAGTATTCCCTATTATTTTTTGAGTTAATTTAGCCAAAATGATCTAAGACAAAATAAATATTGAAACAAAATATAGCAAGGAGTACTGCACTACTATCTATGATTTCATGCATGCATATTGGAATTAAAATATTAAAAGATTATCATTATTAGTATAACAAAAATAGTATTAATATCATGTCATCTATTACTATTTAAATTCTATTTAAGAAATTTTTTAGGGTAAAGTAGTCTCACCATTGAATCTAGTACTACTAATATTTTTGTTCTAGAGCTTATAGCTTTAGAGAAACTTGAACAAATTTTTGCAATCCACCATTTACAATAATTTATTTCCCAATTTGATTATGTGCACAATGTTTTCATTAGAAAATTTTGTTGGTAAATGGAAGTGGATAGAAAAAATAATTTTTTTTTCACTATTCAATGAAGTTGTAAGGCATGATAATCATTTGTTTGTTCAATAAGCTATGTAACATTCCTTTTTTCTAAGTGTGAGCCATATTATTAGATTGTGGCACAAAAATGGTTTCTCACTAGTCTTATCTATAGCAAAAATCAAAGTGTTGTAGTAAGACACACATTGGAGGGATTTAATGATGAAGAAAGACAATTAAAATATAGATTGTTGCAAATAACCTCAACACTAGACATGCTTATTCTTTAGCAGGTTGAAACTCTTACTTTATAAAAATATCATCCAATGGTGGCATTAAGTTTGCTTCTTATGATCCTAACAAAAATAATAGTAATTTCCAGAGTAAATATGTATCTATAGGTTAGAAAATTGTACTCTTGTATCTATAATATTACTTCAGTTATTTCTAAATTAGAAAAAGGTTGTCATATTAACTATGCATGTTTTATAATTTATGCATGTTTAATCAATGCATGTATTTTCATCTCTATATAGTAAAATCCTACACTAGAAAGTTCACCTCAAAATATAAAATATAAGAAAAATATCCAATAGATATACCATTAGAAACAAGAGAAATTGGGAAAATCAACCATATTAGTGATATTCTTTGTAGTGGTATTAGAGAAGTGTATCTTGTCGGCCTAGTGGTTTCAAAATAATTGCATATTTGATATGGCATGGGAGCTTTGTGATGCATTCGACACAAGTCACAATGGATGAATATATTAACCTACGGGACAAGCCTCTTAGACTAGGAGCAATGGAACCACGTGATTCTCTAACCACCTAGTAGGTGTTTCAGATGAGCAAGTTGAGTCATCCTCAATTCTTCATCCAGAAAATTTCTAGAACTTTGTGGTATAAATATACTAATTTAATTTTGTTCTTTTGTACCATGTAAAGGATTAAATTTTAAACATTTGGGGGTAATGTTTTCTCTTTAGTTATCACAATTACTCATGATATTAGGGTCTTATCTATGCTTGTTATAGCACAATCTTGAATCGTCACTACAAATTCCTTAGTTTGAACTAGAGTCCCCATTTCAACAAACAAAATTCAATTTATTTGTTCTTCCCAAGCCCTACCTAGCGGCACACAAAATATTTAAGTAGCATCTAATTAGTCTAATTCCTCATTATTGTTGATGTACACTAGTCCAACTTTACCCTCAATTATTTTCTATCCCAATCAAAATCAAATTATATCCAATCTTTAATCCACTCAAATTTGACCTCCATAACACTAATTCCACATTACCATTGTACATTTTTTCCTCATTGTTGATGTACACTAGTCTAGTTTTAGTCTCAATCTTTTTATATCCCACTCCAAATAAAATTATATTCAATCTTTAATCGACTTAAATTCTTCTTTTGGCATCACTGATAGATATATGAGTAATGGGGATTGAGTCATTTGTTTGGGTTATGAAAACAACATGGAGTGTATGAAGAGGGCCAAGACTATATTTTGGAAGTTTATTGGAAATTTTCTAAAGCATTTTAAACAAATGCATTTTGTTTGTATCACACAGTCATGGTAGTCCATGAGATTTTTGAAATCTGATTGAAATGATCATTGTTGAAAAAGGGGGATTGTTGAAGTAGAATGTTTCAATCATTAGTTTGTTACTAATGTCAATCTGCTATTTTCTGGAAAGACAATTTCTTGTAAGATCCAAGTAGTATCACTTAGTTGATTAATGAAGAGGATTTAATCAATAAGATGTAACAACAACAGCTAGAGGAAAGGTTGAGTTATGATTATATAATAAAGTAAAAGGATGAGTTATGATTATGTAATGAAGTAAAAGAATGAAATATAAGGAAATGATGTATTCATAATATGCTTGAAGATACAAGGTTGGCTACACTTAGAAACTTTAGAATAATGGGTAATACTAAGACTGTCTACAAAGCTTGACCAAAATTGATAGTCGGTATTGAGAAAAGTTAGTTCATGCCAAGTAGAATATTAGTTCGTGCCAAGTAAAAGAAAATTCTAGTGTGTGTCGAGTAACATAGTTAGTGCCAAGAGCAATGTAATAGGTGTCAAGCATCAATAAATCATAGTTGATGCCAAGTGAAAACACAATAGATGTTGAGCAATGTAGTATGTGTTGAACATTAGAAGGTTAATAATGTCGAGCTATTACATTATTTTAAAAGTCAAATATTCACCAAATATGAGCTAATAAGTTTGTTATCTTAAATTTTGTGAACCATGTGGGAAATAAAGATGATGAGCTGGTGGTACATAATTTGAGGTTAACCATTTTTAGGCAATTACAAATGGACTCCAATAGAAGCTTCTAGAAGAAACAAGATATGGGTTAGATAAATTGCATCTTACCTAATACATCCAAACCCTAATTTGGATGATGAAAAATAGAGCAGGAAAAGTATTCTAATTTCCTACTTAAGGAATGTTTAGTCATGAAGAAAAGTGTTGGAGTGTCTGGTGTCAAGGAGAAGATATTGAAAAGGTCAAAAATGATCAAGGAAGAACAAAGATAGAGACTCTACTTTGTCAAGTGACCATAAGAGTGACTGCATTGGCACAAGAAAGAAGGCTTAAGGAGACAAAGGATTAAAAAGTGAACAAGTTGTCTGAGCTGACTTGAAGCCAAGTAGAATTGAGAACTAAATTGAGATATGAAATCAGAAAGATAACTTGTAAGTTGTATCAAATCAAAAGCACTATTGTTATTGTCTAAAAATTGTATTAGTTAGGGTAAAAATCTTTGGACTAAGGTTTGACTTGCTAGTCATTAGAAAATCCTTTAACATGGTGGCATTCCAAGTGAATGGCCTAAAGTCCTTTAATTAGGCTCACTTCTAACAAGGTAATCTAAATTCCTTAACTAGGTCACATTTAACAATGTGTATTGTAACCTTTAACAAGGTTGGAATTTCATAGGGAATTACTTCAAAAGAGTGAGAATGAAGTAGTATGTTACTTGTGATTTTTTCCAAATTGGGTTTTGATATTAAATCATCATGTTATGTATGTCAATCTTTCATGTTTTATTGTTGCGTGTTGATTTATCAATAACCTACAAGTTTGAGTTATTAGCTTGGATATATTAATGATTAATGGATTCACTAAGCTGAAATATTAAAAAAAAAAAATTGGTACATCTAGACATTGAATAACTAATTCACCCCCCTCTAAGTTATTCTAAAGTATTTCTAAAAATTGGTATCAAAGACATATACTGATTGAACTACTTTGAAGGTACTAGAACCATAAAGATTGAGATGTCCAAGAGAGAAGTGCCTGAGCTCAATAGAGACAACTTCCTTACATGGAAAAGTCTATTGAAATTGCATCTGGGAGGAATAGGAGACCATGCACAATCTTATAATATTACAGTAGAATGTATTGATCTAGTTGGTGTGCCTATTGTTGAAGATATGAAGAAGAAGAAGAAGGGGCACAATCAAGTAATGTTGGAGATTGCCTCTACCCTCAGCTGTGCATAGTTTGATGACATCAAGGGATGCAACACTTCATACAAGATGTGGGAAGGCCTACAAACCATCTATGGAGGAGATAAAAATTTACAAAGAGTGAATTCGGAGAGCCTCAAAAGTAAGCTTGATGACATGATCATGGAGGAAGGTGAGAATATTGCTCAACATGTTGCTAGAATAAAAGAAGTTGTTATTGCAATAAAAGGTACAACTGGTCATATAGATGATGACACTATTCTGATAATAGTCTTAAGAACATTAATGACTATCTATACTATTAGAGTATTTGATATCTAGGAATTGAGATGCATTGTAGGGAACAATCTAACTCTCAGAGGCCTAGTAAGAAGACCCACTGCATTTGAGTTATCCAACTCTTACAAATGCAAGCCATAAACTCTAGAATCTTCTTTCAAGGCTAACTTGTTGCTGAAAGATTCTAATGAGAAGAAGCAAAGGAAGAAGAGAAAGATAAAACATGTGTCCAATGATAGTGACACTGATGAAGAAGATGTCAATCAACTAGAAGCACTGCTGGTGGGAAGATTCCACAGAGGAAGAGACAAATTTAAAGGTAAGCTACCCATCATTTGTTTTAACTATAAGGAAGTTGGACATAATGTTGCTAGGTGTCCAAAAAAGAGAAACTACAAAGGAAATGACAAATACAAAGGAAGAAGAAATGAAGATAGAAAATAGTACAAAGAAAAAGGCAAAAAGTGCTACATTGTAGAAGAAGATGATTTAGATGCACATAATGATGAGATAGTCTATGTTGCAATGAAGGAAAAGTTTGAAGAAGATAAGGCAACTTCACTTGTATCCCATGTGAACAAGAATGACAAATGGATCATTGATAGTGGATGCTCACATCACATGATAGGAGAAAAAAGTAAGGTTTTCACCTTAACCCAGTATGATGGAAATATTGTTGGATTTGGTAGTGATGCTGCATGTCTAATAAAAGACAAAGGTTCCATTAAGCTTATAGAAAATATCTCATGTGAAAATGCATATTATGTTGAAGGATTGAATTACAATTTGTTGAGTGTGTCACAACTAAACAATGTTGGTTGCAATGTTAAGTTTGGAAATAAAACTACCAAGATATATAACACAAATGGAAATTTGATAGGAAAATGAGATCAAACTAGAAGCAATCTATTTTACCTAGACATGGAGGGTGCTACATGTCTTATTGTAAAATTTGATGATCTGTGTCTATGGCATAAAAGGCTATGTCATGTCAACTTTGATAACTTGATTAGTATCAGCAACATGAAGAAAGTTAAAGGTTTTCCCAAACTAAAAAAGCCTAACAATGTAATTTGAAAACAATGCCAACTAGGCTATATGAGTAAGTAAAATTTGAAAAGAAAAACCTATACTTCTAGAGAAGTATTAGAAATTTTTCATACTAAGTTGTGTGGACCTATAGAAGTAAAAAGTTACAAAGAAGACAAGCATATAATGTTGTTTTTAGGTGATTACTCTTTATAGATGATGAATCTAGGATGATGAAAGTCATATTTTTAAAGAAAAAGTATGATGCCTTTCAAATTTTTAATTCATTTTCGGAAAGGGTTGAAAAAGAAACAAGAGTCTAAAATGTTTAAGATCAGACAAATGAGGAGAGTTCACATCAAGAGAGTTTGAGATGTTTTGTAATGACAAACGAATTTAAGGATAGATTTATGCACCAAGAACCCCTCTATAGAATGGAATTGTTGAGAGAAGAAAATAGAACACTCATGATGGAGAAGAAAGTTGCTCTAAAGTATTGGAGGGAAGTTGTAAGTACAGCTATCTATACCTTGAATCGAGTACAAATCAAGAGAGGTACTAATGCAACACCCTTTGAGTTATGGTATGGTCACTCAGCCAATGTGAAACATTTCAAAGTATTTGGTACCAAATGTTATATACTTAAGGATACTAGAAATGGTAAGTTTGGTGCAAAAAGTGATGAAGATATATTCCTTGGCTACTCCACAAGAAGTAAAGCATATAAGTGTTTAAATACTAACACTAAAAAAATTGTGAAAAATGTAAATGTAAATTTTGATGAATACATAGAAGTTCATGATGATGAACCCATTGAAAGACTAGAAGAATAGAAACCATTTGTATACTTCTATGAGGGAATGCCTATTGAAGAAAAAGTTGTCAATCAAGTGGAGATTCAGCAACAAGTTTCAATAACTATTAAGTCATAGCTAGTGAATGCCGAACAAAATTTAGGTACAAAGTTGCATTCAAATGTTGAGTTGTAGAATGAAGAAAATGCACATTATTATTCTAAAGTTAGTACACATGACAAAGATGTTGAGTTACTCGAAAGAAATATACATAGTGACTCTGAAGCAGAAAGACGAAACGTAGAAACAAGGATTGAAGCAAGACTATCCAAGTATGTTAGAAGACATCACCCTAATCAAAAAATCATTGGAAATAAGGATGTTAGACCAATTACAAGCAAAAAAATAAGGAATGAATCATGCTTGCTAAGCTAGAAAGAACCCAGGACAGTGAGAGATGCATTAGAAAATGATGATTGGTGTAAAGCCATGGAAGAAGAAATTGAACAGATATAGAAGAACAAAACTTGGACCTTAGTTCCAAGACCCAATGACAAAAATGTGATTGGTATCAAGTAGGTGTTTAGCAATAAGCTAGATGAAAATGGCGAGATCACAAGAAACAAAGCCAGACTAGTTTGTAAAGGATATGCCCAAGAAGAAGGAATAGACTATGGGGAACATTTTCTCCTATTGCAAGAATGGAAGGAGTAAGAACACTATTTTCATATGCTTCCTACAAAGGATTCAAAGTCTACCAAATGGATGTTATGTCTACATAATGGCATATTAGAAGAAGAAGTCTACATGGAATAGCTAGAGGAATTTATGGATGAAAACAACAAGGATATGGTATGTTAACTGCATAAAGCACTTTATGGATTGAAACAAGCACCGAAGTATGGAATGAAAGACTTCGCAAGTATCTTGTGAAGATTGGATTTGAGAGAATTGATAATAAGAGAAATCTTTACGTCAAGATAGAAAAAGGTAAAGATATATTGTTATCTAAAATCTACTTTGATGATATAATGTTTGGAGGAAAAGATGCTCTATGTAAAGATTTTGCTAATAAGATGAAGCATGAATTTGAGATGTCAATGTTTGGTGAAATCAAATTCTTTATTGGATGACAATTTTATCAATTGAGGTATGGAATATTTGTTACCCAGTCGAAGTACATCAAGGAAATACTAAAAACATTTGGACTAGAAGATTCAAAACTAGTAAATACACCCATGTTAATAGGACATAAGTTATTAAAGAATGATGAGTTAGCTAAAGTGAATCAGACACTATATAGGTTAATGATTGGTAAGTTACAATATGTTATACATCATAGTAGACTTGATATTGCATTGTCTATTAGAATAGTTGCAAGATTTTCTACAAATCCAAGAGAGAATCATCTAATGGTAGTAAAAAGAATAATGAGGGAATTAAAAGGAATAGAAGACTTTGGCCTATGTTACAAGAAGAATAAAAAGTTTGAATTAAGAGCCTACAATGATGTTGATTGGGGAGGAAATATAGATGATAGGAAAAACACCAATGGAGGAGAGATCTTTCTACATAAGAGACTAGCTACCTAGACTAGTAAAAAGAAAAGTTGTACTTCATAATCTACAGGTGAAGTTGAATATGTTGCTGCTGCTATAAACTCTATAAATATTGTATGGATCAAGAATCTACTAACGGGTATGAAGGAAGAAATGATAGAACCTATGATACTTTATTGTGATAATACCTATATAATTAATATATCAATGAATCTAGTGATGCATGCCAAGATAAAGCACATTGCAATCAAGTATCATTATGTAAGAGAGTTAGTTGAAGACAAAGAGGTGAAGATGGAGCATTTCAATTCAAAGGAATAAATTGTTAACATTTTCACAAAACCATTACCTAAAGATGCATATGAATATCTTAGAGGTAAGTTAGGGGTGATACCCCTATCAAAGGTTGTTGAAGTAATAGTAGGACTACCATACATCAAATAGGTTGATTGCTAAATGACATAAATTGATGTAGAAGATCTTACTTTAGGTTTCCCTAAAGTAATCAAAGTGCTGAAATTCCAAATTAGTCACAAGCGAGGTGACAGAGGGAGAAATTGGAGCAACTACAAATTCTACATCTACATGTTAAGATGTTAAAATGTTATGTTGTTGGCATTATTGTCAAAGAGGGAGAAATAGAAGAAACTGATCAAACCTAAAAGAACAACAAAAGGAGGAGAAATAGCATCTAGGAGGGAGAAAAAACACAAGATAACATAAACCAATTAGGATGATAGATCAAAGAGGGAGTAAATTAAAGAAGTAGAACAAAGATAGTGTACCAAAAAAGGAGATAATTACCCTAATCTATCTTGTAAGAGGGAGCTATAAGAAAATAAATTCAGAGTGAGTCATAAGAGCTTGGAAGCTATTGATGAAAGAAATGATTTCAAATACAAGTTCTCTTTTTGGAATTGCCTTACTATTTTAAACTTAGTTAGTTCGGTCAAACAAAATGTTTTATCATTTAGGTGACTTGGTCAATTAGTTTGGCTTTTCATCAATGCCAAAGAGGGAGATTGTTGAAGCAGAATGTTTCAATCATTATTTTTGACTAATGTCAAACTTACTATTTGTTGGAAAGACAATTGCTTATAAGATCCAAGTACTATCACTTAGTTGAATAATGAAAAGGATTTAATCAATAAGATGTAACAGTAGCACCTAGAGGAAAGGTTGAGCTATGATTATATAATGAAGTACAAGGATCAGTTAGGACAATGGCAAAATAATGTATTGATAATATACTTGAAGATACAAAGGTTGGCTACACTTAGAAACTTCAAAAGGATAGGTAATACTAAATTTTTTTGCAAAGCTTGACCAAAGCTAATGGTGGGTGTTGATAAATGTTAGTTCATGCCAAGAAGAATATTAGTTGGTGTTGAGTGAAAGAAAATTCTAGTGTGTGCCAAGTAACATAGATAGTGCCAAGCAAAAAGCAATAGGTGTCCACCATCAATAAATCATAGTTGATGCCGAGTGAAAACATAATACATGTTGAGCAATGTAGTATGTGTAGAGCATTAGAAGGTTAATAATGTCGAGTTGCTACATTATTTGAAAAGTTAAAGATTTGCCAAATATAATATGATAAGTTTGTTATCTTAAATTTTGTGAACTAGGTGGAAGATTGGGACAATAGGTTGGTGGTAAAAAATTTGAGGTTAACTATTTTAAAGCAATTTCAAATGGATTCCAAGAGAAGCTCCTAGAAGAAACAAGGTAAGGGGTGGATACATTGTATCCTACCTAATCCATCAAAACCATAATTTGGACAATGGAAAATATAGTAGTAAAAGAATTCTAATTTCCTACTTAAGGAATGTTTGGGCATGAAGCAAAGTGTATGAGTGTGTGGTGTCAAGAAGAAGACATTGATAGGGTTAGAAAAGACCAAGGAAGAATAGAGACAGAGACTCTGCTTCATCAAGTGACCATAGGAGTGACTGCATTGGCACAATAAGCAAGAAGTCTTAAGGAGACAAAAGCTTAAAGAGTGAACAAGTTGTAAGAGCTATAGAGACTGAAAGCCAAGAAAAATTGAGAATAGAATTGAGATTTTAAATCTATAAGATAAGTTGTATGTTGTATCAGATCAAAAGCCCTATTGTTACTTTCTAGCAATTGTATCTGTTAGGGTAAAATCCTTTGAACTAAGGTTGACTTAATAGTCATTAGAAAATCTTTTAATAGGGTGGCATTCCAAGTGAATGGCCTAAAGTCCTTTAACCAGGCTCACTTCTAATAGGGTGATTGAAATCCCTTAATTGGGTCACATTTAACATTGTGTATTACAACCTTTAATAGGGTTGGCCTTTCATAGGGCATCCCTTCAAAAGAGTGAGAAAGAAGTATCATGTTATTGGTTGTTTCTCCCAAATTGAGTTTCCACGTTAAATCATTGTGTTACATGTGTTGATCTTTCATGTTTTATTGATGCATGTTGGTTTATTAGTAACCTACAAGTTTGAGTGATTAATTTGGATATATTAATTATTAATGGATTCACTAAGCTGAAGCAAAAAGTTTTATTGGTACATCTAGACCTTGAATAACTAATATATATTATTAGTACAATAAGGATATATATTATTAATCATTTATCATTAAAAAGGGGACCTCCAACAACATTATGCAGAAAATTGTTATCTAAAAGTATTGAGCATAATTAGGCACAATAACTACATACTATCACATAATTAGAACATACAATAAATAAGTGATATTTCAAAAATGAGCTAATATAATATTCAAATTGATTTCTTATTTAAAATCTCAATACTAATGCTCAAAAAGAACTCATTCAGCAATAATCAAGATCCTGGGTAGAATATCAATCCCAAACTTTGGATCACCATAAAGAGTGTCACAAATTTAACATTTAAGCTTTTAGTTTTCCAATGATTGTTCCAAATCCATATTACAAATCATGTTAATGCTTCTTGGGAGAAACTGTACAAAGCCAAGTTTGATTAACAAATACAGTAGAGATATTGGAAGAATAAAATAAGTTGATGGAGAAAATGCCTCTATTGGAACTTGATGAAAAAACAAAAAGTATGTGCCAGACATGTTTTGAGGCCAATTAATAGAAGCATCATGCAGCTCAAAATATTATTACCAGCATTAAAAGTAGTAGCAGTGGTTCCAACTGCAGTTCTAGTCATATCACCTTGCTTTTCATCTGCTTTAGTCTCCACCACTTCTCTTCCATCTTGATCTTCCTAATCTCTTTAATATGTAAATGTGTGAATAACATCATATCTAGAAGGGAAATTATATCCATGTATTTTTCTTGATGACCATCTTCACAAAATGAGAAAACTTCATATTCCACTTGCATGTAACTTGGAAGGGGATCTCTTGATAGCTCATCATCTTTCTCTTGAAAATGATCTTCTACTCTTGTGATGATCATTCCACTTTCTAAAAACTCCTCAACATCCGCAAAAGTAAAGACTTCAATCTCAGGAGTTAATGGAGATGTCTGCAAGATTTCACTTGAGGTTATTTCTTCACCAGTGGTGGTAGAAGATTGTGAAAAATATTCTAAAGAGTTGACTTCATCAATAGAGTCCTCATCATTAATGATTAGGGGTGAATTAATAGGAAGGTCTTCTCCACAGAGAAAGTCATCATCTGAAGCATCTAGGCACCAAGTAGGAATAAAAGTAGTATGAAATTCATCTTGATCCGCATTTCCCCCATCTTTAACCATATCTTCTATAATTCCTTGAGAAATACTTGATATTTCTTTTCCCTTCTCATTAGGATTGAGATGGTTGAATATGTTCTCCTGTTTTACATTACTAGACCCTTCTCCTATAGACATCATTTCTTGACCATTTCCTTGACTAGACATAGATTCCTCATCTTCTTTCACGCATGAAGATTTAGATGAGTCATTTCTAACATTTGGATCAAGAGATATTTTGTTACCAAGGAAATAATTCTTGGATGATTCTTCTTTCTCAAGTTCTCACAGTGTTTGTAGTAAAGAAGGATGTACATTGCTAGGATCCAGGCGTGCATTGCCATAGAATCTTTTTAAAAATTCAACTTGATTAGGATCAATGGGAGCATGATTTTGATGAGCAATAGAGGTAGGCTTTGGGCTATTCTTTTGACCATCATTATCCATTCTCCATTCACATGAATTATTTTTCTGATCAAGTTCTTCATTATGCTCACGTGTGGAACTTCTTTCTAAAGATGAATTTGTCTTGTGAGAGGAAAACTGATAATCTTTACCATCTTTTTCTTCTATCTTTTTCAAAGTTTGGAACAAAGATGGATGGATCTTTTCTGGATCTAGTTTTCGCCCACCATAGAAACTCTTCAAGAAGCTAGCTTGCTTAGGATCAATGAAAATCTGATTTTGTTGGGAGACAGGTGAAAGAGAGACATTCCCATTATTTTTCATTGCTGATTTAGATGAAGCACATTTTTCAGCAAGGCTTTCTTTATCTTTATATGCTGAATTTCTTTCCAAGAAGGATTCTTGATAATGAGAAAGAAACCCATATTCTTTTCTATCATCTTCTTCAATCTTCTGAAAAAATTGCAGCAAGTAAGGATGAACCATTCTTGGATCTAGCCTTCTGCCACCATAAAAATTCTTCAAGAAATCTACCTGTAAAGGCTCATAAGGAATTGGTTTCTTTGGATAGGAAAAGTATTCCTCATCAGAGTCACTGTCACTATCACTTTCCACTTTCCCTTTGTACCAAACCATGCTTTAAATTCAAACCTCAGATAGAGCCGCCAATATTCAATCTTCTAAATAGAGTCGCCAACCTTCATTCAAGGGAAGGTACCTTCATCAGCCGAGTTACTGATTGTTATTTACTTGACCTTGACTGTGACCAAGATTTTGCCTATTCCTTCTTGGAATGACTACTATTCTTTCAACGATTACAAAGTTGTGACCAATAGGAGCTTTTCGCAAGATTTCCCCAAATTCTTCTTCTTCTTCAAGAACTTGATTCACCAGGTGGTATTGTTGAGCACTTCGTCTACACCTCCAGGCTAGAGTGTTCAAGTCTAAGATGATATCCTCCTGGGTGTCTTGGAAGCTGAGGTTTGGTTGGAGAACTAAAAAAATGTTCTCATGTGGAAGCACCATTGTACTTCATCACAGGCGACTGTCAATCTTTCTCGTTCAGTCTCCCCAGCAGAGTCGCCAAAAATTTGTTGGCAAACAGATTTGTCACAGTAGAATTGGCCCAACGGAGTGTGTGGAAAACCATTCACAACAGTTGGATAGGCCCTTGATATGCGGCCTTCCTCTGCGTTTAGAGGGGCAGCTCCCTCGTATGATATAATTTTGAAGCTTTTCAAATAGATATAAAATTAAAATTGAAAGGGGAGAAAGCTCATGATGACGAATGCACCACATGACTTCAAGGCTTTCCCAAACTACTAAATTAAAACCGCTAATAACAACAATCAAGATCTACGCTTGAAAACTATTACTAGCACAATGTTGATCCACAGATTCATAAACATCTACACTATACCGTGAGAATGCTCGCTACAAAGAGAATCAACATTCTAAACAATTTAGATTTAGAATTAGAGAACTCAAATTGCACGTTCCTTTACTTTCTTGCACCAAGAACTTAAGAGGAATTTCTAATTATAAAGACAAATCTGTACATACTTTCCAAATATCATCTTCTAATCAAAATTTTTGCATAGTGTTCCCTTCTTCTAAAGCCAAAAAGTCCCTTTTACAAAGCCCCAAAGAGCCCTTATATAGACACAGAGGTTAATAACTACCTCTTCGTGGTTAATAAAAACGTGTTTTTAATGGCTATCGTTAACCTTGTGGGAAGTTAGGAAAGACACGTTTTTAGTGGTTAACATTAACCTTTTTAAAGGTTAGGAAAAACATGTTTTAGTGGTTAACATTAACCTATTGAGAAGTTAAAGGTTAAGAAACACGTGTTTGGGTGGCGATCATTAACCTTTTATAACTTGAGGCTCAAAAGTTGGATTTCAACAATTTCAAGTGTTGTGCGGAGCTGGGAACGAGCCGGAGATATGGAAGTTTAGAGACTCAGAAAATTCGAAGATAGAAGATAGAATGGCCAAATTAAGTGTTAAATATTAACCATGGCTCATAAAATTGAAACAAATTTTATAGCCGGGCAACAGGACTGTTGTAGGCCTTCTATTTTTTACCAAAGATTTATCTCCTGGCATTTCCAACAGCTTAATGATTCCTATGTTAATGTTCTTCGCAGATGATCCTTCAATAAATGCTTCCTTGCACACATGTAAAAGATTTTTATTGATCCATTCAACGCTATTTCTATAGAATTCAATGGGAAAACTAATTTATCATTATTCAAAGAAGATATTTCTCTTTGGATGCTTCTTGTAACAGGTCGATGTAGGTAATCCTTCACAGTGGAGAAAATTCTTTTGGCGTTTCTTCTATGATTTCCCCCAGTGATTATAGAGACAAAAATATTCTATGGAATTGGATGTGTGTTCTTCCTAATGTTACCTGGATTACTCGAGATCTTAATATTGTAGAAAATAGAGTATAAGACTAGAAGGTTAGACATGGATTGAAAAGAAAGTGAAAAGTGCTTTGGTCTAGGATGAAGGCCAAACTCAACCTATTTGATTCTCTCGAAGATAAGAAAACCAATGTCAAAACATTTGAAATACTCGGTTTAATGCGTAAAATGGAGGCAAAATGATTTATTGCAGGCTAGATAGAATGCTAGAGGCCATCTTGAAGTGTTCCAAACAAATAAAATTGATAGGGACGAATCCAGATGAAAAATCTTTTCTATCACTCTTCAATAATGTGTAGGTCTAGAGATATGTGATCTATACAACAGGGCATCAAAATGTAGGACCAAATAGTGAAAAGTGGATTTTAAACTTAGGTATTTTAGGTTAGTGCCATAATTGATATGTATGTGAAATGTGACTATCTACAAAGGGCATAGATTATTTGGAAAATTATCCATGGGATTTTGTGCCATGGACCTGAATAATTATGTGAAACAAATTTTTCAATCTTACCTGATATAGAGCATCACGTATAACCTTTGAGATGCACTATTACGTATTTCCTATAAAACATTGTCATTCCTTGTTTCCATAGTTTTAGAAGTATTTTCATGAGTTCTTTCAGTCATATTAAATGTTGAGAATTCTATAGCATTTTTCAAGAACTAGAGCAATAAGATATATATCCTGAGCCTCCTGTGTAAATGAGCCTTCTGGCACAAGGAGTTCATTCTTCATATCTAACATTGATTCCTGAATTATATTTTTTGCTAATTTCTGGTACTAATCGAAAATTGAAGCTTTGAACCAAGGAACGGATATCCATACCAGTATGATGGAAGTGGGGTTTGGGTTGAAAAAAGTGGATCTATATACAACTGTAATATGCCCAATGAAATATATTTAAAAATGCTCACTTTTCCAATTGAGACATTTTGTCAAACAGTTAGCTTCCTGTTAATGTATGATTGTTTAAATAATTTCTGTTGACTGTGATTAATTTTGGTACATTTGATAGATAGATTATGACCGAGGGCTAACAGTTTCTTTCTATTAAAAAGATATGGCAAGATATTCTCATTTTTTTCAGTCATGAGAAAAACGAATTAACTGGATTTAGTATACACAAAACTAATATAAATAATAAACATAGTTATTACAACACAATTCCTTGAGTCGTTTGAAACAGTAGACCAAATTTTAGACTAGTGTTTTTGTGGCAAAAGAAAAAGTAGCATACTTCTTATAGGCATTAAAGTTTGCTCCATTCATATTCCTTGGTACCAAATTAGCAAATGTTGTAAGTGAACCAAGTGATTAGGAGGAATCATAATGTCAGAAAGGAGATCTTTATGCTGTCCCAGATCCAGAAGCAGACGAATATTGTTTGGATGGAAGGCCCACTCGGTTGGACCGTGTGGATGGATACTTATTTTGATATTCTTCACTAGTTCTTCCGATGTTTATGTTCGATTCTTGTTGTATATGATATGTCCTAGTTGTATTTTTGCTACTTTGGATTCGGTTTGAGGCTATGCCTCTTTTTTGATCCCTGATGATCTGTGTATTCCTTTTTAAAATCTCTCTATAGCTAATAGGAAAAAAAATGTTGTAAGTGTAGAGTGACATTTCCTCACTCCATTAGGAACTTCTAGACCAAAGGTAGTTGCCTGATTTCAAACGCCTATCCCATATATCCTACGCTATAGTTCTTAAATGGATTGGACACTTCAAAGTCTTGGTCCTTTCCTCTTGTCCAAGCATCGCGCATTTTTATTTTTTGCCCTCTGTAGCAGTTGTCGCTATGATGATATAGATATTATGAAAAGTCAGATCTCTATCCCCAAAAGTTTCCATGTCATTCTTCTTTTTCCCCCTCCTTCGACTTCTATTGTTCACGTCTGATCAGATAGGGGTTCAATTGAACAAATTCCTTATTTACAGATTGTCATCTACGTGCTGGCACTGATTGGTTGTCCATCTGTACTGCTGTAAGTATGGAATCTTATATCAACCAAGGTCTGTATGTTCAATTCCCTGTTCTTATCACTATTACTCGTCTCAACAACAACCTCCACCCAAGAATACCTTCAATACCATCCAAGAATACCTTCCACAATCCTCCTGTGTTTGCTTCCCTTACGCTCATTCGCTATCTATTATTTTTTCGTTTTGATCGATGTTATTGCTGTCCGAAAGGTGAGATCTCGATACTTCTATCTTTCCAACCGAATAGTCAGAGGTGAATTGTACCTCTTCATCGCCCCTCTTGATAATGACACCAATGATACCGTTAATCATGCCTTTAATACCAATGATACCATTAATACTTCAATGTAATTATTAGTCGTTAGGTGGAGACTTATGTTTTCATCTCATATTCTTATAATTTATTTTCTTACTCTTCACAATATTAAACCACAATTGTAATGTTTGGATTTATTTTTATTTGAATTTTGATATTTTTTCAAATATATCTTTTTGTCATTGGCTATTCTATTTTTTCCAGTGGGTTTTTAATTTGTGATATGAATATCAGGATTTAACTATGTGATTTTGAGTCAAACTGGATGACCCATGTTTCATGAGTAGTGATTCAACATGAATCCATCTCTCATGAGAATAAATGGAACACTTAGCACTCATTGGATCTAGGTTTTTTAATTTTCCATTCAAAGACTGAAAAAATGTATTATACGACTTTAAACTAAAAAATTCTTCGTAGATTTCTAATGTTTTTTAATTATCTCCTTCAATTTACAATTTTAAAATGTTGGATAATTTGATTTGAAAAAATAATAATAAGAAATGCAAACAATAAATAATTGAATAAAATTTTAATATTTTAAAAAAAAATATTTTTAATTAATTATTTTTTAATAATAAAATTTTTAAAATATTAGTACATATTTTTATCTATACATTTTTATATTTATATTTATATATTTTTAAATATTTTATAGATTTATGCAGTTATATCTAGATGAGCCTATAGTTATGTGAAATATCAAAATTATTTAGATTTTTATAATTATATTTTTTTATAATTATTTTTGTACAATTTTTAATGTATCACTTGGAATATAATGATTAAAAACTCATTTCATAATAAATTATCTTTACTTACTTTTGACATTAGGCAGGACTCTAGCTCTATAGAGCTCTTGTTATCATATACAATTCTTTTCCATATATCAGTTAGGGGTCAATAGCAAGAATAATATTAATATGTGGTCACTTACTATATTTGACATTTTTAATGTTAAACTTATAAATTTATAATTATATTATATATGACAAGTCTTAATTATTATTATATTTATTATTTTCATTATATAATATAATTATAGATTTATTTAACATGTTCATTTTCATTACTAACATATAAATATAATTTTAATGTTATAATTTTTTAATAATTATACTATTTATTTAATTATTTATTTGGGAGGTCTTGTGTTTGAGTCTATTTGAGTTGTATAAATAATAATTAATCACAACACATAATAATAATAAATCTTGAATTTGGCCACTTACCAATAAAAAAAGAATTATTTTATTTTATAATTGTCTATCCCAATATTATTTATTAATTTTTAAAAAATGATTTAATTATTATTAAATCCCATGTCAAATGTTAGATGTAAAATATGATTATTGACATGTTTTCATGAGACTTTAAGTTACTCTATCAAAGCTTTCAAATCAATTACAAATTTAAATAGCTTATATGGTCTAATAAAAGAAATAAATAAAAGATTTGGAAGAAACTCTAACAATTGACATGCAAAGGAGATTTGAAGCTAAAAATATTTCCAAATCTAAATAATCAACGTAGGATTGAATAGACCAAAATGTATTTGTCTACAATGACTTACATACATTGCTAATGAGGATTTGTAGCTTTTCCATGCATTCTTTTGTCTAAAGTCACAAGGTGTTATAATGCAACCCTGTTCAACCCACTAAATAGATTAGTTGATTAAACTTGTCAAATGCAACAAAGCAATTGCTAAAAATTTCATTACAAGTCGAATGAAGAATAGTGACAATAATCTATCGATAGTTTTTTTAAACACTTATTTCAAAAGGGCTGATAGTAGAAATATAGGTGCTACTTAGGATAATTTACTTAAGTTTTCTATGGCTGATTGTTTGTTATAAATTAGCTATAGCACTAAAATTTTCCACTTTTAAAGTATGCACTAAGATCATAATTTATATACAAAGAGAACATCTTATTTAAACTATCCCCTTTAAACTAGATCCAATTTTTAAACTATTAGGCTTTATGTAGAAAAAATAATAATTAATTGGTCAAAAGTTTGGATTTTAATGCAGTAATACAAAACTTTCAAGGAAAAAATTAAAAAGTAGGTATATGTCCGACTACCTTAATCAAAATGAAATTATAATATGTTTTAATATAATTATAGATATAAAAGGTAGACTCATGCCTAGATTGGACACATATTTTTGGGTATTTTTATTCCAAATAAATAAATAAATATGAAATTTCTACAAAAACTATTTTAGAATAAAAAAATCTCGTGTCTTACCACCTTAACTAATTGAAAAGTTTACCAAATTAATTAATTTTTCTCCTTATACTAGGTGAAGCATAGAATATGACACAACTTTTTGATTTCAAAAATGTTATACCATTTGAATTTATAGCTATTTTTGAATTAGTATGTCAATGAGTACTTTACAATCATCTTCGTTGAAAATTAACTAATGAATACTTATCAAACTTAGAATTTGACAGCAATTATATCGATGGAATCTTAAGAGTGTTATAAAAAAATCCTTTTTGATTCATTCAAGTTTGATGAAAATAATGTTGTCAAATGGCTCCTCGAAGTCTGAGTGTCAATGAAACCATTCTCAAATATGTATTTGGGTTGACCAAATAGCTTCAGTAAATACCAAGCTTAATCCGATACCTAATTTCAAATTAGGTATCCAATTACAAATCATATACCCAATATGAAATCAGGTATCCGAAAAGTCCAAATTTTCCAATTGGGAGCGAAACCACCCACATTGAAAATTTTGGAGGGAAACTTTAGAGGGAAATTTTAGAGGGAAACAAAAATTTGGGAAGTGTGGGCATTATTATTATTACAAATGATTATGATTATTATTATAACTAAGTATAATATAGTAATATATGGTAAATATTATATGATTATCATTATGTATAATAATATATATGTTTATTATGATTATTAAGTATAATACCTAGTAATATATATATATATATATATATATATATATATATATATGATTATTATTGCTATATAATCTAGCAATATATTAGTATTATATTAAAATATACAATATTATATTATAATTATTAAATATAATATTGTCATGAAATGCATTGAAAGTGGTCATAGGTTAACCTATGACCCCTCTCAACACATTTCAAGATAACATATGTCCCTAGGGCCCCTAGGGACATATGTTGCCATTAAATGCACCAAGAGGGGTCATAGATTAACCTATGACCCCTCTCAACACATTCAAACCAACCAAATACATCCCTAGGGGCCCTAGATGAAATGCATCGATTCTTTACCAAGCAAATCAGTTCCTAGAGGCCCTAAGGCCCTAAGAGAATATGTTGTCATGAAACGCACCAAGTGGTGTCATAACCTATGATCCCTCTCATTGCATTCAAATCAATCAAATGCATCCCTAGGGGTCCTAGGGCCCCTAGTGACATATGTTGTCATGAAATGCATCAAGAAGGTTCATAGATTAACATATTGGCCCCCTTGACACATTCTAACCAACCAAATGTTTCCTAGGGGGTCCTAGGGCCCATAGGGACATATTTTATCATGAAATGCATTGAGAGGGGTCATAAATTAATCTATGATACCTCTCAACACATTGGAACCAACCACATATTTCCCTAGGGTCCCACGCGCCCTACAGACATTTGTTGTCATGAAATGTGTCAAGAGGGGCCATAGGTTAACCTATGACCCCTCTCAACACATTCAAACCAACCAAATGGATCCCTAGGGGCCCTAGGACCCCAAGGAACATACATTGTCATAAAATCAAATCAGAGGGGTCATAGGTTAAACTATGACCCATCTTGACATAGTCAAACCAACCAAATGCATCCCTAGGGGCCCTAGGGCCCCTCAATACATATGTTGTCATGAAATGCATGGAGAGGGGTCATAGGTTAACCTATGACCCCTCTTGATGCATTCAAACCAACCAAATGCATCTCCAAGGGCCCTAGGGTGCCTCGAGACATATGTTGTCATGAAATGCATCAAGAGAGGTAAACCTATGACCCCTTTGGATGCATTCGAACAAACCAAATCGGTCCATAAGGGCCTTAGGGCCCATAGGGACATATGTTGACATGAAATGTGTGGAGAGGGGTAATAGGTTAACCTATGACCCCTTTCAATGCATTCAAACTAACCAAATGCATCCCTAGGGGTCCTAAGGCCCCTAGGGACATATGTTGTCATGAAATGCATCAAGAAGGGACATGATTAACCTATAACCACTCTCGATGCATTAGAACTAGAAAAATATGTCCCTAGGGGCCATAGGGACATTCATTGTCATGAAACATATCGAACCTATTACCCCTCTCGTTATATTTGAACTAACCAAAGGGGTCCCAAGGGGCCTTATGGCCATTAGGGACATATGTTGTCATGCATCAAGAGGGGTCATAGATTAATCTATGACCCCTCTCGATGCATTTGAACCAACCAAGTGCATCCCTAGTGGTGGGCCATAGGGTCCCTAGGGACATTTGTTATCATGAAATGTGTCAAGAGGGGTTATAAGTTAACCTAGAACCCCTCTCGAGACATTCGAACCAACCATATGCATCTCTAGGCATCGTAGGGCCCTAGGGACATATATTGTCATAAAATGGGTCAAGAGAGGTTATAGTTTAACCTATGACCCCATTGGATGCATTCAAACCAACAAAATGTTTCCTTAGGGGCTCTAGGGACCTGAAGGACATATATTATCATGAAATGCATTGAGAGGGGTCATAGGTTAACCTATGACCCCTCTTGATGCATTGGAAACAACCAAATGTCATACCTTGTCATGAAATGTGTCGAGAGGGGTAATAGGTTAACCTATGAACCCTCTTAACTCATTCAAACAAACCAAAAGAATTGAGAGGGGTAATAGGTTAACCTATGAACCCTTTCAATGCATTCAAACTAACCAAATTGGTCCCTAGGATCCCTAGATCTGCTAGGGACATACATTGTCATGAAATGCATTGAGAGGGGCCATAAATTAACCTATGAGCCCTCTCAACACATTTGAACCAACCAAATGGAATACATTTATAAAAGATGCATTGAGAGGGGTCATAGGTTAAACTATAATTCCTCTCAACACAATTGAACTAACCAAATGTGTCCCTAGTGGCCCTAAGTACATATATTTTCAAGAAATGTGTTTAAAGTAGTCATAGGTTAACCTATGACCACTCTAAATTCATTTCAAACAACCAAATGCATCACTAGAGGCACTAGGGCCCCTAGGGACATATGTTGTCATGAAAGGCATTGAGAAGGGTCATAGTTTTACCTATGACACCTCTCAGGGCATTCAAACCAACCAAATGCATCCCTAGGGGCCATATGACCCCTAGGGACATACGTTGTCATGAAATGCATCAAGAGGGGTCATAGCTTAACCTATGAACCCTCTTGATGCATTTCCCTATGACCCCTCTCGACACATTCGAACCAACCAAATGTGTCTCTAGTGGCCCTAGGGCCCTACAGACATACATTGTCATGAAATGCCTTGAGAACCTATGACCCATCTCGATACATTTGAACTAATTGAATGTGTCCCTATGGGTCTAAGGGCCCCTAGGGACATATCTTATTATGAAATGCATCAAGCAGGGTCATAGGTTAACCTATGAGCCCTCTCGATGCATTCAAACCAACCAAATGCATGCATAGGGACACTAGATGCCCTAGTGACATATGTTGTCATGAAATGCATCGAAAGGTATGATAGGTTAACCTATGACCCATCTTGACACATTTGAACCAACGAAATCGGTCCCTACGGGTAGACCCCTAGGGACATATGTTCTTATGAAATACATCAAGAGGGGTTATAGGTTAACCTATGACCCCTCTCAATGCATTTGAACCAACTAAATGTTGCCCTATAGATCCAGAGGCCCCTGGCGACATAGTTTGTCATGAAATGCATTGAGAGGGGTTGTACATTAAGATATGACCCCTCTCGACGTATTGGAACCAACAATATGCATCCTTAGGGGCCCTAAGGCCCCTAGGGACATATATTATCATGAAATACATCAAGAGAGGTAATAGGTTACCTTATGATCACTCTCAACACATTCAAACCAACCACACGCATCCATAGGGGCTGTGACCCCTAGGTGCATATGTTGTCATAAAATGCATCGAGAGGGGTCATAGATTAATCTATGTCCCTCTCAATGCATTTGAACCAACCAAATCTGTCTGTATGGGACCTTGGGCCCCTAGGGACATATGTTGTCATGTCAATACTTGATGCATTCAAATAAACTAGATGTGTCCCTAGAGGTCCTAGGGCCCCTAGTAACATATGTTGTAATAAAATGCGTTGAGAGCCTAGGTTATAGATTAACATACCACCCCTCTCGATCCATTAGAACCAACCAAATGTGTCTCTAGGGACCCTAGGGACATTTCTTGTCATGAAATGCATCGAGAGGGGTCATAGGTTAATCTATGACCCCTCTTAATGCATTCAAACCAACCAAATGTGTCCCTAGGGGCCTTGGGGCCCCTAGGGACATACGTTGTTATGAAATGGATAGAGAGTGGTCGTAGGTTAGCCTATGAATCCTCTTAACACATTTGAACTAAAAAAATACATCCCTAGGAGTCTTAGGGCCCATAGGGACATATGTTTTCATGAAATGCATTGAGAGGGGTCATAGGTTAAGCTATGACCCCTCTTGACACATTTGAACTAACCAAATATGTCCCTAGGGGTCCTAGGGTGCCTAGAAACATATTTTGGCATGAAATGCATCAAGAGGGGTCATAACCCATATAACACCTATCGACGCATTTGAACCAACCAAATGGGTCCCTAGGGGCCATAGGAACATACATTGTCATGAAATGCATTAAGAGGGGTCATACGTTAACCTATGACCCCTCTCGACACATTCAAACCAACCAAATTGGTCCCTAGGGGCCCTAGGGACATATGTTGTCAAGAAATGCATTGCTCTCGACACATTCAAACCAACCAAATTTTTCCCTTGGGGTTCTAGGGTCCCTAAGGACATATGTTTTCATGAAATAAGTCAACAAAAGTCATAGATTAACCTATGACCCCTCTCAACACTTTGGAACCAATCAAATTTGTCTCTAGGGGCCCTAGGACCCCTAGGGACATATGTTGTCATAAAATACATCGAGAGGGATCATAGGTGAACCTATGACTACTCTCAATGTATTCAACCCAAGAAAATGCATCCCTAGGTGCTCTAGGGCCCCTATAGACATACGTTGTCATGAAATGTGTCTAGACGGGTCATAGGTTAATCTATGACCCCTTTCGATGCATTCAAAGCAACCAAATGGATCATAGGTCATAATAATAATAATAATGATAATAATATATGTTATCTATTCTATATTTAATAATTATAGTCAAAATCATAATAATATAATATAATAATCATATATATTGATCATACATAGTAATGATATTTGTTTACATTGCCCATAATTTCCTCCAAAATTTGGGAATCAATATTGGGTACCTGATATAATATTAGATATCCAATTTGATATCAGATACCCGATATGAGATTGGATACCTGATAATGCTGGCATGATTTTCCCAACCTATTCCCTATCACTACAGACCTAACAATATCACCTTTTGCGAGCAATTTTCACAGGTTTAGAGAAAAATCACTTTTTGGGGCCTATATGATCGAAAAAGGTTTGATAATATATGATTAGGTGTCTGATATTGTCATCTGAATGGGGAGTAGTAGTTGTCAAAAGGCTAAACGCAAAAAGAAGGTATCAAATGAAGACATTATAGCATATAGTGAAAGGGACAAGATAAATCACCAAAGGATGAGACAAGGTATGTTAAATATGAGTCAAGTTGATGATGTATTGGTCAAAGGTAAAATCATAGAGTTAGATAATGAATATGTGTAGTTGGGGAATGAAAATGTACCAATTGATAACAATAATGCATGGATTGAAAATTTAAAGAATGAAATGCTACTAGGTCATAATGTAAATTGCATAATTGACCATGTCAAAAATGACAATGCACAAGAACCTTACATATCTCCTAATTATAATCGACATGAAGGTTCTAGAACACCAAAATGGATAATTGAAATTAATTAAAAAATTATTTCCAATTTGAAAAGTAAAAAATCAAAAAGAACCATTTAGTTATGGTCTTTAAGACTATTTAAGACATTTTTTGGCAACACGATAGTTGTGAAGCAATGTCAACTTTTAATGCACTTAATAAAGATGCAAAATATGAGACCCATACTTTCAAAATTGAATATTTGTATCAATAAAAAATTGAAAAGAAATGTCATTATTCTAAAGAATCTTTTCATTGCTCTCAATAGCATTGGGAAAAATAAAAGGGAGAAGGATAAGAGAGTTCCTCGAAGAGTTATTACAACCTCTTTGGTAAGTCATCATTTGAGAAAGGGTAGATATATGAGACAAACTTGTATTGACTTAAACCTAATTCGTACTACTTTAAGAAGAGTAGTTAGTAGACAAGAGAGAATTGATGATCCTATTTGAAATGAAACAAAGGCTTTTGGTGGGAGACTTCCACATTTTTATAAGAAGCTATCTGATGATGTGAAGGAAGAAATTACACAATTTTGGCACTCTAGCTCAAGAGTATCACCCAATGCTAAAGACATGTTAAAAATGAGAATTGGCATCAGAGATCGCATGCCACATCCTAAATATTAGTTGGAGGTAAGTCAAACTATGTTTTTCAAACAATTTAGAGAGAGTCATCCATGTCTTCATATATCACAAAGGGCTTTTGAATCTTTGACGCCATTTTATTGTGTGCCACCTAAAATTTGAAATACATGTTATTGCAAATATTATGTCAAGATTTCTATGCACCATGAACTATTACACTTCATCCATTCTACTTTGCATAGTAAAGAAATATTAGACAGTTGTGGTGCTAGTGTTCTTCCAAAATCATCAAGAGACTTGCCAGATCAATTTTTATGTCATAGAGTTGATGGTTGTTTCTTTTATAGAAATGCTTGATTAAATAAGAAGTGTTCAAAATGTGGTGGCTTATCCAACTTTGACATATGTTTCCATGAGGGGTGCGAACAAGATCTTGGAAATATAATAGTAAATGAAAAGGTATATGAAGTGGTTAAATACACATTGAAGAGTGGGGGTGAGGGCTCTAGATGTGAATTGATTGCAAATGAAATTAGAGTGGCTAGTTTTATTTCAGATTTCAAGACAAATCTTTTCTACAAGTATGCAAGACATAGTTATAGGACTCAGTAGTTGGATCAACAATTTAGAATTTGTAAGGAGACTCTTCCCATTAACACTATTGTATTAGTTTTTGACTTTTCTAAGAGCTACACATTGAAGCTCCAAAATGAGATAGAATCTTAATATTAAAACTCCATTTAGATTACTACTTTTGTCAAGATTACATATAGACATGCCTCTAATAGTGCGAAAGATAATTGAAAGATTATTAGAGAGCACTATTTTATTATGAGTGATGATAGATCTCATTCTCATGAGTTTTTGAAACAATTTTTTGAGAATTATTTTGATTTCTTACCAGAGCATGCAATTGCTATGGATAGACATATCATTTAGATAGATAATTATATAGGTTAATTCAAGAATGCTCGCATATTTTATTAGTTGTGTAAGATGAAGGTAGAGAGCGGGGTGCCTCATATTTAGAATTTTTTAAAGTCTGGACATGGTAAAGGGGAACATGACAGAGTAGGGGCATGTGTGAAGAGAGTTCTAGTTAAGGAGCAATTGAAGATTTTAAGAGAAGAGCTTCTTGATGCTCATAGAATTGTTGATTGGTGTAGCTCAACATTATCATAGGGGCAGCCTCTTAATTCAGTAGTACATAGGAATTTTTGGTTGGTTAAGGAAGGGTCCATAGGTGATAGATAAAATTGTGCTATAGTGAGAGACTCATCAAAAATACATTCATTCCAAAGCTTTGATGAACTAATACATGGACCATTTGGACATGACAGCTAGCTTTCTTTTCTCGTAGTTTTTTTTAGTGTGATTGAGATCACTATGAGTCGAGTGAGTGGGTGGACACATGGGCTCCAAATTATCTTACTACATTGTCTATCATACCCTCTATCAGAAATGATAACATGAAAAGTTCATTTGATCATAACCATCTATCAGATCTTCTTCATCTAGGACATATCTTTGCATTGGTTGCACCATAGTGAAATGATGAGAAATCACATTATCGGTTAGCATGTTGTGTAAGAGGTAAAAAAAAAATTACACAACTGATCATACATGATGATGGATTCACATATCCTATTGGTTCAGTTGTTGTCACTGAAACATGGCTGCAAACATACATGCTTAGAAGGAATAGAATTCTTGCATTCAAAGACTATCAAAGGCACAAAATAATTCTCATATATTCACATCTTATTATAGAAAAAAATGTAAAGTTTTTGAAGCATCAAAGAAGGCAAAAAGTAAAATAACTTTTTACTATTACTAATGTTGATCATAAAGCCTTGTTGGAGACCCTAAAATAGAGAGAGGACCCTACTAGAATACTCGACTAGGTATATTTACTTCTTATGTTATTTTGTTCATAATGATTTAGTGAACTAATGATTATCTTTTTTAATGAAATAAGTTACCAATATTTTTTATGGTATTGGTGTTGGATATAATTATTCAATTGTGTGTTGTCTTTGATGTTACACAAATGTCATATCAGTTATGAGTTAGAGTCTACCAAGTTCAGAATATTAGCAAAGTGAATTACAAAGTCTACCAATTGTTTTTGGAGCTTACACTATGAAGAAAATTTCTACCAAGCTCACTTAGGTTCTAAAGGCTTCTATGATAGAAATCATTTTCTACCAAGCTCACAAGGTCAATGAAGGAAAGTTAGTTCTTACCGAGTTCACTCGGTCTCAAAAGGCTTTTGCAGAATTCACAGTGTTTACCTAGCTTCACTCAGTTAACGTTGAAAATAATTTTCTAGAGTAGTATTTACCAAGCAAGGTTAGCCAATGAAGGATTTCATTATTTTTGGAAATAAAGTTTATTAGTTTCATGTAATGTTTGTAGCCATCTGATGTATTATTTATTGGTAAATGTAACTTGTAAATGAGCCAACTTGACAATGTGTAATGTATAAATAAGAGGTCAAGTTGTGATTTCAAATGTATGGCTGGATGTATGAATGAGTGAGTATGCAAGTGAGTTTATTGTGAAGAGGAAGTGTGAGAAAATTTTGAAGAAGGATCAGATATCCTTGAGGAGCAGCAAAGTTTTATTCAATCAAAGAGGATCTAGTGAAGCAAAGTAGAGATATATATTAGAAATGTTCAATTGCATCTCATTTAGGTCACTTATTGTTACTTTCTCACCATTGTAGTAGTAATTCCTGAATCTCTTAATAGAGTTGGTATAATAGCCATTTCGTAAATCCTCTAACAAGGTGGACAATTCTACTGAATTGTTCTAAAGTCTTCTAGCAAGGCCACTCCTAGCAGGGTGATTAAATCCTCTAATAGTGTCACACCTAATAGTGTGTTTTATAACCTTTAATAGGGTTGGCTCCTAACAGGGCTCACTTTAGGAGAGTGAAAATTGGTTGTTTGTTACTTGATGGTTTTTTCAATATTAATAATAATTGTTCGTTACAGGGCTCACTTTTGCATTCATGTTAATAATTGTGAATGCTTAAGATTAGTAACAAGTTAATCTTTTGAATTACAACACTTTTCTATGTGGCTACCAAGTGACAACAATAATTAAAATTGTTTTAAAGACATTTAAGGGATCTATGTATTTATTTTTGTGGTAACAGATTCACCCCCTTCTCAGTTACTTCATCTATATTTCCAACAATTGGTATCAAAGCTTTTGGTGCTTGTAGCCAAGATTTCAAGGATCTAAACTAAAGATCAAGATGTGTTACAAGAGGGAAATTCCAAGGCATAATAGGGTTAACTTTTCAGAATGGCAAGGTCTCATGAGACTCCATCTGACTTCCATTGGAGACACTAGATTGAAATATTTAGATCAAGCATATGTAACTCCTGGTACATTATCTGCTAATGGCATTGCTGAGAAGAAGACTCATAACACCATGATGATAAACATTGCATCTACCTTAAGCTATGAAGAATTTGATGATGTCAATGAATGCAAAAATGCTTGTGAAATGTGGAACATGCTAAAAGATATCTATGGAGGTGATGATAATGTGAGAAGAGCCAAAGCTGAAATTCTAAGAGGACAATTTGATCAGACGATGATGTAAGTGGATGAAAACATTGCAAAATATGTTGAAAGAGTCAAAGTAAGCGTTAGCAAAATCAAAGCTTTTGGAGGAGATATCAAAGAAGAAATACTATTAAGTAAAGTTCTTAGAAAATTACTTCCCATTTATGCAATTATAGTTTCTACAATTCAAGAAAGAAGATGTGAAGCAAATCATAAGATAAATTTAGAGGTCATAGTTGGAAGATTGACTACATTTGAGCTAGACAACTATGTTCCAGCCAACAAGAACATTGAATCAACATTTGATGCCAAGCTTTCACTCAAGGAGAAAGGTAAGAAGATAAAGGATCCTTAGTCAAAAAGTGAAGAAGAATTAGAATATAGTTCTAACAATGATCTTGAGCTGGTTAAAGCCCCACTAGCAAGGAAATATTCTAGAGACAAAGGCAAATACAAAGGGAAGGTTCTTCTAATCTATTTTTCATGTGAGGAAATTGGACATATTGTTGCTAGGTTCCCAAATAAGCAAAACAAGAATGAGAAGAAAGGTCACAATTACAATGGCAAGAAAGACTTCAAATCATTAAAGGACAAAGGTAAGAAAACATGTTTCATGGCTAAGGATTCTAATAATTCTGATGATGAAGAAGAAGATGAAATTGTTTAGAAAGATGAGTCTGACAATGATGAGGAAATGGCTCTTATTTGTCATGTGAGAAAAAATGATACATGGATCATAGATAGTGGTTGCTCTCATCATATCACTCATGATAACAACAAAGTTTGAATATTTTGAAGACTATGATGGTGGTAGTGTGAGGTTTGGTAATAATGAACCTTGTTGCATAAAAAAGAGAGAAGAATCTCAGTAACCAAAGAGCTTGTATGTGATAATACATATTGGGTAGAAGGACTAAAACACAATCTATTGAGTGTGGCACAACTAATACATAATGGATTCAAAGAGGAATTCATGCATGGAAAAGCAAAACTCCTGGATGACAAGGGAAAGCTGATTGGATCAGGGACACAGAAAAAAGGTAACTTGTTCTATCTTGAACTTGGTGAATGTTCATGTTTTATTGCTTAAGTTGATGAAAGTTGGTTATGGTATAGGAGGTTGTGTCATGTGAACTTTGATAACTTGGTAAAAATAAGTAAATTTAGGAAAGTAAGAGGCATTCTTAATATTAAAAAAATCTAAGGTTGGTCTATGCAAGAATTGTCAGATTGGTAAGATGGGAAAGACTAGCTATAAAAGTAAAAACTATCAATCTGAGAAAGTTTTAGAAATTGTGCATATTGATTTGTGTGGACCTATTGGAATTGAAAGCTATAATAGTGAAAAGTTCTTCATTCTTTTTGTGGATGATTACTTGAGAATGATGACTATCATGTACCTAAGAGAGAAATCAGAAGCATTTGAGAAGTTCAAATGGTATATGGCCAGAGTTGAGAAGGAAATAGGAAAAAGACTGAAATGTTTGAGGTTACACAGAGGTGGTGAATTCATCTCTCATGAGTTCAATAACTTTTGCGATGAAAGAGGGATCAAAAGATAGGTATCAACACTTGGAACTCTCGAGAAAAATGGAATAGTTGAAAGGAGGAACATATCTATCATGGACTATGCAAGAACCTTAATGATTGAAAAGAAAATTGCTATCAAATACTTAGAGGAAGCTATCAATACTATAGTTCATACCATGAATGGAGTATAGCTGAAGAAGGACTCATTCAAAACCCCCTATGAGTTATGGTATGAATATAAACCTAATATAAGTTATCTAAAAGTATTTGGAAGAAAATGTTACATTTTGAAAGAGTTTAGAAAAGGTTAATTTTATGTGAAGGGTGATGAAGGAATATTTTTGGGTTATTCTTGCAAAAGTAAAGCATATAGACATTTGAACTTGTCTACTCACAAAGTCATATAAAGTGCACATGTGAAAGTTGATGAGTTTGTAGAAAGAATTGAAGAAGAAAGCAAAAGGGAGCCAGAAGACTACAAGAGATTTTTTTTCATTGAGCCTGATATGGTGCCAGAAACACCTGTCAATTAGGAACCTTCTACTCTTGAGTCTTTGATAACTGAGTTGCAAGAAGTTCAAACCGAGCTGAAGGAAACCAAGTCACATTCTGATGCTATTGAGCCAATGCCTACCGAGTCTGAAGGATCCAAGCAACAGATATAATAGCCAACGCCTAAAACTTTAGTGCAAGAGGATGAAAATGCAAAGCATTCAAAAGGCAAGGAACATATATTAGCCAAGTATGTTAGGAGACATCATACACCAGATCAGATCATTGGAGACAAATCTGAAGGAATTATGACAAGAAGTAAATTGAAAGGTACTTGTTTAGTTACTAATTTTGAACCTAGAAATGTCAAAGATGCAATAAAAAATGAAATTTGGATTGAGGCTATGAATGAAGAGATAGAGCAGATAGTGAAAAATAAAACATGGACTCTTGTACCCAGGCCTAAAGACAAAAATGTGATTTGAATTAAGTGGATATTCATAAATAAGTTGAATGAAGAGGGTAAGATTTCAAGGAACAAAGAATATTGGTGTGCAAAGGATACTCTCAAGAAGAATGAATAGATTATAGAGAGACATTTTCTCCTATTTCAAGATTGGAAGGTTTCAAGACCTTACTTGCATATGCTGCATACAAAAGATTTAAAGTTTATCAGATAGATATCAAGTCAACATGTCTCAATGGTATACTAGATGGAGAAGTTTACATTGAGTAGCCTAAACGTTTTGTTGATCTAGACAAGAAGGACATGGTCTACAAATTACACAAAGCATTGTATGATTGGAAGTAAGCCCCTAGAGTATGGTATGAATGATTGCATAATTATCTTATTCAGATTGGTTTTTAGAGAATAATGATAATAGTAGCTTGTATATCAAGGAAGGGCCAGATAATATGATTGTTTTGGTAGAAATATTTGTGGATGATACTTTGTTCATAAGAAATGACGATCTTTGCAAAAAAAAATTCATAGAAAATGAACAAGGAATTTGAGATGTCAATGTTTGGTGAAATCAAATTCTTTGTTGGTCTTCAAATTTAGAAAAGTAAGAATGGAATTTACATCACTCAATCTAAATACATCAAGGAGATACAAAAAAAGTTTGGTATGGAAGACTATAAACCAGTTGGAACTCCTATGTGTACCAGATTGAAACTTACCAAGGATGATGAATCAAATGTGGTAGATTAGACATTGTATAGATCTATGATTCGAAAGTTGCAGTATATAGTTCATACAAGGCTAGATATTGCCCTTGTAGTTGGTATTGTAGCAATATTTTCAGCAAAACCAAGAGAAAATCACATTATGGAAATCAAAAGGATCATGAGATATTTGAAAGGCACTGAAGATTATGGATTATGGTACAAATTTGGAGATAATCTAGATTTGAAAGTGTTTACTGATGCAGATTGGGCATGAAACATTAATAATAGAAAGAGTACAAGTGGAGGAGCTTTCTTTCTTGGAAAGAAGTTGGTTTCTTGGACTAGTAAAAAGAAAATTTGTACATCCCAATCTATAGTAGAAGCAGAGTATATAGCAAAAGCAGTATACATTCTAATATTGTTTAGTTCAAACAATTATTGGAATACATAAAGGAGGATCTCAAATAAACTTTTGTTATGTTTTTTGATAATACAAGTGCAATTAACATTTCCAAAAATCTAGTGATGCATTCAAAAATCAAGCACATTGCAATAAAGTATCACTTTGTCAAAGAATTGGTGTAAAATAAGGAGATCAGATTGGAATATGTCCATACAAAAGAATAAATTGATAACATATTCACAAAGCCTTTACCTAAAGATGCATTGCTGTATCTAAAAGGTAAGTTAGGGGTCATTGCCCTATCCAGAGCTCATTAAAATGAAGTTTTAGTGATGCATCAATAGGTATCAAGTTGAAGATCTTTTAGTTGATGTAGAATAATCATGTAAATATTGCATATGAATCAATAGATAAGGTACATTATTATTCATTTGGTTTGTGTTGTCTTTTGCATGTGTTGTCAAAGAGGGAGAGTATACTATCATATCTTTTTGAAATTTGAATTCATTTGTGAAGAGTTTGATGATTGTAAAGAAGCTGTGTAATTCCTTCATAGAGGGAGATTACTCTATTTGAGAAGTTTTTGGAATGAAATGTAAGAGGGAGAAATATTCTATCAAAAAATTACTTTTTTTCAAATTTTATTCTAATAGGCATGTTGTGTTGCCATCAATGCTAAAGAAGGAGATTGTTGGATACAATTATTCAATTGAGTGTTGACTTTGATGTTACAAAAATTTCATAGTAGTTATTAGGAAGAGTCTATTGAGCTTAGTTGGCCAACAGGGAAAAAGACAAAGTCTACCAAGTTCAAAAGGTTAGTAAAGTGAATTATAGAGTCTACTGAGCATTTCTAAAGCTTAGACTATGAAGACAATTTCTACTGAGCTCACTCTGGCACTGAAGAATTCTATGAAAAAATCAATTTCTAATGAGCTCACAAGGTTAGTGAAGGAAAGTTAGTTATTATTAAGTTCACTCAATCTCCAAAGGATTTTGTAGAATTCATAGTGTTTATTGAGCTTCACTTGGTTAACACTAGAAATTAGTTTATGAAGCAGTATTTACAGAGCAAGGTCACCTAATGAAAGATTTCATTTTTTTGAGAAATAATTTTTATTTTTTTCCTATAATGTTTTTAGTGTGCTGATGTATTGTTTATTGGTAAATATAACTTGTAAATGAGCTGACTTGACAATTTGTAATGTATAAATAAGAGGTCAAGTTGTGATTTCAAATGTATGGATGGATGTATGAATGAGCAAGTATGCAAGTGAGTTGATTGGGAAGATGAATTGTGAGAAAAATTTGAAGAAGGATCAGATATCCTTGAGGAGCAGCAAAGTTGTATTCGATTAAAGAGGATCTAGTGAAGCAAAGAAGAGATCTATATCAGTAAAGTTTAGTTGCATCTTATTTTGGTCACTTATTGTTACTTTCTCACCATTGTAGTAGTAATTCCTAAATCTCTTAAGAAAGTTGGTCTAACAACCATTTTGTAAATCCTCTAACAAGGTGGACAATTCTACTAAATTGTTCTAAAGTTCTCTAGCAAGGCCACTCCTAGTAAGGTGATTAAATCCTCTAAAAGGGTCACACCTAATAGTATTTTTTTGTAAACTTTAATAGGGTTTTCTCCTAACAGGGTTCACTTTACAAGATTAAAAATTGGTAGCTAGTTACTTGGTGGTTTTTCCCATATTGGGTTTCCATGTTAAGTCTAGTGTCTCTTGTGTTCATGTTTTTTTTTTTTACATGCATGTTAATAATTGTGAATTCTTAAGATCAGTAACAAGTTAATATACTGAGTTACAACACTTTTCTATGCGGCTACTGAGTGACAACAGTAATTAAGTTTTTAAGATATCTAAGGGATCTATGGATTTATTTTTGTCATAACTAATTCACCCCCCCATCTTAGCTAATCCATCTATATTTACAACAATTGGAATGTAGGTACATCATGAAGGGTAGTCATGTATGAAGATACAAAACTAAATAAGAAGCAGAATGAAAAAAAAATCTATTTTATTTATAACACTATGCTTTTTGACAATAGTTTTATTAACACTACAATTTTTGACACTATGATTTTTGATATTTGTGTATTGATCTAATAATAATGAAACACTAGAGATATTGTAAATGTAAACTTGTTGATTTAATATAAGAAACACAACTGATTTTACTTAATGCAATTTATGAAGATAGACCTAAAAAATGATGATTTTAATACATACTAACACCAAACTTGCACTATGCCCAATGTCAAAAACTTGAGAGAGGTAAAAAATAATGTTTTTTCTTAATAATGACCCTAGTGACACCCTTGTTGCAGCCGCAAAGAACCTCCATTGTCCATGGCCACCTTGTATCGAGGAGTCTCCAAGGTGCTTTAAGTGTGTGTCAAGGTCAATCTTTTGAGTGTCATAATTTGAAGCTTGTGAGGGCTATCAATGAAATGTTGAATGCTACAGGATAGCCATTCAAATGCCTTAAATAATCTATCTCATTTTTGAGAGATCACATTCAGTTTGGATTTGGCACAATGATCTTGCTCGATGCAAAAACTTGCAGTGTACCTTAGTTCATAGGTGCACCATGACATAACATTAAAATCACTGATCATGTCATCAAATAATCAATGCCATTAGCTCTAGGTGGATGGGTGAACACTAGTAACACCCTTGTTCTAGCCATAGAGAGCCTCCATTTCCTATGGCCACCCTATACCGAGGAGTCTCCAACGTGCTCTAACTGCATATCGAGGTCAATCTTCTGTGGGTCATAATTTAGAGCTCATGGGGGCTATTAATTAAATGTTGAATGCTATAGGACAATCATGTTGAAGCCTAAAATAACCTATCTCATTTTTGGGAGATCACATCCTCTTTGGATTAGGCACATCAATCTTTCTCAATGCCAAAACTCGTAGAGTGCCTTAGTTCATAGGTGCACCACAACTCAACTTTTAAACCTTTGATCTTGGCATCAAATTGTCAATATCATTAGCTTTGGATGGGCAAGTGAACCCTAGTGACATCCTTGATCTATCCATGGAGAGCCTTTTTCATCAATGGAAACCCCATACTAAAGAGTCTCCAAGGCACTCTAAGTACTTACCAAGGTCGATCTTTCAAGGGTCGTAACTCAGAGCTCATGGGGGCTATCAATGAAATTTTGAATGCTACAAGATAGTCATGCTAAGGCCTAAAATAACCTATCTTAGTTTCAAGAGATCACATTCTATTTAGATTTGGTATAGCTATCTTGCTCGATGCCAAATCTCATAGTGTGCCTTAGTTCATAGGTGCACCACAACGTAACTTTGAAACCACTAATATTGGTATCAAATTTTCAATACCATTAGCTTTGGATGGGTGGGTGAACCCTAGTGATAGCCTTATTCTATCCATAGAGAGAATTCATCATCCACAACCACCCTGTACTGAAGAGTCTCCAAGGTGCTCTAAGTGCTTATCAAGGTCAATATTCCAAGGGTCGTAACTCAGAGCTCGTGAGGGCTATCGATGAAATGTAAAATTCTATAGGATGGTCATGCTAAGGCCTAAAATAAGTTATCTAATTTTTGAGAGATCACATTCTATTTGGATTTTGCACAACAATCTTGCTAGATGCCAAAACTTGCAGTGTGCTTCAGTTCATTGGTGCATCACAATGTAAGTTTGAGATCACTGATCATGGCATTGAATCATTAGTTCCATTAGCTCTTGATGGGCAGGTCAACCCTATTGAAACCCTTTTTTTGGCCATGTAGAGCCTCCCTCTTCTATGGCCACCCCATACCAAAGAGTCTCCAAGGTGCTCTAAGTGCATATTGAGGTCAATCTTCTAAGGGTTGTCACTCAAAGCTCATGAGAGATATCGATGAAATGTCAAATTCTACTGGATGATCATGGAGAGGCCTAAAATAACCTATCTTATTTTTAAAATATCACATTTAGTTTGGATTTGACATAACGAGATCGCTTGATGCCAAAACTCACAACATACCTCAGTTTATAGGTACATCACAATGTAACTTTGAAATTGCTAATCTTGGCATCAAATAATCATCCCATTATCTCTAGATGGGTGGGTTAACCCTAGTGATATCCTTTTTTTTTTCTCAAAAAGCCTCCATTATTCATGGCCACCCCATACTGAAGAGTCTCCATGGTGCTCTAAGTGCATATCGAGGTTGATCTTCCGAGAGTCATAACTCAGACCTCATGAGGCCTATCCATAAAATGTAAAATTATATAGGATTTTCATACCAAGGCCTAAAATAATCTATCTCATTTTCAAGAGGTCACATTCTTTTTGAATTTAGCACAACGATCTTGCTCGATGCCAAAACTTGTAGTGTGCCTTAGTTCATAGGTGCATCACAATGTAACTTTGAAACTATTGATCTTGGCATCAAATCATCAGTACCATTAGATTTGTATGGGTAGGTGAACCCTAGTGACACCCTAGTTCCATTCAGAGAGAACCTCCATCATCTATGGCCACCCTATACCAAAGAGTCTCCAAGGTGCTCTAAGTGTGTATCGAGGTCAATCTTTCGAGAGTCGTAACCAAGAGCTCATGAAGGCTATTAATGAAATTTCAAATGCTAAAAAATAATCATGTTGAGTCCAAAAATAATCCTCACAAATTTTTGTGAACTTTTCAAATTAATAATTTTAAGTTATAGCAAAATTTGCTCAAAATTGCAAAAGTTGCAAAATTGCAAAAGTCAGAAAATTGCAAAAGTTGCAAAATTGCAATTTTCAAACTTTTGCAAATTTTTATTGAAAAGTAAAAATGAGTGCAAGGAGTTAGTTAGGGGCTCGAGCATGAACATACAAGGTTGGAAACACCTATATAAGGTGCGAAATGATCTTTCTATTATTGTGATTTTAATGTGCTAACAACAACATCTTGTTGAAATTTGTTTGAGATATTGATTTTTAGTTATTTTAGAGCTATTGGTTGATCCAAACTCATACATATAAATTTCATGATGCTGATGGAAGCTTTGAATCATTCTTGCATTACCAAAATGTCATGTGGTCTTAGTAAGCTGAATGTGTAGTAAAGTCTCATAATAGCACATGTTCTCATTTTTATTTGTAAAGTTGATGCATTAGGGTGAAGGAGATGGATTGTAAAGATTATTTCAAATTAACATACAAAAAAGAATTTCAAATTAAATGTTGCATCAAAATTTGATAATAAAGGTTTTTAAAATGTTATTCATAAATTATGGCATTTGAATTGAATACAACAAACATGATCAAAATGAATGATATTCCATAAACATGAACAATACACATGATCCATTATAAATTGAACAATAATATACTAGATTAATATGTATATCATTGTGCACATAAATGATAAAAATATATATAGAAAAATATATTTATCCATAAAAAATTACATAAATATATATCAAGGTTCATGTATATCTAGACAAATTACACACACACACACACACACACACACACACATCAAAATACATAGATCTATATACAAAATGTGGCATAAGTCATCTCAAAATGTCTCATGACACATCCTATGGAAAGCTATACTATTCTAGGTTGCTAGTGGATGATCAAAATGCAAACTAAAAAGGAAAACCCAAAGTTAGACTACTAAATTTATATGATTATTTGTATCTAACATTGAATTACTCAAATTCATAATGATCTTTTCTTTAATAAAGATTTATAGTATTAAAATTTAATCATAAATGCCTCTCTCGTTGACCTCCTCTACTGATTAGGAGTCCTCTTATATGTCCTTGGAAATGCTTGTACCTCACTGACTATGGCCTATGTATGTTCAAATATGTTTGTCAGATGAATCTACAACTTAAACTATAACATTATAATTAATAGAACGATAAATTTATAACATAAAATCAATAATTCAAACTGCAACTCACCTGTTTCAACTCCTCTTTAGGATATAATGGTTGCTTCAGCAAAGATATAAAACTTTACCATCTAAACTCATGTGCACTATGTAACGCCCTACTAAGGGATCCAAAAGAATTAACCTAAATTTTGCTAAACAATTTTTTATTTAAAATATGAAAGATAACATCATACGCATCAAACACATAGTAGCAAAAGTAATGACATGTAATCATCTAAAGAATACATAACAAGTTACATTCTTTAAGGATCCCAAGTCATTGAGTCACATTTAATCTAACTATACTAAGTCTAACAACTACCACATTGACATGAAAGAATAATAAAAATTGCAAAGTTTATAATATACATTTGTTTCAATACCTCTTGGGAACTAAAATTTTGGAATGCTCAATCATCCATTGTACATGTCACAAAGTATGAAAGGCTTAAAAGAATAAACACATGTGAAAATAAAGATACTTCATCCTCATTGAATCCATGATACAAGTGCAATAAAGTAAATGAAACCATTAACATACATGATACATCCATTCATCAATAAGGATATAACAATCAATGTTAACCATCCATCATACAACACAATTAATCTAAGTGCGTGGTTCCTCCCAACCATCAATAGCATCATTAGACCATCATGGGCCCTAGCCATCCCTCTTTGTGTAACATCCCAAGTTACTGAAGAGATCATCAATATTATAGTAAATAGGGATGTCACTCCTAAAACATACTGCATCACATGCAGAAAGAAATATAACATGCTACAACGTATACATAAGAAATCTAATCAAGAAAAATAAAGCATAAGATGATTCTATAAGTAAATAGCATAATCTATCACTTGCTAATCATCAATATAAAGAATCATGTTAGAAAATAACATCTAGCATAAGATTTAACCTCCATCATAATGATCCAAGAACAGAAGGAAGGCAAAAACCAACAAAGAATGCACTGGAGGACATAGGCTCAAGTCAAAAACCACATGTCAAGAGGAAATCAACCAAAAACCACCAATCATCATCAATGAAAGTAAAAAACCATAATAATTACATTTGACCATAAGTACACCATTAGAGGTACACACAAACTCTATAGAGGAGACTTGGGCTACATTCTAGGGAGTATCATCACATGGCTTCTTGAGTTACCCTGGATTGGTCTGTCATTAGACCCCGAACCCTCAAGCATTGAGTTACCCTGGACTAGTTACTCTGAACCCTAGACCCTCAACATGGCACACGTGGAACTAGAAACATATCTCTAACTTATCTTTTTAATGTGTTTCCCTAAAATTATTAATTAATAGATTATCACTTATTACATAACTTGCAATAGGTTACCCTAGTACTGACCACTTTGGGCCCTGGACCCCTACTGCAAGCCACTCTCAAAGACATGTACCTAGACAACCTCCCTTAAGAACATAATACACAGTTGTGTCCCATACCACAACATTCATAATCAAACTCAATTCCTTAACAAGAAACCTGGCAATAACGTGGTACTTCCATCCAAATACACATAAATGATCCATAAAGTAACCCTCATAAACATAATTTGCAATTTGAATCATAGGATGTATCATGACATCTAGCCACATGAATAGTATTAAAGAAATGTCACAAAACCTTTGGCATATGCTTATGAAATTACAAATCAAGAATCATATAAAACACCTCAGTCTTAAAGAAATGACTGGTAAGCATCAAAACATAATCTACAATAAGAACATCAAATCTCCATGAGTGACTAAAGAGCATCCATTGATAATCATGACCACAACAGTTCTCTATTAATAATTGAAGGTATCAATGATAATCACAATATCCATATCAATGATAAATCACAAAATCCATCGATTCTCAACAAGAAACTGAAAGGAATCTCAAAATTAATCACAATATCCATTGGTTCTCAACAAATAGCCAAAAATTATCTCAAAGTAATATTGATCAAAGACTCCAAAATTGTTGAGTCAAAACATGTCACAACATGACATCATCAAGAATAAATCAAAACACTTCAGTCCCATCAAGGTGACTAGAAAGTAACCCAAGTATAACTAATCGATGACTCAAAAATGGTTAAGTCATGTATCTCAAATACATACATGTCAACTTCACACACGAAGACTGGAAAGCAACAAGAATCAGTAATACAAACATCTCATAGAGCATACCATCACATTATCATGGTTGGGTTTAGAAGGATCGAGATCAAATAAGATCAACATGCCATTACATCTCATAACCCTTGAGCCTCTAGTAGACATCCTATAACTGGCCAATAATCTAGTAAATGCCAAAATCCAAAAACACAAACAATATACATACAATAATGCAAGTTCCATGTTTGGGTTTAGCTCTAAACACACAATGTCAGTTAACCACAAAGTTTCAATTTCCATTTCAATGTGAGTTTTCAAATTTAAAGAGGTACATCTTGCTCAACATAGTTTAACTCATTCAATTGCTCAAATAGAATACAAAATTACCCCATTCAATTTCTAAAGATAATCAAGATTCAAATACATGGTTATGCCAAGTAAGAGGTTTCAATTTTCATTTCAAAGTATATCCTAGGTAAAAGTATTCTTCATTCACCCTAATAATTAAACCCATCCAGATATTCAAATAACTAACATCATAGAGGAACAAGATACAAACACATGTTTTAGTTTGCTTTTGCAATCACATGGTTAAACCAAACATGAGGTTTTTAGATTTTTTTTCAAGTATATTTCAAAAGTGCAAGATTCTTCATTTAATCACCAAGTCAACATAGAATTATCCTTCCATTATTCTAAAATAATCATAAGATAATTATATACTTGTATAAATCATTGCACTAGCACCCATTGACTTTTAGATAAAATCACTTACACTATTCAAAACATTAGAATAATACTTATCAACTTTCAAATAATTAGTTTGCAATCTCCTTTAAACACTTCAATGACAATAATCCTTATTGATTATAAGTAAAATCACTCTCATTAATAATTCAATTATTTAATTCAACTTATTAATACCTCTTTTCTTTTAATTTTCCCTCATTTAAAAATCTATTTACTTAAATTGACTAATAATTAATTACACTTCTTCCACTATTAACTAGTCTTAATTAAATTTAATATAATTAGATTAGTTAATAAATCATATAAACTGATGCATAAAAATAAGATTCTATTTTAATTCGAACCCAAACTTGTTGCAGTGGCAGAACTAGAAAGCTTATGCGACAGGAAGTCTAGTGGTGATAGGAAGATAGCATATAGAACTATAAATCCAAAATTACATCACCATAGAAAGTCTAGTGGTGACAGGAAGATAGCATACAGAACTATAGATCTAGAATTGCATCGTGATAGGAAGTCTAGTGACGATAGGAAGATAGCATACAAAACTATAAATCTAGAATTCCATCGCGATAGGAAGTCTAGAGGTGATAGGAAGATAGCATACATAACTATAAATCTAGAATTGCATCATGATAGGAAGTCTAGTGGCGACAGGAAGATAGCATACATAACTATAAATCCATAATTGCATCGTGACAGAAAGTCTAGTGGCGACAGGAAGATAGCATACAGAACTATAAATCCAAAAATTGCATCGCGACAAGAAGTCTAGTGGCAACTGGAAGATAGCATACAAAACTATAAATCTACGATTGGATTGTGACAGTAAGCCTAGTGGCAACAGGAAGATAGCATATAGAACTATAAATCTATAAATTGCATCTGACAAGAAGTCTAGTGGCAATAGGAAGAGAGCATACAGAACTATAAATCTAAAAATTGCATCGTGATAGGAAGTCTAGTGGTGACAGGAAGATAGCATACAGAACTATAAATCCAAAATTGCATTGCAACAGGAAGTCTAGTTGCGACAGGAAAAGAAAGAGTGCAAATGGAATATGCAAAAATCATGAGTGTACCTGGATATTGATGCTAATTCACTATGCCTCAGAAAATCGTAGAGAAGCTCCTCCCTTCAAAACTTTCCCCTTTCTTAAAACTCCTTCCTTCTCCAACATTTGCAATTTCTCCAAGAACCAAAACCCCACCCAAGTGACCAAGAGTGCTTGTAGAAGCATATTAGGATGTCCATACACACTAGGAGAGCCTCTATATAAAGGCCTCTAAGATGCATCTAGAATGTGTCTAGAAACAACTAAGAGATAAGCATGACAATTAAGCACGTAACTTTCATGATAAGAAGATAAAAATGATGAGGTGTCTAGAATGTTGTAGACACCATGTGCTCAAATAATATGCTAACTCCTAAGTGTAGACAACATATGCATAATGAGAGTGCAAACTCCTATGTTGTCAACATGACAACTCACGAGAGTTCGCATACTCCTATGTGAATAAATATTAAAATAATGCACATTACTTTATTTAATGTTCACTTGACTCCTTTTAAAATTAATTTATTAATTTTAAATCTCATGCACTCACTTTATTAAATCCACTTGTTTTATCTTAATATACTTTAATCACATGCACACACCATGTGATCTAGAATTTTTTAATAATTTTAATATCTTTTCCACTTTTAAATTTATTTTTGAAACTTAATTGATAAAATATTTATAATATTATTATTTAGCATTTATTTAAAAATGAACTCTAAATATATTATTATTAAATTAAATAAATATTATCACGTTCCAACTTTTAAACTTATAACTTTTATCTTTTATTTAATTAATTTCCCAATTAATTAAATAAAATTAAATATTAAAATATCATCTTAATTTTCTATTTAATTAAGTCATTAATTAAATCTTTTAATTAGACTTAATTAATAGAAAATACACCAAGTACTCACAAAATAAAATATGAAAATATATCTTAGCAAACTGCAAACTAGGGTAGGCACTACACACTAGGTGTTTCCTATGAGATACAAAATACTAGTTGTTAATATCATGAAAATTAGTTTTGAATTTATTTATGAAAATAAGGAAAATAAAAAATAAAAGATACTCATACATACAATGGGGCTCTCAGTGCGAATGGAAATGTTAGAGCATCTACATCATGGAATCTATGTGGGCTCATCACCAGTAGCCATGCCCTATATAATAAAGAATGAAATTTACAAGAATGCATCCATATTTAATCAAATATAATGCACCTAATTACCTTGCCCTTATCAATGGTTTCTTCTTCACGTCCTTCTCTTTGTCCCAAGGACAATGATACCTGCAAGAAAAAAGAAAGACTAGAAACCATATTTGCTACAATATCAAATAGAAAAAATAATGAGAACACAACATAATTTACCGTAGATGTCTCAAGGAAAAATGAAATAATGGAGAGCATGGCATCATCAACATGTCTTAGCTCCTCCTCAGTCATCAACTAAACATGAATGAAGATCACATATGTGTATAAGTTAGTATGGCTTAAAACTTAAAATTACTCTATTATAAAGATTAACTTTAAATCACATATGTAATAAAAAAAAAATGTATACATGTACCAACGCAGAAGGAGTCTATGCCTTTGCATGCCTCTCCTCTCTTGCATCAAGGTCTATAGCCTATGTATGCACATCTGGTATATCCTCATCAAATACAAACTGATACTTAGAAAGATTACCTATTGGACCTAGAAAAATATTCTTGCACGTTATGCAAATATAGGGCACACAAACATGCGATGAGCTCGCCAATGATGTACTCACACTAGCATCATCAACATAAGGAGGCAACACTAACCTAGACTAGGATATTAATAGGCTACTCAATCTATGGATGGCTCTAATAGTTTGAGAGCTAGCCTTTGCACTAATATCAATATGTTGCACTCAAGGAGGGCAGAGACATCAATAGGGGGAAAAAAGTGTGAACTTTCTTCTGCTAGGAAAAGGGTCTATCCTGAGGAGTTCCTCCTCCTACACCCATGTTGGGCTTCATGTTCCAATAGTTTACCTTGATGCCCTACACAAATTCTTCCTACATTTTTTTAAGGAAATAAATGACACCACTAAATTTCTAAGTGGAGCAATGTCAAAAACCATCTACGAATGATCCCAAAAGTTTGCATGTGTACCATCATTTGTGTGCCATTTAATTGAGAGTTTGGGCTTTTTGCGATCAACTTGTGAACTAGTATTGTGGTTCGCAAAAAGGGTAACCAAATCATCTTATTTATATTGAGTGTCACAACCTCATCAAGGTCCAACCCATCATCAAACATGGCATTCATTTCATCATGCCAATGAAGAGAAACATTTTTTTCATTGGTAAGTGTTTCAATAATATCCACTATGGTGTTTAATGTGGATAACATAGGAGAAAATGTGGTTACACTATTATATGTGGTTTGCAAAACCCTCAATTCAGCAAGATTTTCAAATATCAAATCTTCAATTTGAGGAGGGTTTTGATGGGGTAGGGGATCATTTGGTGGATGATTTTGAGGGGGCATTGGATCATTTGGTGGGGGGTTACAAGGAATAGTATTTCTTGCCTCAGTATCATCATTTTAGTTAGCCATCTCTATTAATTCACAAAACATAATATCTATATTAAAAACAAGCTAAATTTCAACAATTTCTATTAAAAAAATCTAATTTTTAACAAATTCAAATAAAACTAACAAATTTATAATAAACTTCATTGAAAAGATTAAAAATAAATTTAAAAAACACTTAGTAATATCGTATACCTGTTTGTCGATTGGATATCAGAGCTTAATCCAAAAAATGCAGTGTGAAATAAATAGTGCTAAAGTTTTTTTTTGAAATCATAGTCATAGGTATCATGTATTTGATTTCTTATCAGATACTGGATATTATCAGATATTTGCTATGAAATTGGATACCCAATAGGGCTTGGTCCTAACTTTTTAGCTTTGGTATTAGGATGGGTGGAAAAAAATCAGAGCAGATTTTTGAATGCATTTAGACATTTTCAAACTCTATTTTTTTCACATTGCCACTTTTGGGTACACCATGATCCTACACATACCCTTGTGAAGATGTTTATCATGCAAACTTATAAGAAGATTATTATTATTCATAACATACTATATTTTATAACCTATAGAGAATAGATACAAAAGGAATGAATAAAGTAAATGTAATTCATAATTATATTTGTCAACCATATATTTTTTATAGAGTTTTAATTATAATTATTTAGACATAATTTTTTTAGTATCAAAGTCTTTTTTAAATGTTAAATAGTTCATAAATTTGATAGTTCACATTAATATAGTGAAATGTGCATATTATTATAAATTGCTAAATTAATTTCTAATGTTACATTATTATTATCAGACTATTATTTTTAGGCCTTTGATATTTCATAGGAGTTGTTCAAATAAAGAATTTTGTAGACATTATGTACTTTAATTTTTAAATAATAACTAAAATGAAGGGAAATGATTGAACCCATATTATATTTGAAATTTGAAATATAAACTACTTTTTTGAAAATATATAAATGATTTAATTTATTTTTTATGACTATAAATTTTATCTTAAAATTTTAAAAAATATATAATATTTGAAACTTTCTTAAAATAAATATAACTAGCATTTTTATTCCTAAATTATTTTATTTCAATGTTGATATTCATAGTAGTTCTAGATATTTAGTAAATATTGAAACATATTAAATGTAATGATAATAGAATAAAGTAATATTCTATATAGATGGTTATTAAATGACATTAGTATGATTAACAATAATTATATATTTAGGTTATAAAATACATAATTGATAATTAATTTTTTTGATATGTAGAAATAGATTTGGACTTTTCTTTTGAGTACATGAAGGGTTTCTATTTTCGTCAAGTCATAGAGAGATTTTGAGTGCAAGTTGGGGTGATTTTGTGTTTGTTTCTAGTTCAATATCATTTGAGATGACATTCAAGGAAATAAACTAATTGTGATGTATTGATAGGACAAAAACTCCATCAATGAGTAACAAAAGATATAAAAATGTCAAAATATGTATTAATATGATAAAAATTCATTAATCATTTATTTAGTCATTTGTTTGGGTGACTAATTTATTTTTTGATAGGTATTGGGTGACTAATTATTAGTCACCAACTATCTAGTCATTTAGTTACTCGTCTTTGTCTAACCTTGTGATTTTATCTGTTGACCAAATTAGTCATTTTTTTAGTCACTTATAAATTGCTAAATATTACTAGGGTTTGATCACTTATAGTCACATGTCTATAATTTTTAATCTTGTGACTAAAAGTTCTAGTCATTTAGTCATTTATTTATCAAAATTCTACTAGTGGAAGAGAATTCTCTGCTTCTTTCTTTAGAAAATAATTATGATTCATGGGTTTTAGATTCTAGTGCATCATTTCATGCTACACCTCATAGAGGTTATTACATTGATTATGTCCAAGGGGATTTTGGGTTTGTCTATTTGGGTGATAATGAACCTTGTCAAATTGTTGGAAAGGGTAAAGTTTAGATTAAGTTGTAGAATGAGAATCATTGGCTACTACATGAGGTAAGATATGTTCCAAGGTTGAGTAGGAATTTAGTTTCAGTAGGGAAACTCAGTGATGACGGTTGTATAGTTACATTTAATGATGAAAATTGGAAGGTTTTGAAAGGTTTACTTATAGTAGAAAATGGTGTGAAAGTAGGAACCTTATATATTTTTATAGGTCATAATATACCTTCTACTTTAATTGTTTTAGAAAAAAATGAATGTTCAACAATAGTTGTTGTAGTTAAGCAAGGAGAAGAAATATATGTTGTAGATTTTAATATAGCACTATGGCACAAAAAACTTGGCCATATGAGTGAGAAAGGTATGAAATTATTTCATTCAAAGAATTTTTTATTAAAATATAAAATTTGTTAATATGGATTTATTTGAAAGTTGTGTGTGCGGAATACAGAAGATAGTGATATCTGTGAAGAGTTGGAAGGAAAATAAAAGTGATAGATTAGTTCTTGTGCATACATATGTATAGGGACTAGCTCAGGCATTTTCCCTTGGCGGCTCTCATTTTTATGTTACATTTATTGATGATGCAACTAGAAAAGTATGGGTTTATTTCCTTGGACAAAAATCTGATATATTTCAAACTTTTAAGAAGTGGAATTGCTTGGTTGAAAATGAGATTGATAAGAAACTAAAATATCTCAGATCTAATAATGGCGATGAGTATTGTAGTCATGAATTTGAAGATTCAATAGTACAAAAATAAAAAAATATGATAAAATAAACAACTAAAAATTGTAGATACATGACCAATTTTGATCATGTGACCATTGGTAGTTTATTGTTGGTCATTAATATTGCAACCAAAATTATGACTAAATTATTATAATCACTAATTTGGTAATTGATTTGATCATTGATTTGGTTGTTGATTTTTATTAAATATTAGTTTATTTGGTGTTTTATTTGGTAGTTTATTTGGTAGTTTACTTAGTAATTTATTTGGTATTTTATTCGGTAGTTGATTGTTATTAGATAATACTTTATTTGATATTATATTTGATATTATATTTGATATTATATTTGATAGTATATCTGGTAGTTTATTTGATAGTATATATGGTATTATATTTGGTAGTTGATTTGCTAGTATATTTGGTAATATATTTAACTATTGATGTGGTAGTATATTTAGTAGCATATTTGATAGTTGATTTTGTTGGAATTACAATATATTTGTCATCAATGACAACACTTGTTTATTCTGAATGCTTACTGAACTCATCACTTAGTCTACAGTTCACACCGAGCATTCAACGGTTACCTTATAAACTCCACAGATAAATAGTTGATACCAAGCATTCCTTTGGAAATCAAGCATATGGGCAGTTCAGTAGTATTTACCAAGTTCACAGTGGTTACTGAGCAGAACAGTGTCCTCCAAGTAGTTAGTGGTTACCGAGCAGAACAATGTTCCCCAAGCAGTCAGTGCTCACCGAGTCATCAAAAGAACTTAGTGTTTACCGAGTGATCAAGGTAAACAAAGAACTTAGTATTTACTGAGTGATCAATCTAAAGAAAGAACTTAGTGTTTACTGAGTGATCAAGGTAAACAAAGAACTTAGTTTTTATTGAGTGACCAAGGTAAATGAAGGAATCAGTATTTAACAAGTGAAGAAGGTTATCAATGGATTTAGTTTTTACTGAGTGACACAATATTCACTGAGTCACCAATGGTTACCAAGTTCCAAGCTACTTTGAATGATTAGTATGGATTGTGCCTCTACTCTTACCGAGTGCATGAAGATGCAGTGTATTGTAGTGGATGCCGAGTATCAGAAAGTCACCAAGTTAGTTTGTGGAACCTGAGTTTTCTACCACCTGGCCAACTCAGTAATACTTATTCACTTGTATTTTGTCGACCTTGCCCGTATATACATCATGTGAAATGATAAGATGTTGAGAGTAGTTGATTATGATGTGTAGCAATAATTTGAGAAGAAGGAAAGTGAATCAGCAGCTGAATAGAGGAATACAACAAGGTCAACATTGATGCAAAAATGATATATTCATCACATCAGGTGATCAGAGTGCAAAGGATCTTATCAGCAATCAGTTGTAATTAGATCCACTGCTTCATCCTAATAGGTGAATTAGTTTGCTAAATCCTTTAACAAGGTATACTTAACAGTCTTTTGTAAATCTCGTAACAGAGTGCATACTTCATTGTATGTTTGTAAATCCTTTAACAAGGTGGATCTAGCAATCCTACTTGCTCCTAACAGGGCAGATCATCAGAAGTGATCATTGTAAGCCTTAATCAGCCAACTTTATACTGCAGTATTGAAGTTTTGTGGGTATCATCCCCACACCAATTTTACTTTCTAATTGGAAGGTTTTTGGGTCACCAAATTTGTGTGTTCATGTGTTACAAATGTTTATCTTTTCATGCATACAATAGTTTAGATGGATGAATGGTAAAAATATTATTATGTAGAATTAAGTTAAAGTTTTAGAGTTACTGATTTACCCCTCCCCTCTCAGTAACCTTGTTACTCTTGATTATTTTCAACAATTGGTATCAGAGCTTTCTGGTTCTTAGGATAAAGCTTGACAACTTAAGCAAAGATCAAGAACAATGGAGATATTCAGACTTGACAAATCTATTGAAAATGAAATGCTAGATCTAGAAATGGCAATGACTCAACTCAAAGAAGCAAAAGAGCATCTATCTCAATCTCTGAAAAGAAGGAAGCAACTTGCAAGAAAAATGAATGATCATCAATATATTGAAGAAAGGATTGAAGACCTTTTACCATCATATAGTTCAAATGAAGCTAATGAAGCAATCAAGGAACTCCTAGCAAAGAATGGTTCTCTGCAGGAAGAAGTAAGAAAGATCAAACGAGAACAAGAAGTTCAATCCATCAGGTTATGTGAAGTTTTGGAACAGAGAAACAAGGCAAATGAAGACATAGAGGTAAGAAATAATCTGTCCCTTCAGCATGAAGATCTTATAGGACAACTATCTAATGCAAATGAAAAAATTATGAATCTAAGATCTGAGAATGAAAGTTTGAGAAATGATTTAATCACTAAAAGACAAATGAATGCAAGTTTGCAAAGTGATCTGAGATCTGAAAGACAAATCAATGAAAGTTTGAAAAATGACTTAAATGTTGAAAAACAAGTTAATGAAAGGATGATAAAATCTCAAGCAAATATGGATCAATTGAATTTGCAAAATGAGTAGAATCTTCATAGACAAAAAGGTAAAGCAGGCCTTGGATACAATGAAGAAAGTGAATCTTCCAAATAGGGTACCCAAAAAAATCAGAGACCTACTTGCAATCACTGTGGAAAGTTAGGTCATACATCTAACAGATGTTGGAGCAATGGTTAAAGAAAATTCAATAGTAAATGCTACAATTGCAATCAACATGGTCACAAAGCAAATGAATGCAAGGAAAAACCAAAGTTTGAGGGAAAATGTCACAAATGCAAGAAACAAGGTCACAAGGCATCTGAATGTAGATCAAAATCATTCAATCTAGCATAACAGGTTATCAAAGCATTATTTGGTTGGGACTACAATACTTGGTGCAGATGTTACTATTGTGGAGAATATGGACACATTGGAATAAAGTATGCAAGGCATCACCTAAGAAAGAAAGATACTACTATAAGATGTTATACATGTACCAAAATTGGTCATATATCCAAGAATTACATGAATATAGAAATAATTGAAGATGAAAAGAAAGCCAGAGATGACAACATTCGAAAGCAGATGAGACAACAGTGGATTCCAAAATCTACCGAGCCAGAAAATTCAAATAATGGCTATGTCACTCAAGAAGTGGGTGACTCCACCATTTCTAATTAGACTCATCAAGAAGGATCAGGGACTGCATCTTCAAGAAATATCCTAAGTAGTTCTAGAATATAGAAGTGCAAAAGACAAATTAGTATTTTAGATACTAGACATAGTCCACTGTGGTGCATCTACCGAGCAAGGTTGATTTCAGACTTAACCGAGCTAGGTTAGTAATGTGAAAGGTTTTGTTTTTTTACCAAGTTGCAAGGTTTACTGAGTAGGTTGGTGACTATCTGACAAACCCTAAGTCATCTCAGCTACCTTTGTACCTGAGCATTAATGGTAGTTTTTTCATCAAAAAGGAAGAATTTGATCTCATTTTTCATCGAGAATTTAGAATATATAGAGAAAAGAAATTTTGAAGAGTGTCAAAGAGAGTTCAAGCGATTTGAAGTGATTTTCTAGTGAAGAATTTATTTAACAAAATCATTCACTCACCAAGCAGCAATGGCATCCGCAAGCACCAGCAACAACAAGGCAAAAAGAGGCTTTAAAATGCTTATGAAGGGAGTAGAATGGAAAGCACCCAGCTTCAAGCTTGTTCTCGCCATAGCTGAATCGCTCGACCCACATGGAGCCCAATAAAAAATTCTACCAAAGGTACTACTTATAAATGACATTCGTACTCATTTCAAATGCACTATTCAAGAAATAGGGACACTAGATATGGATAATGCCCTAGCCGAGTTGTGTGTGGATGGAACCCTCAAACCCAAGTTCAAACATCTGGAAACCAAAGGTTTGACCCATATCCCACACATAAATGGATAAGATACATTTTAAGTTGTGTGCATAATGGTCAGTTGTGGTTAGAGCAACTCGTCCTTATAATGAAGGAAATGATTCATAAGATCACGAGTTTGCCAATGTTAAGTAAATCAAAAACCACCAAAACCCTAAGTCGGGATGAACTCTAGAAGTTAACTGTAGCTGAATGGGATGGCAGAGAATTAAAACCTAATAATGTATCTAATGTAGAGTTAAGATTTGGAATTTATTTAATTGCATATAAGATGTATAGTTCCAGCAGATTGAATAGCATGCCCTGTGAGGCTGTAGATTTAGCTTATAAGGTTGTGAAGAAAAACATGGAGTTTGACCTAGCAGATGTGCTGCTAAAACAACTTAATAAGAACATGGACAGTATAAGGACCTCAAAAACCAATTCTTGTAAATTTGGTTCTTTGTTAGTTTGTTTATTTTTCTATGTACATAATTTTTTCCCTTCAAAAGGTACAGTTGCATGGAGGAAAGATATTCCAGTTTTGTATCAAATAAATGCGTTTGTAGTAGAGATGGGTGAAAATTTTGATAGTATAATGGATAATTATTTTGAAGACTTCAAGGAAAGAATGAATAACAGATTTAGACTCCCTCCTAAACTTGTTGAGGACTACAAAGATGATGTGTGCTTCATGGAACTGACTGTGACAAGGTATACATTCAAGCAGTTAGACCCCGAGTTGCATGCATAAAACCTCTTCCTTATGAGGTAAATATTGATGAAGCTAGAGATATCATAGAGGCACTGGTAAATGAGCTAGTAGACCCAAGACAACAATTTTTTGGAATCTATGAAGAAGCTAAGGCCAGAATTGAGCTTGTAATCAAGCTACCATAGGCCATAAGCAAGGGCAAGAGGAAAATAGCCAAATTGAAAACTTCTATCAGCTCTCTTATGCTCACCAAGGTAAAAGATGAAGATAAAGGAGAAGAAGAAGGAGGAGAAGAGGAAGAAGGTGAAGAAGAAGGAGAAGAAGAATTTGTAGAGGAACAACCAAAGAAGAAAGGTAAGGTAATCATTACCAAACCCAAAAAGAAGCCTACTGCAGTATTCAACAGAAGAACCAGGAAAGGTAAGAAGGAACCTATACTAGTTAGGCCTGCACCCACATTCGAGCAAAGGCTCAAACAATTGGGGGAAGGAGCTAGAATCAAAAATTTCAAAGCATTGAAATTTGAAACTAGAATTGATGCAGAGAAAATGCAAAGTGAGGAACTGGTACTCAGCAAGATGGGTAAATGGAAATATTCCCCAGACCAGATTGCCCCTCAAATTTCAAAAGAAGTACTGGACAGATTGCAACCAAGATGGGAGTTAGCCAACCAAAGGGTAAAAGATATTTATGAGCAATCTCTAAGGAATCTCCGAGCAAGTCTCACTGGAGCAGAAGTAAAAGTTGAAATGAAAAACCGTGAAGGTAAAATGATGATCAGATTCCACACTTGTTTGATTTTGATTAAATACATTGAACATGTTGTAAATGATGCTACAAACATGTGGAAAAACATCTATCATCTACATAAGCCCAGTGTAGACCCAATAGAAATCAAAGATGATGACAGTGACAGTGATGATGAGCTTGATAGCACTCCATCTATCATAGTCTCACCAGGAGAGCTGCATGCACTAATGGAAGATAAGGAGGAAGAAGACAAGGAGAAAGAAGCTGAAGAGGCAGATAAGGAAGAGGATGACCTTGTGAAAATTTCAGCAGCAGTTATTGTATCCCTTCCTCACTCTCTACCTATAACTGTGATATCATCAAGGTTGGAGTCAGCTTCGGTAGGTTTGGTCACAACTACATCAGATATATTATCTGCACCTACCACATCTCAGCTCCAGGTATCATCAATGGAGGTGTCTACCACTTCATCTACCAAGCTGCAGGCAACTTCTTTGGTTACCAAGTCATCCACTGTAGTAGTCAATATCTATTAATCCTGCAGTATGTACAGTAAGTTTTCCAGTTTGCTCTCCAATTTTGTCAACTTTAGCTACATTAGCACCAATTTTTGCACTTGTGAGCTCTTCAATTGTAAATATTCTAGTATGCACATCAATTCTAGGAAGTATATCAATTTTGGATACATTTAGCCCCTCTCTCAGTCTTCCTTTAGTTGGTCCTATTCCAATTTTGATAGCCAATCCAACCTCATCAACAATTGTCTCTGTTTCAAAAGGCAAAGATGTTAGTACAACAGAAAAACCAAAGACTTCATTAAAACTTCTTCTTGCAGGAAAGACAATTGATGATGATGTAGACTTGGATATTGAAATTGTCATTCCAAAGATAGATACGGATATTGCTTCAGTTGATGAACTAAGACTACTCAGTCAACAAATAGAACTGAAGGCAAAGCAAAAACAACTAAGGAATGAGAGAGATAGAGAGTTTAGAATTATTGATGAAGCAAAAAATATAATTACTGAGGCTATAGGTGTTGATGTTGATACTTGTCAACAAATTTTTCTACAATTAGAAGAGGGAGTCAATAAATTCAATGAGGATACCTCTGGTGAAGAAAAGTTGATAGAGAAGGCAGAGAAGAAATTTGATAATAAGGTGCTTGAGCACATTGCTCAGCATATAGTAATAAAATAGGTTGAATTAACCACAATTTTGCCCAACATTGAAAATTATTTTAATAATGTAACATCTCTTTTTGCTAAGATTTGTGATGTTACCAAGTATACTAAGGAAATAAGAGAGCAATTGAATAAGATAGATGAGGATCTGAAGGCAAGCGTACAAAACCTGAAGCTTGACCCCAGTTCAACCTCATCTCATCACCTCAGAATCAATTTTTTGTCAAAAAAAAAAGTAGAATTGCTGAGAGAAGAGTCAAGGATGTGATCTACATTGTTAGATATTCAGAATATGATCCTTCCCATCATGGAAACAATGCAAAAGCACATTTCCCATTCAAAAACATTGATCCATGACAACAATTTCTCTGATGTAGACCATGTGATTGAACTCTCTGCATAAGTTCAAATAGCTCTATCCACATGCAAAATCCTGTAAGAGAATTGGGACAAGACTTTGCAACTCATTCTTCAGGTACATTTAGAGTTTATCTCATCTTTTGGTGTTTCTATGTAAATACATTTTTTTTTATTCTTTGGCATTATTGTCAAAAAGGGGGAGAAAGAGATACTCAAAAAGAGTTATTGGTGAGATAAATGTACAAAACAAACAAAGAGATACTGTAAATAAAAGTCATATAACTCAGGTAAATACCTTGTGTATATTGTATGGGGGAGTCATATGTAAGGAAGCCATGTATATTCAACAAAATCAGTTGTCAGTATGTCAAATATTGTATATAAGTCTTGACTCATAAGTGCTTTTGTCACTAATGCCAAAATTGGAGATTGTTGGAATTATGATATATTTTTCATCAGTGACAACACTTATTCAATTCTGAATGCTTACCCAACTCATCGCCTAGTCTACAGTTCACACCAAGCATTTAGCAGTTACCTTATAAACTCCATAGGTAAATAGTTGATATTGAGCATTCCTTTGGAAACTGAGCATATGGGTAGTTCAGCAGTATTTACCAAGTTCACAATCATTACCGAGCAGAACAATGTTCTCCAAGCAATTAGTGGTTACTGAGTAGAACAGTGCTCCCCAAGCAGTCAGTGCTCACCAAGTCATCAAAAGAACTTACTGTTTACCGAGTGATCAAGGTAAACAAAGAACTTAGTGTTTACCGAGTGATCAAGGTAAACAAAGAACTTAGTGTTTACTGAGTGATCAAGGTAAACAAAGAAATTAGTGTTTACTAAGTGACCAAGGTAAATGAAGGAATCAGTGACTACTGAATAATTAAGGTAAATGAAGGAATCAATATTTACCAAGTGAAGAAGGTTATCAATGGATTCAGTTTTTACCGAGTGACACAATATTCACTGAGTCACGAATTGTTACCGAGTTCCAAGTTACTTAGAATGATTAGTATGGATTGTACCTCTACTCTTACTAAGTGCATGATGATGCAGTGTACTGTAGTGGATGTCGAGTATCAGAAGGTCACCAAGTCAGTTTGTGGAACCTGAGTTCTCTACCACCTAGCTGACTTAGTAATACTTGTTCACTTGTATTTGGCCGACCTTGCCAGTGTAAATATTGGATTGGTATATATCATGTGAAATGATGAGATGTTGAGAGTAGTTGATTATGATGTGTAGAAATAATTTGAGAAGATGAAAAGCGAATCACCAGCAGAACAGAGGAATACAACAAGGTCAACATTTATGTAGAAAGGATATATTCATTGCATCAGGAGATCAGAGCGTAAAGGATCTTATTAGCAATCAGTTGTAATCAGATCCACTTCTTCATCCTAACAGGTGAATCAATTTGCTAAATCCTTTAACAAAGTAGACTTAACAATATTTTGTAAATCTCCTAACAGAGTGCATACTTCATTGTATGTATGTATATCCTTTAACAAGGTGGATCTAGCAATCCTACTTGCTCCTAACAGGGCAGATCATCAGAAGTGATCATTTTAAGCCTTAACCGGCCAACTTTATACTACAGTATTGAAGTTTTGTGGGTATCATCTCCACCCCAGTTTTACTTTCTAATTGGAAGGTTTTTGGGTCACCAAATCTGTGTGTTCATGTGTTACAAATGTTTATCTTTTCATGGATACAGTAGCTTAGATGGATGAATGGTAAAAATATTATTATGTAGAATTAAGTTAAAGTTTTAGAGTTACTGATTCACCCCTCCCCTCTCAGTAACCTTGTTAGTCTTGATTATTTCCAACAGATTTGGTAGTCAAATTAGTAGTTGATTTGGTAGTATATTTAGTAGTTGATTGGGTAGTTGACTAGCCATTTATTTTATAAATTTTTTTGTCATTTATTTGTTAATTTCCATTAAGTAGTGCTAAATATAGTTATGAAATGAGTAATTTATTCAATACCATAAATTTTAAAATACCAAGAAAATATGATATTAGAGTTGAACTAAAACATTAAAGAAATGAAAATATTACACATGAACAACACTACAAATAAAAGATTGATTCAAAATCATGATTAGAAAAAAGGTAAGTTGGAATAATTTTTTTAATGCAAATATATATAAGTTAAAATAAGTTAAAATTGTTTTGAATCGTATACACATCAAAATGATAAAAAGTGTACAAATTGTCAAAGAGTTTCTAACTCTTTCAAATACACCTCAATAATTTAAATATTTAAACAACACATTCAAAATACTATAATATAAAGCAATAAGCCAAATTTTCCTTAAAAGTAATACATTGATAAACTTAGTCATTTTCTCCAAATACTTCAATGGACATCGTGTGAAGGTTCCCTCTTTTTCTTTGAGAGAAATAGCTCCAATTATTTTATCTTCATAAGGAAGTGGTTCATTAATTGTGACAGTTATAATGTTTACATTGGCATCTCTAGTTTCATTTAGGTTTACTCTATGTAAAATAAACAAGGAGTGAATAATCGCAATACTAGAAACATGATCATCATATGGATCCAAACCTTTATCTTTATCCTTTTCTTTGAGTTTATTAAAATATTTCTAGCAAATGAAAAAGAAAAACATATTAGGTTAATAGGTAATGAAAAGCCAAAAATATAAAATGCATTATTAATGTAGTACTTATGATAAAGATTCATTTTTCATTGACAAAGGTAAATTATTCTTGTAAAAAATTAAGGACACACACAGAATATGAAATAAATTGATAATATTGTTAATTAACTCTTCTATGCCTTGGGATTGGAACTCAAGACCTTAGGGTTAGAACAACCTGTAATTAACAATTTCATGTCATTTAAACTCTCCCAATCCAGTAAAAATAATATATGTAAGCTATTGTAACCAATTATGATCAATTACTAAATATCATGAATAAATGGCACTCACCTAAGACTGGTAAGAAGAAGATAGATTTTGACAAGATGGAAACAAATCTGAGCCATGTAAATGCATGGTACCTATAGAATTATTAGGACTTGCAAATGAAACCATTAAATTGTTTCCTAATTATAAGCTAGATTGAACTTCTTGTTGTTGTTGCTACTGATGATGATGAGTGGCATATGATCCTCCTCAAGAAAATACAATAGATATGCTTACCTACAACATAATACACATATCAAATCTTAATATTTCCTAATCATGATAAAATTTCAAAAAAATAAAGAATATTTCCTTCTAGGAGGAGATGTAATAAAATTCACCTAGAATTAAACCAATAATTTAACATCATAATTCTTAGAAAGGTTGTGAAAGAAGAGGGAAAAAAATGGCCTTCACTTTGGCCTTGGTTAACTTTAAAATTGTTCTGATTACAATCACTTGGTTACAAAATGAAAAATAAATACCAACTAAATTAGGTAAAGTCCTAAACCAACATCGAAATCCTTGTTTAGCAAGAGAACCTACTATAGTTGTTATCATAACAATAGTGAAAATGTGAATGACTTAAAATGATGCACATATATAATAATGAAACACGACAATATAAACATGGAATTGTCACTGGGTAAGTTTTATGGTAATAAAGTGTGAAGATATCAAATTGCACATTTTAATTGTGCTCTATTAAGTATCATCCCAACAACAAAGGAATTTTATGCAAAAGAGACTTGGAATTAACTATGTAAAATTGTTCTCATCCTATTAAAAAATCACTACATATGATCTAAAATGTTAATATAAAATATATTTACATAATTATTTCCAAGAGTGATTGACTTTGGAAAATTCATCAATACAATTAAAAACTTGTTATTTAGGGAAGAATATTAAATGAACAAATCAAATCTAAATTCATACACAAAAAAATTAATAAAGATACACCTATAATAAAAATTGATCTGATCCAACAATGACTAATGAGGAATCATGCGAAGGAAGAAAAAACTCTGAATCAGGTTTTGCATGTTTAGACTAGGGCATGGTAACAAGGTTTTCTGTTTTTTGGGTAGAAATTTGAGATTTATTTGATCCTAGTTTAGCATTTGTTTGTTGGGATCTTATGGCTGCAAGCGGGGTCTCCAAGAGTCTCATTCTTGCTGAAGCCTCTAGTTCTGATGGATCTTCTCTTGGGGTGAGGTCATAGGAGAAGGAACCATTTTATGTTAGCGAGTGCTAGAAGTTAAATAGAGTTAATGGTTGTTTTTGACATAGTTAGGATCAGTCTGTGATGGTTATTCCTCAAAAATTAGTAATGGAAGATGTGGACTATTTGGCCACACATGTATTGATTTGCAAGTTTATCAATATCTAAATTTCTCTATTGGCTATGGAAACTTGGATTTTTTCATGGGAAGGGCAAGGGGATATGGATAATATGCTGGCTAGTAATAGCTACTTTTTGGTGAATTTCTCTTGCATGTCAGATCGAAATCAGATCTTTGAGGGAGGCCCATATTTTTATGAAAAAGTAGGTCTTTTTGTCAAACCCTACTATACGGGGTTCAATTCTACAGAGGATCTTCCTTTGAGGGTTTCTATTTGGGTCCACCTATTGCGGCTTCTTTTGGAGTTCTAGGATGAGGATATCTTGCAACAGATTGCTGCTATGCTTGGAAAGTTGACTATTATAGCACATCAATTACTAGACAAAATGGCTATTTCTTATGCTCGTATTTGTGTTCAAATTGATTTAAATAATCCTTTGTCAAATTCTTTAGAAATTTCCCTAGGCTCTTCTTCTTGGGTCTAACAGATAGACTATGAATCTATTCCCTTCCTTTTTTGTATTTGTCATGCATATGGTCATTTGCAATGCCAATTGCCTCAAGCCCCTCAAGCTTCCAAAGGCAATGGTACCCCTGGTGGATTTTCTATCCCAAAGATGGCCAATGATGGTAAGGGGAATGGTCAAACTATTAGTAATAGAAAAGGAAATGTTTAAACTGGTAGTACAAGTAAAGGGAAAGCTCAAATGAACACTTCAACTAAAGGGCAAGGGTCATCCAGTATCACCAATCTTGATAAGGATGGTTTTATCCCAACTCAAAACCATGCTAAGGGATGGGGTTAAAAGCAGTTTGATCTAGATCAGCAAGTGGACTTAGGGTTCAATAATTTTGAGATTCTTGACAACATGGTCATAGAAGAAGGTATTCTGGTAGAGGCTCAGTGTGCAGGTACTAGCTTAGAGGGGAGGAGTTCTATTCTTAGTGGCAACCAAGATTTTGTAGCTCAACAGATGCTGTAGACTTCTATTGGCCCTGAGTCTGGTGCCCTTGCAGTTTCTCCTGCTCCATAGGAAAAGGATTTTCTTTTGGCAGATTAGGTTAAAGATGTGTTTGCCTATAGTAAATGAAAAGAATCTTCTTTTTCTTTGGGCTTGATGTAAAGACTATTTAAGAAAGTCTCTTTTGCTACTCCCTCGAGAGTTGGGCAAAAGAAGGATTAGGAAAATATTAAACTTATAGGAGAGTTATTGGTAGAGTTTGGGATTTCTAAGACCTTGCATGAGCATTTTCCCCACTCTACTCAATGATTATTCTCTCATGGAATGTGAGGGGGTTGAATAGAATGCCCAAGAAAAAAGCTATTCATGAGCTTGTGATTGATTATTCTTCGGATATCCTTTTTATCCAGGAGACCAAGCTTTCAATGGACTCCAAGTTTAGATGTGCTCCTAAAATTTGGTTTGTAGGCCAATGTCAGTGTGTCAGTGCTTTGGGGAGCTCTATTGGTCTTGCCATTTTTTCTAGGATCATAGGAAAGTTATGCCACTTTACTAGGTCTCTTGCCTCTCAGCTCTCTTAATGGTTGCATCCTCTCTAGAAACTAGAGAGATGATTATTGTTACTAATGTGTAAGCTCCTATTGATCTCCCTAGCAAGATCAAGCTCTAGGAACATATTACACATGTTATAAGCTATCATCGTTTCTTGCCTTGGATTGTGGCTAGAGATTTTAACTCTATTCTTAGTCTAGAAGAGAAGAGGGGTGAGCTGGCTTGCTTGGGTCCTTCTTCTAAGCTTCTTTGCCAAAATGTTGATCTTTTACATATCTCTAATGTCAAACCTCTCAATGGGTTCTTTACTTGGAACAATCGAAGGGTTGGAAATGATGCCATCTCAAAAATCTTAGATAGGTTCCTTATATCTTGCTTTTGGAATTCTAGCTCTCTTTCTCTCTCTTCTTGAGATTCTTGATTGGAGAGCTTTCAGCACTGGCCTATTATGCTCACATCTAATTATGTTGATGTCCCCAAGAATCATCCCTTTAAGTTCTAGCTAATGTGGGTTTGAGAATCTTCTCTTCATGACTTAATGGCTCATTGGTGGAGATAGAGAGGCCCTACCTATGGTATTGCTATGTTCTCCTTCTCTAAAAAAATTCAATATGTTAAAAGACAGTTGAAGCATTCGAACAGGAATTGTTTTGGTAATCTCCAAATTATGAAGAAGAGGGCTCAAGATCATCTTGATGTTATTACCAAGTAGATTCGAGATCTAGGTTTTTTCTGAAGCTCTTGGCATAGCAGAATCCTGAGCTTCTACTAATTTAGCTGAATGGGATCTTAGAGAAGAAATTTATTGAAACTAGAAGGCTCAAGTTGACTAGCTTCAGGAAGGGGACAACAAAACTGCATTTTTTCATAAATCTATGTAAGCTAATCATAACAGGAGTTACATTTCTTCTCTTGTTACTTCTCATGGGATGCGTTTGACCTCCTCTTAAGCTGTGTGTAGGGAAGTTCTATTTAGTTTTACTCTGCTCTACTTTCAAATGATTTACCTCCAGTAGAGATTGAGGAGAATACAATCATGTCTTGTATTCTCACTGTTGTGACTAGGGAGATGAATGACTCTCTTATGAGGCTAATTATTATGTCTAACTTGGAGGGGCTGGTCCTCATCTTGCAAAAAGGAAAAGGTTAGAGGCCTGATGGCTTCCCTATTGAATTCTTTTAGGAATTTTAGGATATTATCAATCATGACCTTTTGGATGTGATTTAGGAGTCCTATTACAACAAAGAAATGTTCCAGGCATTGAATGCTACTTTCTTAGTCCGTATTCTGAAAAAGGAAGAGGCTAATCACCTGGACTTCTTTAGGACCATTGCTCTTTGTAATGTGGTTTATAAAATCATTACTAATCTCTTAGTAGAGAGGCTTAAGTTTTGGCTTCCCATTGTTAACTCTAAGGAAAATGGGGGGTTTTGTGTCTGGAAAACAAATCTTGGATGGGGTGGTTATTGCTTCAAAAGCTTTTCACTCTATGTGTACTTCTAGGGAATGTGCCATGTTCATTAAGATTGATATGGCTAAGGCTTATGATAGAGTCAATTGGGATTTCTTGTGGAAAGTTCTTTTGGCTTTTGGCTTCAGTTAGGAAGGGGTTACATGGGTTCTTAGCTATGTTACTACTCCTTCGTACTCGATCCTTCTTAATGTTGAACCATTAGAACTTTTTGGGGAATCTAGAGGCCTTCACCAGGGAGATCCCCTCTCTCTTTATTTGTTTATCATTATGGATAAGGAACTTGGTAGACTTATCAAGTTTCATGTTTCCCAAAATCTAATTCAAGGATGATAATGGGGAAATGGTTTGCCCACTCTTTACCACTTCTAGTTTGTTAATGATACAACCCTTGCTGGGAGAGCTCAAATTTGGGATGCTCAAGTCTTTTGGCTCACCTTGGATACTTATTTGGCTACTTTTGGGTATAAAATTAATGACCACAAGTCCTTTATTTTTATCTTCAACATTCCTTGAGCCTATCCAACAGAGGATTGCTAATATCCTAATATTTCATATTAATTCTCTCCCTCTAACTTACTTGGGGGTCCCTATTGTGGTGGGTAGACAACCTAGGATTTTTTGGCAAATCTTGCTCAAAAAACTTTGATGAAAAGTCAATCATTGGACTCATAGGTTGCTCTCTCCTACTGGCAGGGTGACACTCCTTCAATCTATGTTTCAGGGCCTTCCCATATATAGAAGCATGGTTTAGGCTACTCTGGTGTATTTTCATAAGGAAATTGATACTCTCTCTTGCCAATTTTTTTGTAGTGGAAATTTGCAAAATACCAAATGGAGCCTCATCAATTAGGATACCATTTGTAAGCCCAAAAAGGAAGGAGGCCTCAACCTTTGTTCTGCTATCTTGTACAGTCAAGCTCTTGCTGCTAACCTCTATTGGGATTGGTGTTCTAGTCAGTCTCAACTTTGGGCTTGTATCTTGTCACACAAGTATTTACTTGGTGTTGAACCTTTTGATATTTCCAAGTTTTCTCTTGAGGGAAGATGCTCTATGGTGTGGAATACCCTCAAGATTGGTGCTCACCTGGTGAAGAGAAGTTTATTTTGGATCTGTAATGGAGGCACTAAGGCTCTATTTTGGAGTGATTCTTGGAATGGGCATCCTTCTCTCTTATCCTCTCATCCACACTTGCAGTCTCTTTCTAATTTTTTCCTCTCTACTAGATTGAATAAGGTGGTTCATTATAAAGAGGCTTATAACCTGGCCCTTGTTACAAGTTACAGATGGAAGAATTCTTCTGAGTGGCCATTGGGTGGCTCTCTAGGGGATCGATTGGAACTATCTTAGATATTGGCTTCTAGGGACTGCAACTCTTTATAGGAACTTGATGTTTTTTCTTGGGGAGGTGCTTCATCTGGAAAGTATTTTATTCCTTTAGGGTACCTTGCACTCACAAAGAATTTTTTGGTGAGGTGGAGGTCTCTTGGTGGAAGAAAGTTTGGAATAGTTTTTCATGGCCTAAGTATAACTTTTTGTTATGGATTTTGGTTTACAATTGTTGTCGTACTTGGGAGAATCTCTTCAAGTGAGGCTTCTAGGGGCCTTTCATCTATGTTTTATGCTACAATAGTGAAGAAACTATTTCTTAACTTTTTTTCCAGTGCCCCTTTGCCAAACAAATTTGGCATTTCTGGTGTAGTGTGTGGGGATGCATGTGCTGGCATGTTTCATCTTTGTCTAAATTCTAGGACCGCTTGGGACATCCCCCTTCGAAGACATCTTTTCTTCAGGTTTCTTGGACGGTTGGCCCCTCCCTTATTTTATGGCATGTTTGGCTTGAGAGGAATAGGAGGATCTTTCATGATGTGTAGTTTGAGATCAAGCAGCTATGGGAAAAAATTGTTAATTCTCTTCATGAAACACTCCTAGCTAAATGTGACATTGGTGGAGGTTTTGATCCTAGAGATGCTAGTATTTACTCATACCTTTTGTTTCCTCTTCAAGGCAGCACTCCCTCGGTCCCCCACAAACACTTTAGGAATAGATCTAGGCAATGATCTCACCATATTAATCATGAGGGGCATTGGTCTCCTCCTAAGGTGGGCATTCTTAAAATCAACACTGATGGTTCTTCTTAGGGAAATCCTAGTCTGGCTAGTATTGGGGGAGTTAGGCATGATAGTTTTGGTGATATTCAGTTTCTATTTTCTATATAGAAGGGTTATCATAATAATAACCTCATGGAAGCCCTAGCTATCTTGGTTGTAGTGGAATAGTGCTATCAATGTGGCTAAAATATAATTATCTATGACATTGACTTGCAGGTGGTTGTGAATTTATAGAATAGAAGGAACCTTGTGCATGTGGATTGGCATTTGGCTCTAGTTATTCAATAGATCATTAAGTTATGCTATTCTCTAGATTTTTTGTCTTTTATATATATCCCTTATGAGTGGAATGGTGTGGCTAATTGCCTAGCTAAATGGGCCTCTAAGCATGGGCCGACTTGGAACATTATTGATCATAGGATGCTTCCCCTTGATTTATCTCGAATGTTGGATCAACTTGTGGACTAGGATAAAGCTTTGTAGTTCTTTTTGTTTCTTTTCTTGTTCTACTTTCTTCGGTATCCAATAAAATTTTTACCCCTCTTTTAGTTAAAAAAATTGGTTTAGAATAAAATCAACAATGTGAACCTATAACTTTTCTAAACTAAGTTTCATCCATCAAACTTGTCACAATGAAGTAGATTTTTCAAAGAACTTGGTGTCACTGATTTTGTGAAGATTCTCAATGTTAAAACGAGTGTGGATGATCAATATTGTACCATGTAGAAATATCTGGAATCAAAATGATCTACAAATGCAATAGGTTGGATTATGAATGACTTAGAATCTTCTGAGATGGTTCAAATTCAGGCAGCCTTATTAAGTTCACATAACACTATAGAGCAATGGGCTTGTCTCATCAAAGTTCTTGATGGAATGTAGGATGACATTTTTGGAGAAAAAAAATCTACCTACCAAGGAGTCTTGAAAATGAAGAAGAAAACTTGATAGATTTTTTTGTATTACTGTTGTACAGGGAAATGTATAACTTGTTCATTAGGGATTTAGGTACAGATGTTCCCTTAAACTCTAGTGTTTTATGATTCAAGTGAATCATAGTGGGTATAAAATGGAAACCATACAAATGTACAGACTACTAATTTATTTAAAATAATAATAGAAATTGTGTTCCACTTTGTATAATATGAATTAGATATTTTTTATCTGCTCAATCTTAAATAAACCTAGTTGGGCAAAACTTTTTTGAACATCAAATAATATATGTTTACAAGAAAATAGAGGATCTAAGCTATGATTATAGAGGATACAACCTTCCAAGAAGCCCTCTTTGCCTCACAGAATCATAGAAGCTACATCACTATGCATTGCTTAAATATCTATGAAGATAATGGGAGGTTGTATATGCTACTATACTAGAAATCAGTTCTCTACTAATTTTTCTGACCCTTTCATTGTAACCTTCATCACTTTTCATATATCCAAGTCAATACTATTGTGATTTTTATCTAACATAGTTCTCCAAATCATTACAAGTCTTGTGAGACACATTATAGACTCAAATTGTTTAATTATTTTCTTTTCCACCATTTCCTTGGTGGGTTTATCACCACAAAAAATGCTTTAGATAGGCTCCAAACATGAAAGCCAATTATGTCCTTATGATATACAAAGATTTTATTTAGAAATGTATTTTTTATTATTATTAATGTGGAAATATTAAATCTCTCATTCCACATCTTAAAGATAATTTAAAGATCTTAACACAAATTATAAAAATCTCTACATTGGACCTTAGCACAGAGCATTTAAAAAAAAAAAAATTTAGGGAATGTAGAAACATTTACTCTTTCATTAAAAATTTCATGTTTTGAAAGTCCATTTTAGTATAAAAGGTTTGTACACAAATCATTTATAAATTTGTTCAACTATTTAGATTCTAAGATACCAAGTTTTGCAAGGCTAGTATTTTGTTTGCAAAATTTTTTTTATGGTGGGATGTGTATTAAACAAGAAGCAATAGAAATGGCTGGAAAATGAATGCTATGTGATAAGGTGTCTTTGGAGGAGTTGGTGCCCTGTCCTTCATCACCACAACATTTGGTATGATATATTATACAGTGATGAGTGGAAATGATACATAGGATTTATGAATTATTTCACCAATGATGCCAATAGCCACAACTAAATTCTTCCCTACCTCCAATTCCAACATTTCTTCATCAATTTCTCTAAAGGGGCTGTGAATCAAACTCAACCCTGCTCTCAACCATGCAAAGAAAAAATAGAAATAAAAGCTCCTACCCATTTGTAACTACAATTTTTTTATTGAATACTTGTTATTATATTCATTACAAATACTTAATCTAAGGTTCCATGAAAGGGCTCCTTCAAAAAATTTACATAGCCTTCTTCCCCTACCGCAAGAATTTTAGAATAAAACTCAATGCTCTTATTAGATCATGCAAAATAAATTAAGAAACAATTATCTAGTAGTTACCCTCATGAAAGTACAATTTGAAAGTTTATCATTGTAAAATTATAGATTGGAATAAAGAAAAATAGAAAACATATGCAAGGTTGGAACAAAAAAAATCTCCTCTTACCAAAAGATCTTGGAAATCAACTCAATCCTTTGATGATAGAGAAAGTGAATGTGATTCTTTCTTGTCACATGTACAATTTGGGGAACAACATCAAGGGCCAAAGACTTATTCTGGCCAACAACAAGCACAAGATTAATCGAAGCAAATGTCTTTCGACTAAAAATGCTTGGTGTTTCCCAAGGAGTAAATGTGATGTCACTTGGTTGAGACTATCAAATATGGCTATTAAATTTTAATGAATTGATACCTAGCTTTTTGATGGTCCATTTAGTGTTGTTGATGTACATAAAGAGACACATATTTTCCTACAATATATACTTGGTATGATGGATTCAAAAACTATAGTCTATGGAACTCACCAAATGGAGAATTCATATGTAGGCAACCTCATTCTAGTAATCTTGTGCAAGAAGAAGAAATAGAGAGTTGTAGGGTAAGTGTGTAGGTTGACTAGTGTTATATCACTATTTCATATGGTGGTTGTTTAGTTCCTATCTTCTTATAGTCACAAATACTATTTCACCTATTTCAAATAAGTGGAAATTATTAATTGGCATGTAAGAAATCCATATAATTTAAAAGCAATCTAAACACATCCATGTTGCTACATATATATTCAGCACAAGCAACATCTAATTAAAGTGGATTTAATAAGCATAAAAAAATAAACTTGTCTATCTGTCAACAATTTTGAGCATTTGAAAAGATTGCCAGGATCAAGTATAGGTCTAATAGTATTTGAGATTAGTGAATTTCCTAAGCTTGAGGATTTAAGCCTTAGCCATTAAAGGTGTGTGGAAAGGATTTCCATTGTGAGTTTCACCCAATTGAAATTTGTATAAGGAATATGTTGGTCTAACGAAAGTTTTTGGAAGTGAACATTGTGAATTTTTCAAGAGTAACGTTTTTCCTAGCTAACCTACCTTGAAAAATTACAATTATGAACGGTGAATAAATGAATAACATGTTAGGAATGTTTAGATATATGAAGTCTAATAGTCATGCATTCATATTTAGATAGTATAACTCTTCACTTCCCCTATTCTGAACTCTTTCCTTTCCTTCAATATTTTTTTATGAATTTGGGCATTGAGAATTTTAATTGATATGAAATCTTGCTTCTAATAAAAGGTAAAACTATTGTGTACTTTTATTTTTATTGGAGTCTATTTGGTGAACCACACAATTCTTTATGTTTCTATACATTTTGTTGCATCTAAATTTTGTTATCCCTATTTTCTAATTGTTGTTTGGTAACAAATATACCATTTACTTGTCAAGTAATATATCTTAGGATGCTTGTATATCTAAACATTAAATTAATTGTCTCATGTTTAAGGATATCAGTCTTGCTCATATGAATTCATTGGAAACTTTTAATATGGAAATCATAAATAATTGAGAAGTGTGTTAGGTTTAATGGCCTTTAGGAAGAATATTTCAATATTTGCTACTATTGTGTGCTTAGTGTTAGTTTTGTTAGCTTTGGACAGCTATTTGTCCAGTTGCTATTATTTAGCAAGTAATTGTTTTGCAAACAAATTGGTTAGATTAGAAAAAAATACTTGTTAATTAATTGACCACTTTTCGAAACAACTAGAAACTGACTTGGTTAGGTTGTTAAGTTGTTTTAATCTCAACCATCGATTGTAAATCAATCTCAACCGTTGGTTTACCAACATGAGTAGTATAAAAGGGGGTCATGGGGCATTTGGAGAATATGAGGTTTGGAGAAACATTTGCAGTGCTAGAAAATGAGTTTGTAAGTTTGCAGTGTTGCTAGCAAGGGTGCAGTGTTAGTGTGGGAATAGCAGTGGGGAATATCAGCTGGATGAATTAGGAGGTTGTCGGAATTCTACCAATAAGAGGGAAAGAATTTTGTATCTCTTGATTTGCTGAAGTTTAATATAATTTCTCATTTATAATTGTGTTGCGCATTTCTTTATGTATTTTATAATTGAAGTTGCAGTTGTGTTATTTTTCAATATTAGCTGGGAATTTATTTTCAATAGTTTAATAATGGTTTATCATAAGAGATTAATAATCAGTGATTGCAATAGTTAATTTTTTCACACTTAGGAAATGAGTTGTTTTTCTAATTTAAGTTGCCTGCAATATATTACAATTAAAAATTGAATAAATTAAATAAAATTTGTCAAGATTATTTGGTTTAAGGAAACATGCAGATTTGAACATTTGTTTATGCTTGCAGCTTAAAGAAATAGTATTTCGAGCCCCAAGTGCCTGCATAATCTTTCAATTATAAACTGCCAGAAATTGAAAAGAGTTTCAAGAATATCCAAGTTCAACAATACTCAAAAAAATATCATTTCTAATAATTGGGTTCTTCAGATTGAATCATGTCTTTCCAATATGAAGCATTTGGAGAGGATCACAAATTAAAATATTAGGAAGCTACATAACAAAACATTGTGAACAACTCTTATCCAACTCACTTTGCAAGGTTTTCAAGGATTGAAATTGACAGCAAGGATATGCAATACTTCAATGTTTGTAGAGATGTACATTAGTGAACGTCCAAATCTTAAGGTGTTGTCAAGTCTTGCCTAATTGAGTTGCTTGAACTAGATGACAAAGTATAGTTCTGAGAAGCTATAGAATAATTTTATAACATGTGTCAATAGTTGTTTGCATTGAAAACTCCGCAAGTTTCATATCACAATAATAAAATAGTACAGGATTCCATTTACATGTTGCAGGTATTCAAATGAATGATGGATCTGACAGGCTAAAAGATCAGTTGCAACTCTTAGTTCAAGATTGTTTTGTTCATTATTCACCTTGACCTTTGATATGTTTTTTGCTTTATTTCTAAAGATAATCTAAATATCTTTTTGGAATCTACTTTAAGAAAATAAGTTATTGTACTGTGTCAATACAATAAAGTTTTAGTTTCTTCAAAATTAGATTTGGCCATCAATATTTATGGGTATCAAGGGAAGAGAAACAAGAAAAGAAGAATAAACATCATATGCATAACCATTTTTTGATGTGATTGGGGATGATGCTATTACTGAAATTCATAACGAAATATCTAAACTGCGGGCTCAGTGAGAATAAACAAACAGAGAGATTCAGATGCTTACTAATATTTATTGTATAACTAAGTGATTGATTGATAAAAATCATAACATGTCTCGTATTTTTCTTTGACAGGTTTATTATAGCACTTTTAAATACAGACTATCCAACATGCGGCATTTTTAACCTATGGGGAGGAAGATCGATAGCTAACATTATAATTGCTTCAAATAATTTTTATGTTAATATGAATAATTATTTAATTGTGAATGAGGGATATGCAATGACATTGAAGAAAGGTGAAGAGAGGAAAGCTCCACATTCACTGAAAACAATTGTTGATCTGTTGTATGAGAAAGAAGGCCTATGATGCAACTACAGTGCCTACTTTATTAATTAGCTTAATATAACTTAAACTAACAGAGCTAGGGAAGCTTCAAATAAATTGGACACAGAGCTTTCCTTACTGGCATCACAATGAAGTAAAATCTTTTTTGAAGATTTTTAAAGGCAAGATCATAGCTTCTTATTGCACCAAGTTCTAATAGAAATGATACTTCACAAGGACTTAGATGTCTGTCTGTTGGAGAACTAATAAGTCAATGTTGTACTCTTATATTTTGCATTGAGGTATCTGTTGTTTTCTGGGGTCAGCTAGTTTCACTAAAATTGCATTTTTTGGTTTAATAATGTCAAGATCTTGTTTTCTTCTGAATAAGTAGCAATGAGAGTCCAAATCTCGAAGGTTCTCTTTCATTGGCTCTGACATAGATCCGAAGACACAAACACCACAATGGTTTTTCCTTTCTTTTTAATTTCAAGAAGGTAATAGTTGTCACTTGTCATATTTCATGTCTAAGACGCAATAGAAAGTAATAAAAATTTCCCCTTTGATGTACCTTTTCCTTTTTGGTCTTACCCATTGGTACTTGGATAAGCTTTGAAGAACATTTACATCTTCATTTGTCGGTGTTTCTAATATTTTCCGACACAATCTATAGAGAAGTTCTTTAATTTTTGACTATCTCTCTATATATATTTTCTGTTGGTTGCCTTTGTAGAAACATAAGACAGCTCCGATACCTGTTTGATGAAACACCCAATAGATCTAATGCCAATCTGAAAGATGTAACACAAAACAACAATGTGCTGCCACACAACAAAATATATCATATTTCATTCCACCATTTTGCCCATGTCAATTGCATTACATGTTGCCTCTATTTATAGAAGTCTTAAATTATTTCTAAAAACATCTACATTAGCCGACATAGGAGAAATAAACTTTTCTAGAACTATCTACGACTTCCAGAACTTTACCTAACCCTATTCAGTAATCCTCTTGAAATTTCTAGAATCCTCTATTATTGTTTTACAATTCATTTGAGTTGAAATTACACATTCCAACACTCCCCCTTAATTTGAACCTCGAATGTTATTACATACAAATGCCAAAATGTTTTCTTTTGCCGAATGCCAAAATGCCATTTTCCAATAATAATGCATTTGTTAATGCATGCCTATCACTTGCCTCGTTTGCCACAAATGCCGAAATTCTTTTTTTCTTCTTCGATGCCATGCCGAAAAGCTTTTTCTGCTTTGATGCCATTCTGAAAATCTGTTTCTTCTTTGACTTGCTCTAATCCTTTTCCAAATGCTACTATATTTCTTCTTACTCTTGAACATTTAAACTTAAACAAACTTTTGGTCATACTTGTAATGTTCTACCAACTCGATCCGTAGCTCCATCCAAAGTCCATTTTTAAGGACTTGTCCATACAAATATTTTTACACTCCCTATTCCAACACATCTTGTCACTATGACTCTTTAAGCCACAAATATTACAAGGATGAAGATCCCAACATTTGTCTTCCATGTGTCCTTTCCTATTACAATTTGAACATTGCATATATTTTTTACTTTCAACAAATTTGTTTGAACCAATGACATCATTTCTTTCATCTATCATATATCCTAGTCCTTCATACTTTGGCCTTATGATTGGCTCAATAGGCTCTATGATTCGTTGTTGATGTTTTCCCAATCCTTTACCTTTGTAACCCATTTCCTTCATTATATTCCATCCAACATTCTTATCTTTGGAACTGGTAGTATTTGATGCCAAATTTTCATACTCCTTCTTACATTCTTTATCACAAACTACGTGAATAGAGTCACACTTTTCTAGTGTTGAATTCAAATCATCTGTACTACATGAAACATCACATACTGATTTTTCTTTTATACATGCATTTAACAAATCATTTTCTTCTTTTATTCTCTTCATTTCATCATCTAATTCTTCATTTCTTTTCTTAACATCATCAAACATCTTTAATTTTTCTTCTAATTTCTCCATTTCTCTCTTTTTGTCATCATCATGTAGTTTTAACATTTCTTCTAATTTCTCATTTTTTTGTTTAGCTTTGATCAATTCCATTTCTAAATCTTGAATTTGACACAAATACTCATAATTTTGTTTTCCAACTCCTTTGAACCCTTTTATCAAATTTGAATTTGACTCTTTAACATTCATCAATTCTTCTTCCAAACTATCTTTTTCCTTCTTTACTCTTTTTCCAACTTTCCCCATTGAAACACAAGAGTTTAACACAATTTTCTATGTCTTTTAGAAAATTTTGAATATCTTTTTACTTCCAGAATTAAATCCTCACAATATTCTTCTGCTATTATAATTTCTTAAATGCCATAAAAATTTGCACCATACCTTTTTTTTGACCTGCCCTCTTTCTTGTTCAACACTTCCTGTGCAGTCTTCTTCAGAACAATTATCTTTCTCACAAACAATCCTCCACCATTTAGTAGCACAACACACCACTTGTTTTTTTATCACAATTCAAAATTCTGTACAACTTTCTATCCAACTAGGCTCTGATACCGATTGTAGAAACATAAGACGGTTCTAATACCTATTTGATGAAACACACAATAGATCTAATGCCAATCTGAAAGATGTAACACAAAACAACAATGTGTTTCCGCACAACAAAATATATTATATTTCATTCCACCATTTTTCCCATGTCAATTGCATTACATGTTGCCTCTATTTATAGAGGTCTTAAATTATTTCTAGAAACATCTACATTAGTCGACATGGGAGAAATAAACTTTCCTAGAACTATCTACGACTTCCAAAACTTTACCTAACCCTATACGACTTCCAAAACTTTACCTAACCCTATTCGGTAATCCTCTTGAAATTTCTAGAATCCTCTATTATTTTTTTACAATTCATTTGAGTTGAAATTACACATTCCAACAACCTTATGGGGAAAACTGGATGGCTATGCAGTTCTGAGATTAAACTTTCCTTCTTTCTTGTGGCATGGTCTTGCTAAGTTTGTCCAAAAAAAAATTCTTACTTCTTTAAGCATATTTTGTAGAGTGTTAATGAAAATCATCAATACCATTTTGATCATTTCAAAGATTAGGCATGTGTATTTATGCATTTGATTTGATAAATTGATTGGTTAGAGAAACCCATCTTTATCAGATACATAGATGTGATTCTATTGAGTTCTTATTATTTGTAGAGATGAGGAAATTCCTTTTGTTATTGTGTAAACACTAGAATACTAGGATAAACTATGTTAGACAATGACATTTCTTGAAGTACAAACACTCCAGTTTGTCCATAAATACATCAAGAGAACATGTATTGGCTGCAACTCGATAATGAACATAGCATGCCTCTTTTACAAAGTAGACAGAGTGCAAGCAAACAACCTAAAAACATATAATGGATATTTCATTAATTTTTGTATGCTTCGTGATCAGAATATAGAGTTTGTAAATACTTGGATGAAGAACGAGAAGCCTCCATAATACTCCATTAACCCTAGCTTTAGTGCTCGAAAAGTCCATTGAAAGTGAAAACAACATAATAAGATTTGGTACTTGGTATTTTATTTAATTTTGCTAAAGGAGGTTTTAGATTAAATTAAATAATTGAGAGAATAAAAAAGAGGTACAGTATCAAAAGAGGGGAGGAGGCAAGCCTCAACCACCCAGATCAAAGCCCAACAATCAGCTAGAAATAGTAATCTAACACATTAAGTAGTAGTTCTAGCAAGATAACAAAAAGAGGAGATAGAAAAGCTATTCCAAAACATCATCATGATCGTCGAACCAAGTTGTCCATCCTAGCTCTCCTTTCATCCACATGACTTTGTTTCGCTCGAGAGTGTGACCAAAGAAGTCATATTCATCAAAAATGGGCCTTTGTTCTCATGTATTTCCTTGAGCAACTCCTTAAGAGCTTTTCCAAAAGCAGTCTGGTTATCAAGAATGTTGGCCAATTCCATCCCATACTTCATCTTATAAATGAGTATTGTAGCAAGCCCATCATGGAGGAATCTTTTTAGCTTGTTCATCTCGAGCTTCATAATGCAAAAAATTTGCGAGACAATCTTAAAACAAATGAGTTTCAAATGAAACAAAGTAAGGGATCTACCAATATCTTGAAATTTGTCCTCATTTCTAGATTTTCAAATAAACCAAAGAATGTGAGAGGATAGAATGTTCCAGAAAAAATTAGCATCCTTTTTAAGACCAAATAAGTTGCCAAGAATGGTATCTAAAATAGAAACATGGTCAGCTATAGAAATTCCAAAAAACTTCCATATAATCCTAGCAAATTGACAAGTAAAGAATATATGCCTTAAATTTTTAGGAACCCTGCAAATAGTACAAAGTTCAACATCACCAACATAATTTTTAACAGGAAGTCTATTGAGAAGGAGCTGCCATTTAAAATGTAAGATTTTCGAGGGAATATGGGATTTCCAAAATCTGTCAAGAATTTTTTGCCATTCAAGAGAGTTCAAGTTCATATACCAAGTGGTATTAAGGTGAGAAATAACAAAGTTTTCTTTATTGAGAACCTTATATATATATATATAGTTAGCTTTAATTTTATGTAGGAGAGATCCATCATCCCAATGAAAATTCAAAAATCTATGAGAGTCCACATCACACCTGCAAGGAAGATTAAGAGTGCGGAAGGCATTGGAAACCATATTATATGTACGTTTATGGGAGATAGGAAGATCAAAATTGATTCTAATATCCTACCAACTAACAAGGTTATCATTCTCCAAAATGTCAATAAAGATCTGGATGCCAAGGTTGTTCTAAAAGTTTGCAGAACAACCTTGAGTCATGGCAAGAGGCTTACCATTATAATGCAGATTCCACCATATAGAATGCTCACCGTGAATAGAGTTATTACTGGAAAAGTTGGAATTATAGATGAAACCCCTCACAAGCTCCCAAGCTTTCTAGATAGACTTGAAAACCATGAAACCTTGGACAGAGATAGGGAATGACCTAGCAACCAAATCAGTAAAAGCAAGGTTTTTCCAATGTTTGGCCTGCTTAGGATAACCAGACTGAATGTTGTTTCTAAGAAGAATCTTCCAAGGTTCTTGACCATCGAGAGCCTAAAATATCCACTTAACAACAATAGAAATTCCTTGGATCCTAAGGTCAATTAGGCCTAAGCAACCAGAGTTCTTGGCAACATGACAGCAACTCCATTTAACAGCATGTTTCTTCCTGTGACCTTTGGCATTAGACCATAAGAATCTCCTAATGGCTTTTTGAATCCCAAACACTTGGTAGTTACTAAACATCTAGATAGAGGAGTAGTGTATACTATAGGATGACAAGATTTTTTGATACACCTACACTCTACCAACAAATGACAACACCCTATTATCCCACTTGTAGAGCTTCTTAACAATTTTATCCTTAATCCAAATCCACATGTCTTTGAGAGATGGGGAGATGGAAAAGGGAATCCCCAAATATCTGACAAGCTTATTAGGTCCACCCCATGAGTATCCAAATTGAAGAAACTAATCAAGAGGCTCCTCTTTCCAACCAAGTATAATAGCTTTGGATTTGGAAATGTGAGCTCTAGAAATGGTCTCAAAAAAGTCAAGTTTAAGATTAAGATGGTGAATATTACTACAAGATAGTTCAAGGAAAAGAGAAGTATCATCCACAAACTGGATATTAATAAGCTCAGACTTATCAGGGAGAGAAATCCCATTAACTTTGGGAGAAATAGTGTTATCTCTAAGGATATAGTACAAGGCATTAGAAGTGATGACAAAAAGAGTAGGAGCAAGGGGACATCCTTGTCGAATGGATCGGGACAAAGGTATAGGATTAGAAAGAAAACCATTGATTTCAATTGGAGCAGATGAATCCTTAAGCAAGACTTGAATATATCAAACAAATTCATCAGGGAATCCAAATACTTGAATAATAGAGAAGATAAATTCCCATTCAACATGGTCATAGACTTTCTCAAAATCTAGAAGAAACATAGCAGAGTTTTGATGCAAAGTCTTAGCCCAATCCATTGAATCCCAACTAGTGACAAGGTTCTCTAAAATATATCGACCCTTAATAAATCTTGTCTAAGTGGGACATATGAACTTAGGAAGAACATTAACAAGCCGAGAAGCCAAGGCTTTGGCCATAATTTTATATGAAACATTAAGCAAAGTAATTGGCTACCAATTCTTGATAAGGGACTTATCTCCATCCTTAGGGATAAGTTTGATAATCCCCATATTGATAGAATGTCAAAGTGTGCCATAATCATAGGCTTCTGAATATAGGTCAAATAAGTCCTTGGTAATCCAATCAATATTGGATTTGTAAAATTCACCAGGGAGACCATCAGACCCAGGTGCTTTATCTTTTTTGAGAGCAGATATAGCATCAAAGATCTCCTGAACTGAGATCCTAGCCCTAAGGATGGAGGCAACATCCTCAGTAATTTTCTTGGGAATAAGCTTCTGACATCTACTTCTGAGCTCTTTGGCATTGTTGTTGTCCTCAGACTTGAATAAGGCTTTGTAGAACTTCTTGAATGCAACAACAATGTCATTAATATCACTGATCTCCTAATTATCAACCATAATTCTATCAATTTTCTCCTTACGCTGCTTTTGTTTGAGGTAATTAAAGAAAAATTTAGAACCCTTATCCCCATATTTCAACCATTGTTGATGGTTTCTAACAGAGGCTCCAATGGTTTTAATATGTCGATTTTTCCTTAGCGTATCTCAGGCAACCGAGACAGGTTTAGCATGAGAAATGGAAGTGGGATTAGCTTGCATATCTATTTCAGCAAGATGAAGGTGTTCATTTAATACACTTTCCACTCTTCTATAGTATTTTTCCTTCCTTTGGCCAAGGGTTTGGAAAATTTTCCTCCATGAGGAGACATTTCTATTCCACCTATCAACTTCAGAGGAGAAATTATTAGCAAGATTAAACAACCTAACCATCTTAACAGCAACACAAGTATCCTGGTTATTAAGAAATGAAGTCTTAAGGATAAATTTTTCATTATGATGAATGCAAGGAGAAAGAACATTTCTAATGTTAATGAGAGCACTTATAGGGAGATGATCCAAAAGAGTAGAGGAAGAGGCAAAAATGGGAAAATGTTGTTGGTTAGGAGAAAAAGAAAAAAAGTTAGAGTTTAGATAGAATCTATCAAGCCTAGAGTAAATCCTCTTAGACCCCTATTAAAAATTACACCATGTGTACCAAAGGCCAGAGGTATCCCTTTTATGCCCTTCCATAGGATCAAACAGATTAAATTTATGTTTACAGTGATCACAATGTGACCTATCTTGATGTTTCCAGGCAAGGAAGACCACCAAACTTATCATCTTGATCCTTGACCATGTTAAAGTCTCTGGCAAGGATCTAGGGAATGTCAGGAAGATTATCCATAAAGTGATGCTATCATTAACCTCATTAGGAGGGTAAATAGAATAGACACCAAAGGATGAACCTTTAAAGTCAATAACAACCCAAGCTACTCAATTACAAGGGGAGCAACCAGTTGAGTTAATATAATTTTCCCAGTAGGGATTGATGAGTAAAGCAGTACCACCTTTCCCTTTAGGATGATTGGTGAAAATTTTACTAGCATCTCTCCAGATAAAGTCTAGAGAGGAGCTAAGAAGAAAGTTAACAACTTTAAGCTCTTGCATCATAAAAAAATCTATGTTTTTATTCCCCAATAGAAATTGCTTAATGATAGATTTCCTATCAGGAGACTTAAGGCCTCTTATATTCCAAGATATGCACTTCATGATGAAGAATGCAAAGAAGGGCCAGTAAGAGGAGCCGAGATCTCCCCATTCTTCTTTTTATTTTTAGAGCCTATAGGCTTTCCTTTTTTCTTAGAACCATTAGATCCTGTGAGGGAATCATCCTCTTTCTCACCAATAAATGGCTGGGTAAAGTTGGACTGGGGGCCAAAAAAGTCAAAATCCCCAATAGCATAAGATCCATCTAAGGTCTAGGTCATCATGCAATCAGAATGTCCAAGGTTCCCATTAAACTTAGCACCAACATGATTCAGGGATTTATTATTAATAGGACCTTTGTTAGCAAGTATGACTTCAATGAGGCAATCATCATCCAATTCGTTAAGGGTAGAGGTTGGAGGGCTGATGTTTTTATCATGAGAAGGGGGGACAACATTTAGAATAGAAAAACTACAAAAGTCTATGGTGACATCACTCATGGTAGCATCATTAGACCTACCATGAATTAAGCTCTGGTCTTCTGAAGTATTCTTACTAGACGACATATTATCAACAGGGGTTCCATATTTAATCAACAAAGAAGGAGAAGCTAAAGTGGCAAAATGGTTAGTTTTAGGGGTAACACAAAACTGATCAAGGGCCAATTGTTGAGCATTCTTTTTCCTAGGTTTCTTGTTTTTAATAGCTTCAAAACCCTCATTATCCCTCAAAGTGTTTCTTTGGTTAGAGATGGCAGAGTATGGAATCTTACTAGGTTGATTAACTATAAAGTTATTAGTGCTGGGTTTATCATCACCTTTTCCAGTGAAAGGACCAAAAAGTTTATCAACATTCCTAGTAGGGTTCAAGGTAGAGGGAATAATAGGAAATTCTTTATTATTAGGGATGCTATTCTCAATGTCCCCTTGAGTCAATTCAGTCTTCTTATTATTAATAATTGGGCAGTTCTTCCAAATATGTCCTTCTTTTTTACATAAGTAACAAGCGTTAAGACCCCCGAGTATTTCAATCAGGCAGGTAATAGTTTCTCCATTAATTTTCAAGGTAAGTTTATGAGGGATATCAATTCCTAGTTTTAGAGAGACTAAAATCCTAGCATCCAAATTAGATACAAGCCTAAAGGTTTCATCGATTCTGATAATGGATCCAAATGGTGCAAGCAATTGAGCAAGAAATTTCCATAAGAAAGGAGGAAAGTCCTTTATAATCATCCATCTAGGTGAAGACAAAGCCAAAACTTCTTCACAGACCACATCAGGTGACCAGGCCAAAGCCCTAAAGGAGGTTTTATAGACATTCCAATACTGTCGCTTTAGGGCTTCAGTCTGAGCCTCATGACTACCAAAGAAAATAATAAAAAGCCCTTTCTGGACCTATCTACAAAAAGAGATTTTAAGCCCTAATTTCAAGTTCCACAAATTATGAAACCAATCATCAAGAAACTTCCTAGGAGGGCATTTTTCAATGTCCATGCAAGCAAAAAAAATTGCAATGTCACAGAGCTGAGATTTCTCCATAGCAATTTCTTTAAACATAACATCATTGGGAGAGACAACAAATTCAGTCAAAATGTTGGGAGAGTCCTTATCTTCATTGAAAAATCTCTTGCCTCCCACCACCAGCACAAATCTAGCATCAATGGAGACCCCATGATTGCTGGGTGCCACTGATTCAGCAAAAGACTTCTTCGATGGTACGGTCAAAGGGTTAGGGTTAAGTTTAGCAGTTGAAGGTGCATAGATAGAATCAAAGGGCAAGGTAGAAACATCAGAGTCTGAGGGTAAAGCATGAGATGGAGGCAATAACATACCATTATCAATTTTAATGGGGCCATCAGAGCCTGTTTCCATAGGAAAAGTAAATACAAAACTAAAAATAAAGGAGAGCAGGTGAGAAAACTCAAACCAAAGTGGAGGAGCGTTCTCCTCCACAAACTATATTCATGCCTCCAGGAACCAGAGATCTCAGAGGAAGCCCGCCACAAACCATACTTAAAAAAATGTTGCCTCCTCCCGTTGCTAAAATTCATTGCTTTCACTTGCAATAATTTAGAATGCTACGATCACTGCTATTTCCTACTTCCATTCCTGTGTATGTTCACTGCCTAGGTTCACTTTTTTGCGTATGTTCACTCTTCGTTCCAGAATAGCATCACTAGTGCTTTTCAAAGGAGGTTTTATCACCATGTAAGTATAGTGGTAATGTTATTAATTCATTTAAAATATTTTATCTACTCTATGTTAAATATATATGTTTTAAGAGAATAAATTATGTTTTTATTTAAAATAATTAAAATAAAAATTTATTATTTTATAAAAATGTTTTAATTTTATCTTAAATATTTTAGACATTAAAGATATTTATTGTGTTTGCTATAGGCAATATACTATTGCACTCAGTTGTTGTTGTGATTAATTTTATTTATTTCAACCAATTACATTTCAATATTTATATATTGAAGTTCCTTTTTTAATTTTTCTAATGTATATATGAGAGATTTTTAATTTCTAAAATCCCTAAAATTATTTTACTTCAATTTTATTCTCTCATACCTTTGGGGTCTTATAGGGCAGATTTCCAGGAAGCATACCCAATGAGATGATATTTTCGGTAAGAATATATGAAAATATGAAATAGATCAAACATATTTTAATACATTTTCAAAATATTAATACCTTAAGTGCTAACAATTTATAAAAATAGAATGATTAATTTTAAAAATTATAAATTAAACTTAAGATTTTTTACCATCTCAAATATTATGAAAATATTAAAACTATAATTAGACTATATTATACATGATCATTACCAATGAATAAATTGGTTTGTCTTATAATTATTAATTATTAGGTTTAATTTACTACTCTATCTAATTAAACTATTATAATTGATGGCAAAGACAAGCCATTATGTGGCACTTGTTTGAGTTGGAGTACTTGTAAGATGGGTAATGACCTTCTAAAAATTCTTAGTATTTATTTGGTTCTATCAACCACTACTCATGAAACATGGGTCAATGAGTTTGACTCAAAGAACTAGACAATTGAATTTTGATAGAGATGTCACAATTTCAAAACACTTTGCCGAACCTATGCCATATATGCACCTCCATAATGCTTATAGTTCAAAAATTAATAGTTGAATTATCCAAAAATATAATAATAATAGTTATCATTTAGAGATAATGCTGAATATTGATTGACTTCTTAGGCACTAAAAGCCTTATCTAATTCTCTTATTATTAATAAACATATTCTTTTACTTTTACTTTAGATTAATTAATTTTTTTATTATTAATTAAAAATATTATAATTTTTTACTTTAATTTTAAATTAATTAAATTTTATTTATGATCAATGAATAATTACAAATGCTAATTTATCTTGTTTTTCATTTTTAAGTTTAAGAAAATTGAAATAATTTAAATTTATACTTAAAATAATTCAAAATAATGTAGGATTTTATAGTAATATATCAATTTTGTTAAACATTTTAAACCTATAATTTTTTTCTGTAGCTTGAGTAGTTTTGTGATAGGTATGGACCTTCTAGATATTTTTACTACATCATAGGCTCTATGACCATTGATACCTAGATTTAGTAATTGGTACTGCTAATTAAGTGGTGTTCATTTGTTCATTCATTTTCATGATGAAATCAAATGGGTTCAATATATATATGTGAACCACAACTCATGAAACACATTATTATAGGGGTCAATGAGTTTAATGGAAATTATATGTTGAGATTGTAAAATACTTAATTAATAACAAATATTTTTGATATGCAAAGATAGACTTCGAGTTTTCTTTTTTGTGCATGGAGGGTTTTTATTTAGTTCTTTAGGAGTGCAAACTATTGTGATTTTAAATTTGTTTCTAGTTCAATCTAAGTAGAGAGTACATTCATGGAAGTTAATTGATAATGATGTATTGATAGGAAAAAAAATTCATCAGTGACTAATGAAAGTTATAAAAACAATTTAACGAATGTATTCATATGATTAAAAAAAATCATTAATTATTCATTTAGTCATTTTTTTGGGGACTAATTATGAGTAAAGAATTGTTTAGACATTTATTAGATCATTTATTTATCCACTTATCTTTATTTAACCTTGTGAATTTATCAAAGGACTAAATCCGTCATTTATCTTGTCACCTATACTCATAAATTATAAAATATTGCAAGAATTTTCTTAATTTTAGTTGTTACTAAAAATTCTAGTCTTGTGACCAAACATTTTGGTCATGTTGTCATTTATTTTCCAAAATTCTACTAATGATTATTTCTCTAATAATGTTATTCATAGATAGAAAATTGTTCCAAGACTTCACAAGAAAATGGAGTGGTTGAATGCATGAACGAGACTATAATGGAGTGTGCAAGGAACATGAGGGTACATGTTCGGTTGCCTTTAAACATGTAGGAAGAGGCTATCAATACTACTATATATTTGATTAATCTAGGTCTCTTTACTCCTCTGGGTTGTGAGATTCTAGAGGAAGCTTGAACTAGTAAGAAGGTGAGCTATTCTTTTTCTCAAGACCTTCGGTTGTGAAGCATTTGCACATGTCAATTCTGAAGATAGAACCAAGTTGGAAGCTAAGTCAAAGAAATGTGTATTTTCTAGCTTTGACATTGATGAGTTTGGTTATAGGCCTTGGGATTTTAAAAATCGTAAAATTTTAGGAAGTAGGCATGTCATATTCAATGAGAAAGCATTGTACAAAGATCCATTGCAACAACATGAGAAGAAAGAAGATGATTATGTAGTCTTGGATGATACTCTAAAAGACAGTGTTCCAAAAATTCCTCATGATGTACAACTACTGCAATAAAAAATACCACACACACTAGTGAATGTTAGATGGTCAACAAGGCTAAGTAGGCCTCCAGAGGGATTTTCTCCTTCTTTTTATTTTATTTTACATATTGATGATAGTCAACCTAAATGTTATGATGAATTTGTGTAGGCAGATACTAAGATTTAGTGGGAGTCTATAATGAAAGACAAAATGGACTTTTTGCTGAAAATAAGACATGGGATTTATGCAAGTTACCTACAAGTAAAAGGGATTTACAAAATAAATGAGTTTATAGGTTGAAAGAAGATGATGGACGTAAGAAAAAAATTTAGGCTATGTTAGTTGTAAAAGGATTTTCACAAAAAATGGGCATTAATTTTGATTAGATATTTTCTCCTATTGTTAAAATGACTTATATCTATAGTGTTTTATGTATTGTGGCTACTGAGGATTTGCATTTGGAGTAGCTTGATGTTAAAAAACTTTCCTTAATGGTGATTTGGATGAAGAGATATATATGGCTTAGCCATAAGGATTTGAGGTCAAAGGTAAGGAGAACTTAGTGTGTAGATTGAAGAAAATTTTATATGGCTTGAAGAAAGCACCTCAACAATAGTATCTAAAATTTGACAGTTTTATGCATAAGCATGCATGTAGCAGGTTTCATTCAGATCATTGTGTTTACTTTAAGAGATTGGGTGATGAAAGCTACATTATTTTACATTTATATGTTGATGATATGCTTGAAGCTAGGTCTGACATGGATCATGTTAAGGGGCTGAAATGCCAATTAACACATGCATTTTCTATGAGGGATTTGGGGGAAGTAAAAAAAAAATCCTTGGTATGAAAATTTGCAAATCTATAAAGAACAAGAAATTGACATTATCTCAAGCTGATTATATTGCAAAGTGTTGCAATGTTTCTCTATGGAGAATGATAAAGTTGTCAGCACACCTTTACCTTGTCATTTGAATTTGTCTGAGGAAATGTGTCCAAAGACACAAAAAGAGGAGGATAATATATAAAAGGTACCTTATGCTTTAGCTTTAGGAATCTTAATGTATGCTATGGTATGTACAAGGCCAAATATTACACATGCAATGGGAGTCATTTGTAGATATATGAATCATCCAAGAATCAAGCATTGGAATACAATAAAATGGATTCTTATATATTTGAGAGGAACATCTAGTAAGTGTTTTCATTATAGGGGCTGTACTACTGATTTATAGGGATATGTTGACTCAGATTCGGTAGGAGATATTGATACCAGGAGAAGTACTATATGTAATGTATTTACAATTGGTGGGGCAGTAATGAGTTGTGTTTCTAGGTTACAGAAGGTGAATGATTTATCCAATATAGAGGCAAAGTATGTTTATGCTTTAGAGGTAGCCAAGATGATGATATGGCTTCAGTTCTTCTTGGAATAATTGGGACATCCTCAGAAGGATAATTATTTATTTATCGATAGTTAGTTTTTTATTCAACTTGCAAATAATTTAGCTCTACATTCAAAGAAAAAACACATTCAATTGTGGTACCATATCATTTAGTTAGTTTTGGATGATGGACAATTAAAGATAAACAAGATAAAAATAGATCATAATCTAATAGATATGTTTACAAAGATAGTGACAATGGAGAAGTTGAACTCCTCTTTAGCTTTAGTTGGTCTTTGAAACTAAATAGAATAAAAGGACAATTGATTCTAGGACGGTTTGATGCTATTGGAGCCCTGTATGGTAATGGTATTGCTACATGATCAATCTTCAAGTGGGAGATTTTTGTCTAGTGTGAAACCTAATCAGTCCCCAAGGAGGATATTGTTAGTTTGTGGTGACTACTTAGGGAATTATTATGCATACTTCATAATTCTTTGTGGTTTAGGGCCTATTTTATTGATAATTTTGAGCCAACATATTGTAATTAAGTACGGGGGTTCAGTAGCAGTAGAACCAATAGTAGCTCTAGCATCAACACCAAATTGAGAGCTAGAGGCAAAGCCAAAAGAATATCTAGAAGCATCAAACGTATTATAATTAAGTATAACCCTAAAGAACAAAATAATACTTGTATAAAAGGGCTTAGGGTTAGGGATTTTTCCATAAGGAGTGATGGAAAAATTGCTTCTTACAATGGTATTGAGTTGTAAGGGATTAGAAATTATAATCAAGTTCTAATCATTGGATTGTAATAATATTGTATTTGTTGTTTGGTGAACATAGCCCAAGGTTTGGATGAACCATTTTAAATCTTGGTGTCTTATTTTCTCTTTTGTGTGACTTATTATTTTTTGATATTGTTTATATTTCCATGTATTTATTATTTCTATTTGAGGTTAATCCTAACAATGGGATTCATCTTGAATCCATAACAAAGGAGTGAAGGTGAACTACCATATAGGAGATTACAAAATATAAAACATACAATAACCACACCTTTCCAAGGCTCTAAATTTTGTATACTTTCTCCTCCTTATCTTCCTTAAAGAAAGATCAATAATATTGGCATGGAAAGGGCCAAAAACCTTGAATTTCTTCTATTTTCTCCCCATGAGAAGAGACTCTACACTTGCATGGAGTCCAACTAACTCCTTCCCGCATACTTGGTAATTTTTTCCCTATCCAAGGGTAAGTAATGTGATTACATGACTATGAAAGTGGGATAATCTCTACCCTGACCATAGAGGTGTTTCTCTAGTTGGCTCCTTAGGGTTTTTCCCTAGTCGGCCAATAAGGAGGTTTTTTTATTTTATTAAATTTTGTATATAAATATGAGTTTCATTCTTTACAATTTGTATTTATGTGAAATCAAGTTATTGGCTTTTGAATTGGGAAGAAAGAAATATTTGACAAACATCAACCTATTTTTGAATTTTGGAGGAAGAATTTACGACATGGGCAATAAAAATAAAAGAGCAAGTAAATATGCACGAAGAAGAACTAAGGAACAAGAAGATGAAAATTGTCAAAAAATGCTAGCAAGATACTATCTTAGATCAAGTACACATGCACAATCTTTTTTCCAATGTATTTAATTAGTTTATTTAGTTAGGATTAGAGTTTAAATCCAATTAGGAATATGATATTTATCTTAAATTAGCATTACTAGATTAACTTAATATTAAGAGTTTATTTGAAATTATGTTCATATTTAAGCCATTAGGGTTTATTCAATTATGTCCATATTAGTCCTTAGGGTAAATATTACATTATGAATAAATTTAAATTATGAATTTATTTAGCATGGGAATTATCTTGTTGATTCAATTATGTTAATAATTTATAGTCCATTAAGGTTTATTAGATTATGATTAAATTTAAATAAATGAATTTATTTAGGACGTAGTCAACCATGACAACCTACCGACATTAGAGAAGGTTCATCCCAAGTTCAAACAAGTACATGTGTATCTCTTGCAAGTATATAAAATAGATCTCTCTAGAATTCTAGGTCTCTATCAAATTTAATATCTTTAATTTTTAAATTTAGTGAGTTATATTTCCCCTTATAAACTTACTTGATTTTATTTGTTATATCGTGCACGTGCAACTCTAGTAGATGATGAAAATGTTGGACATGAGGAAATTGAAGATGAAGCAATGGATATTGAAGAATGACCATCTGAAGGTTAGATAATTTAATCAAGTACATAATATTTCACTCAAGTTAAACATGTATATATGTATACATATATGTCCCCTAAAGAGATTGTATCTTAAGACTTTGTTTCATTTTTTCTTGTGCAGCCCAAAGATCAAACAACAAATGAGAATGTTAATTTAGCTCAAAGATTGCAGAGAAAAATTAATCATAGAAACATAGATCATTTAATTGAAATGGATTTGGAAAAATTGAGAGAATATAGTAATCAACCTACACATACTATGAAGAGGAAATTGAATAGAAATTCTAAAGACATTATTGCACAATTTGAGAATCTATGAACAGTGGAGAAAACTCAACTATTATCAATTTCACTTCTTAAAGATGAATTAAAAGAGCTACTAAGACTATTGGGTATAGATACAAGTATAAAAAAGAGGAGGACTTCTAAACTAGAAAAATATATTGTTGAAAGTGTTATGGAAGGGTTACATTCCATTGGAGAAAAATCTAGATCTGCAAATAATCCATTGCACGAAGAGTGATACTGACATCTATTTTAAATAAGAAAACATCCCAAAATAGCTAGATCTCTTCATTATCATCTCATTTTGGGTATAGTCAGAAGACAATACTACATTATTTGAAAAGGAGAAACAATTTGAATGATAGTACATTAGAAGGCAATTGGGCACTAATGTGTAGAGCTCCTCGATCTCACATGATTGGGGAAATAGATAAGAACTTAGTTATTCAATTTTGGATTGACAATAATCGTCCTTCACCAAATAGAAGAGATATCATCAAGTAGAGGATTGGGCCTAAGGAATATATTGAACACGCAAAACATTGGTTGGATGTCACTCAACATGAATTATATCTCTCATTTTGTAATTTAAATCCTAACATAAAGATTGGACAAACAAAGTTTGAAAGATTGAAGCCCTATTTTGTGAAGATAAATAAATCTTTTGAAACATGTTGTTTTCGATATCATGTTGAATTTGATCTGTAATATGAAGGGTTTCAAAAGATGATAGAAGAAAGTGGTGGAACTTCTCAAAATACTTTTCCTAAATGACCGAGTCAATTCATAACGTCAATCTTATGTGACAAACCAAATTATTGTGGAATAGGTGAAATAGATTGCATAAGAGGAACTTGTGAAACATGTGGTAACTTGACTAAATTTCTTTTGAGAGAAGAAGATACTAATATGACAAGGATGGTAAAATGTAAGAGATATAAGTACATAAAGTCAGAAACAAAAGCTGGAAAAGAATCAACAAGGTTAGAATATGTAGAGGATGAGATATTGGCTGGAGAATTTATGTAAATTTTTTGTAAATTGATTCAACCATATATACGCCATGCATTTTTTGCTAAGTGGCAAGAAGAACAATTTCAAACACTAAAAGAAACTTTCCCAGTCGGAACAATTCTATCTGTTGTTGACTTTACAGACCATTACTCTTTCATATCTCAAAAACAACTTCAAGCAGAATACTACTATACAGAGCAGGTTACTATTATGGTTCAACTGTCTTATCGACATGCACAAATTGATCTAGATGGTGTGGAAAGTACAGATCAAGCACGAGTCATTAAAAAAGAGTATCACTTTTATATTAGTGATGACAAAGAACATGACACACATTTTGTGGAACATTATTTTAAGAAATTTTTTGAATATTTGAAAAACAAAAACATCAAAATAGAAAAACATTTTGTATGGTCAGATGGATGTGCAGCACAATTTAAATCAGCTAGACCATTTTATGCATTATGTAGATATCATCGATACCTTAATATACCACACATTTGGATTTTTTTTGAGAGTGGACATGGGAAGGGTGAGGATGATGGTGCAGGAGCTTGTATCAAATGTGCTTTATGAAAGTATTGAATGGACTATGAAGGATATCACATTAATAATGCTCATGATGTGGTTGAGTGGCGCAAAAAACATTTTTTGGTACCAACAAATATAGGTAACACATCATCACAAGTGAATTGAGTCATACCATTTAGAGTGTTTTGGGAGGTATCAGGTATATATAAATTAATTTGTTTATATTTTTAAATTGAATCTTATATTTTTATTTAATATGTTACCTTAGATGATCTCTAACTAAATTATGGACCTTGTGTACATTTAGGTGTTGATAGAAGATCAATGCATGCATGTAGGAGGGTAGAGAAGAAACTATCTTTGAATTCAGTTATCAGTACAAATAGTAATGTGTGGTCATTATACACAAGAGAATACTCATGTTTTTGTCCTAATTGTATTGATGAAGACTATGGTGGTTGCATTAATCAAGAATGTGGATATGTGGGTGAATGGACTTTGGTGCCACTAGATGTTATTAATACGAATGAGTTTGAGGACAAAAACTATGATGATATTCCATTGATTTCTAGTGATTGTAACCATATTTTAGGATTGATCAAAGTTGGTATGTATGAACTATATATATACCTGGATCATGTACATGTATACATTTTTCATAATTTTGGTTCATTTTTATTATATATATGTACTTATGTAAATGACGTGTATAAATTTTTTTGACATATATAAGTTTGTGTAGGAAATGTTTTTGCAGTCATGGTAGAATAAAAAAATGTAGAAGGTGCTAGCTATTATTTATTACGTTGCACCATGGAAAGAGAGAAGCTAACAAAGACTGAAATAAGTGATGAAATTATTTTTCCCACAGGTTAGTATATAGTTGAATTATGTATATATGTATGTCAAGTATCTATGTTTTTAACGAATTGAAATTCTTTGACTTGAAATCAAGATTGATGTATTTATTTAAATGTGTACATGTGCAGGTTCTATTGTTGTACAAGAAACATATTTGAAGCAAATAAAAGTACTTAAAAATGGGATTCATTTCACTAATTATCAACCTAAAAATAAGGTATATCAATATAGTAACCATGTTATTGCCACTAGTCTAATTCTTCATCCAGTCAAAGGACCTGGAATATGTAAATGGAGGCTCCATATTGATGATCATGAGAAAATATTAAATGTTGTCCAAGAATGAGGTGATCCACTTGATATGAGATAGAAACAACTCCTAATTTGGAATGTAACTCAAGAACAATTTGAAATTTGGTTCAAACTATTTGAAATTTGGTTGAACAATCATTTGATCAATTTGAAATTTGGTGGAATAACTAATTTTCTAAATTGAACTTTTACTCTTTCATTTTTAACTCGATGTCTTGAATTCAAATTGTCATAAAGTAACTAATTATAGAAATTATGAACTTGTATATATGTGTGTACACTAATTACCTGACATGTGCACCTTGAGGGAAAGAAATTCAAACACCACTTGTCTTAAGGGGATGAAATTAGGAGTTTGTAAAATTAATTATATTGAACTTTCTATTTCACTTAACTTGTCAATTTATGACACATGTACGCTTTCAATTTAACTAATTAGGACATGTGCTTTCAGTTTCAGGACATGTGAGCTTTTAAGTTCAAATTGTGATTTGTTTAACTAAATTTTGAACATGTACATATTTTAAGTTGGACTTGAATTAGAACATTGGGCTTAAGGGGATAAAATTCTAGGACACATGTAACTTTCTATTATATTGAACTTTCTATTTCATTTAACTTGTCAATTTTAGAACACATGTACACTTTCAATTTAACTAATTAGGACATGTGCTTTTAATTTTAGGACATGTGAGCTTTCAATTTAACTAATTACTTGACATGTGAGCTTTCAAGTTCAAATTGCAATTTTTTAAAACTATATTTTGAACATGTACATGTTTTAAGTTGGACTTGAATTTTAGAACATTGGGCTTAAGGGGATAAAATTCTAGGATATGTACATACAAATTTAAAAGGGATGAGTTCTATAGATTTACTCGAGTTAGGAATTATGTACAACTAATTACCTAATACTTGAAAATTTAATACATGATATATTATTAGACATTTAAATTACATGAACTATATATATATATATATATATATATATATATATATCTAAATTTAATCAATGTACATTAAACATGCACTTACATATCTAAATAGATTACTTAAATATCTTAGATAGAAACAATTTATAATATACTAAATCTAGATCTATAATGTACATTAGATTTCACAACATATTGTAACATATATTAATCATCTCAAGAACAAATAATAAAAACATGTATCTATCTAGAGATCTATCAGAAGATAATATCAAATATAAATAGCGTGCACACATGTAGACATGTAGATCTAGACGTACATCTATATCAAATCAAATATAAATATAACATGCATCATGTGTGTATATAAAGTGTCTATCTAATATATGAATGTCTCTCTGGATGAAAGTCTACAACAAATCATCTAGATAAAAAAAAATATAGATCATCAGGTGCAGGACTATCATCGCCACCGCTCCTCACAACGCGGTCTGAAGACTGACTATTATCAAGGTGCTCACTAGAATTTGCTGACCCCTATATATAAATTCAAGAGAAAGTGATATCAATACATACATATATATTTAATCAAGAGAAAGTGATATTGAAATACATGTACACATAATCAAAACATAAATAAACTTTACTTGTCCACTACTAACATCATCCAATGAGTCTCGATGATGTACATGATCTGGCATCAAAGATGGAGTAAAAAAAGGCATGTTCGGGGCCTACATTGTATATGTGCACATGCAATACATCAAATTAAAATTTCTCTATATGATTACATTTGAATCTATGTGCATGATATACATACATGTGCACACATGCACATGACTAAATTAAATTAGTTTCAAATGATTGAAATTTTATCATGAACAAAAAAAGTTTACCTGTGTAGATGGTGGAATATGATAATACTCAGACTTCCTAGCATCGATCGTGTCCACTAATGCATCCAATTTTTTTTTTGTCGCATCAAGGTCAATCTCTGCATCTATACCGGTCCCATGACTGGTGACTAGCACATGTGGACTGTGTAAATGAGATGGCATAGAAGTAGAATCATCATGTGTCAACAAGTCCATCCATCTTGTGGTCGACAAGCTCAAATCAACGTCATCAAGGCCCACATCTGAACTTTGAGCTTGCACTATAACACTGGTTGAAGGGTTTGTGGTATGTATATGTCTCTCTGGAGAAAAAGAGTGGTCAATAGATGGATCATGACCACCATGACCACTATGACCACTATGATCACTACCTAATCAATGAGAGGAATATGGCTAAGGATGTGTCCTAGTACTACCATGGACATGACCTCAAACATCTAATATGGGTATGCCAAGATGCTTTGATACAAATCTATATGTATCTAATATATCCTCAGTCAAACCAATCATAGTATCTCATGCCAACACTCTAGTAAGACCCTCTAAGCTAACCACTGAAGGGATGCCTGCTACACTATACAAGCATCTTGAAGATGAAGGATAGGATGATGATCTAGAATGCTGACAAGGCATCAAATACTGACCAACCTTATCACTCGAAATAGATCTGACAGCTGCTACAATCTCTCCAAATCCCTGAAGGACCCCACATAACTGAGTGCTACGCATGGCCTCATTAGCTAATGGACCTAACACAGGGGAAATAGCAGGTGCCCTCTCTTCAACAATTGATCTATGTGCTAGTAGGGGATGACTTGGCTACCTATCAGCCAATATACCATGCCCCTATCCTAGATGTCTTGGTAAATTTGTGTAGTTCACCGACCTATGTAAATGAACCTCTACATAAAGCTGTCGAGAAAAATAAAGTGGAATTTGGTCATCATTTGGATAATGACCATGGGCACCAAGGAAGTGTGGGTATATCAATGCAGCTATCTGTGGATTTGTACACTTAAGGCGAGAATACCCCTTCACATACTTTTGTGAAAAATAATGAGGGAAACATTCCCTCTTCAGGACATCTTTGGGCACCAAGCCTTGCACCTCCTGGAGTGAAAGACCAAAGGAGACCTCTTGTCTCTTACCGTCAAGGATAGTATATATAGTATGATCAGAATATGGGGCAGCACCATGAATCTCATCTCGAATAAATGTCAGGCTATGTAAGATACTCTAGCATGTACCACTATAAAAACTAGAGCATGTGCCATTAGTTAGGGATTCTTGAAGTCTAAGAATCTCCTAGTTAGTGTGATCATAGAGCTCCTAAGGTGGGATAGGTAGCTAATCATGGGGGACATGATGTTTCTCAAGGGGGATAGGATTTTGTTCAGGGCCTAGGATAGGCTACTCAGGCCTAGGTAAAGGCTGCTACTCAGGGCCTAGGGTAGGCTAGTCAAGCCCGGGTATAGGCTGCTCGAGGGGGACAGGTTGCTCGGGGAGGATAGAAGGCTGTTGATCAGCCATGTCAATGTATGTAGGTGTGTGTATAATGTGTAAACCTGAAAATTAAAATTAAAATGTATGACATTTAATAAACTTGAAATTTATATTAACATATGTATGTACAATTTGACAAAACTAAAAAACAAGTGTATCTAAATTGTTTTAATAAAATTAAACATGCACGTACATGTCTACATATATATATAAAAGTCTTAAAACATAAATGAACATATACCTTAAAAGAAAACTAAATTTTAAAACACACATGTTGTTATATATAATGTTTGTAACTCAAGGAGCTTTTAAGAACTACACGTGTGCAAGTTATATTTCTAAGTTAGATTGAATGTTCAAAGGTTTTAGACATATGTGTGCACATAAACTTCTCAAGTGTAATTTAGGTCCATGAAGTAAATATGTGCATATATATGTATATATAGATATATGCATATATGTACATGATATGTATATTTGCACATATATCTATATCATGTGTGTATATATATGTGCATATGTGTGCATATATACACACACACATGCACATGATATGTGCAAATATACATATCATGAAACATATGCATATATAGATCTATTTATGTACACACACACACACACACACACACACACACACACACACACATGGATAAAGTTTAGGTTTAGGGTTTTGCATTGAGGTTAAATTGTGTGGACCTTGTTTAAATCATGGTTAGTAAATTAGAGTTAAAAGTTGGAATAAAAATATAGTAATGTTTGGGGATGGCTAGTGTAACTGTTACTACTAATATTAAGCTTTAGGGTCAAGGTCAAGTTTAACATCATGATTAAGGTTTGGGTTAGGTTAAATTGTATTAGTGATATAGTTAGGTTTAGAATTATTCTTAGATTAGAGAAATACTTTTTTTTAGGAAATTATTGTTAGCATAACTTTGGTTATGATTAAGATTGTAGTTAAGGTCATGGTTTATGGTTAAGGCTATAATAAAGGCCAGTGTTAGGATTCATATAATGCACCATGTAGGGTTAGAGTTATGACTTTGATTAGGGATAGGGTTATGATTAGTGTTTATATTATCTCTTAGTTAGGGAGAGAATTAGAATTTGGTTGGGTTGAGGTTTAGATATGGTTTGAAAATATTATTTGAGGTTAAGGTTAGGGTTTACATCATGGTTGGCCATGAATAGGGTTTGGGTTAAAATGACATACCTAAGTTTTATGTTTGGGTTATGGCTAGAGTCAACATTAGGCGTTATAGTTGAGGTTTTACATCACATGGTAAGGGTTTGGATTAGTGATATATAGTTAATTTTAGTATCATCTTAGGTTAGAGAAATAATTATATTGGGGTTTTAAAAAATTAGGGTTAGCATTTCAATTATGATTAAAATTAGAGTAAAGCTTATAGTTGAAGTTAGAATTAATATTAGAGATTTTTTTAAAGGTCATGGAACTATGGGTAGGTTTAGAGTTTAGATTAGGTAAAATAGTTACAATGTATTTAAACTAACTTTAAATTAAAAGATAATATTACATATTTAGATCTAATATGGATGAAAAATTATCTTTAAAAAATATCCTTTTTGTGTATTTAGAGATTCACAATGACATTAGAGGCTTAAGCATGAATAGTAAAATAAAATATACAAAGAAACATATATAAAAAAATATATATATATACAAAAAAAACATATATTGAAATACTAAAAACATATAAAATTTAAATAAACAATATAATGGAAAAAACAAATGTTTCATACCTTTTTCAAATGGTCGATAAGGAGGATGTCAGTCTGTCTCTAACTTTCAATCCAAATAATGAGGAGACAACTAACTGCACCCTTATTTATGCTAGCAGATTAGAGTTTCGATCAAAACTTTGAAACCTATGCAGAAACTTGCATTTTAAGTTTCGATCGAAACTTTGGTATTTGGTTAGTGTTGTCAGTTAGGTTTGCACCCTTGTCCAAGGCCTATGCGCGAGGACAACCTAGTGAAACATGGAAACAACCTCCAAGCTATGGGACTTGAACTGCGAGGTTGAGTCTCCAGAGAAGGTCGACTTCCTCTTACTATCAGGGTGCAACTATCTACTCTTAGAGAGGAAAAGGGAGAAGGAGAGCATGAAAGCAAATCTACCTAGTCTAATCTAAGGAGGTGATGCACCAAAATAGAGTGTTCGGACCAATTCTCTGCCCATACATGCACTATTGAACTAGAATGAAACTAAGGATATTACACATCCAGAATTGCTTTAATCAAATAACCACATATAGATCAAGAAACCAAACTAAATAACACAAGGAAAGAGGAATCTCACTTATATATTATCCAATAGGCAAAAATAGATACAGTATGTAGGTTACAGATCTCAACAATACACCAATGAGAGGCAAGAAGGATGCACATACACATTAATGGCTGAAGGAGATAAAAAAAAAAATTATATAGTTCAGAGGCATAGGGAATTTTACACTGAGAATTGCAGAGCAATATCAAAGAATAGTAGAGAAGGGTCCCCTTTTAGAAATGTAAAAGATTTGCCTTTATATTTTAGGCATAACTGAGGAAATTGGCTCTGCATTAACTGCACAACTACTGCCATCAAGCTCCCATACAAAAATATCCGATCAAAGATCACACTCGAGCATGGTTCTGAGGTACAAAATCAAGTATTCGACTGAAGAAATGCCTTGAGTAGATAGAGGCAGCACCAATGAATGATCCTAACACAGTAGATAGATCTACACAATGATGGAAGGTCCTTCTATACCCTTTATTCATTCTGAGTTGGTGGCAATTGATTGCAAAATTGAATCCATGGTGAAGACTCCTAATTTTATCATTTCTGGTTCATGAACTAGAGAATCAAACAAGTCAACTCAACTCTATACTCCAGCTAGGCCACGTGGGCCAATCATCTCTCTTTATTCTACCACCTAGGGAGTCCTCCCACAGTTGACCACCTTCATTGAACTATGAGCGCCACCCCTAAAATATTAACGCTAACTATGATAGTTACACTAACTACCAGTCGACTGTCAACCTTGACCATGCCAATGGGACACGTGTCATCAGGGTGCTATGTTGCCAACGTATACATTGTGTAGCTTCTTCATAGCACAATGGCACCTACCACCGATCATCTTGATCTGACGGTCACGAAAGATCTATCCCTCTTTACTCCGATGGTTGCATGGAAATATGGCCCCACTAGGACATGTGGCACCAAGGCGCTATGTCACCAATGTTATCTCCTGAGCAGTTCCTCATAGCGAAATGGTGCCCATCATAGATCAGTCTCAATCTAACAATCAGAACCACGTCATACTCTGCACATCATTTCCTCTAAAAACTGTTGGGCTCATGAAATGCTATGCTCTGACACGTATACTTGGCACCTCCCTGTTGGCCATTTGAAGCGTCGACTTGGCAGATCCAAGACTTGACCCCACGGAGTGGCCACGTGTCGACTAGGTGGCATGTCGCTATGAAAAAATCAAGGTCAAATTCCCATAGCACCATAGCGCCCAATTGATGACATGTCCTCCAATTTGCACATGGCTCCCTCTGATTCACCACCATGGTGTCGGGCTTTCTGACTGTGCAGATGAGGTACAAATGGGACCCAACTGTCTGATTGCTCCTGTCATTGATCTGATCTTCTATTTGGGCGCTATGTCACCAATGAAAAAATCATGGGTTTTCCATTGACGACATAGTGCCCTACAACTTTTTGAGACTTTTGGCCATTAGAACATGCTCGCTCGCCGCCGTGAACACGTTGTCGTCCATCACGAAACTTTTTTGACCCGCCGAACACTGGGACGTGTTCGCTGAATATGGACCCACCAACACAATGTGTCATCAAGGCGCTATGTCACCATCGTAAATCCTGCACAGCTTCCCCATAGCGCAATGGTTCCATCCGTTGATCTGCCTTGATCCGAAAGTAGAGAACTTGCGGGACGCAAAACATATGTTATAAGGTTTGGAGCTTGGTATTTAATATTCCCATGGGTATTAAAATATTACTAATTGGGGAGGTGACCGTTGGGTGGGGTAACATTTGAATTTTGAAATTTGGCAGGGCAAACAAAATGTGGTAACAGTTAGTTTCATTTGGAAGTAAGTTTCAATTGAAAGTAGAGATTTTCGATGAAACTTTTAAAATCAGTTTCGATCGAAACTTCTCAGATTATTTTTCGCCTGCGCGCTTTTTTGGAGGAATTTCTTCCCCCAAAAAAGTGTAACCCACTATTGTTAGTTCACCCACACATGTATATTATAGATAAAATCATATATAGAAATATACTATAACTAATGTAACCTTTTTATATTAATCTTTTACCATGTTTTGTCAATTGGGCTTCTTCCTTTAGATGTTTGGGCTTGAGGATTTCTCGTATTTCATTTTCTTTATCCCATGAATCCTAGGGTGATAGGTTTTTCACTAGCCTTCTTAGTCACATGTTTCCCTTTTTCTATTAACATCATGGTTATCTCATGTTCTTGAGCTTATCCTATATCTATTTGATTGCTATGGTATGATGTGAAAATTTGATACTTGTCCCAAGTTGCTTATAATTATCGTCCATTATTAGTCCATTATTAGTTCAACTTATATTTTTGTTTTGACTAAACATATCATTTTGTGTTGATTATAGGCCTAAATTAATCTTTACACCTAAGGTATTTCTCTAGGTTATTAGTTCTTACTAACTTTTCATAGTTCGTATAGGTTGATTCTCTAATATTTTTTACGATCATTTTTATAAAATTTTATTATTACTCTCATAGATGTCTCGTGTATGAGATTCATCAAAATTTAATGTAGATGTCATGGAATTTGGTATTGTAGATGTGAAATTGGTATTAGGTATATCACTATGACTCATATTGTAATTGTGTACTTTTAAAGGAAGCGACAAGTAGGTGCTAACCCATGGAACAAAGAGTGGCCACTAAACATTGTTAAAAATTAACAAAAACTAATGTTGGGTAACAAAAAATAACAACTAAGGTCTACCTCTATAAAATACAAAGGTCAAAATGTGAAAATACCACCAAACACAGTTTCCACTCTTCAAGATCATTATGGGAAAAACCCCCAGGCTACTAACTCTCTTTAACCAAAAAGAAATGTAAGGGACCTATGTGAGTTATTTATAACTAACAACAACTATGTGGTCTCAAGAAACAAAGAAACAAAGAGGGGGAGACAAATCATCCTCAAAAATCATCACTCTTAGCCTCAAGCCATAGATATTTTTCCTTCTTTCACATTTGTAGCCAATAGTATGAACCTTCCAAACATCTATATTATTATAGCTAGTAGCCCAACTACTATCTCCTTCAGAAAAATCACCTCACACACCCAAATGAAAAGATTGGAATCCACCACTATAGGAGACAATCTGAATATGAAAAATATCATGAAGGAAGCAAAAAATACCCTCCAAGTCCACCATTTAGAAGAGCACAAATTTATCTTAAAAATGAGTCAAAACAAAGCCTTTTGATCAAGGATAAAACTACCCAATAAAGGTGAAAACATGCCTAAACTTGCATATTAGAGGCATAATAACAACATAAAAATAAGAAACTATAATATGTCATCAAATATTTGGGCTTCTTCATACCAATTAGAAAATAATTCAAATTATAAAAGTAAAGATCTTTTAACAAACTAAATCCTTAGGAAAACAATAACCTATCCATATCAATTTTCCAATTTAACATGACACCATCAATTTATGTACACAAAACTTGATATCCCAAGCAATATTAAATGAATAAAAGACCAACCAAACTTCATATCTCCTTTCAACTACCATAGAAATGGATCCCACCTTAATAAGGTAAGTAGGGAGGAAAAACAAGTTCAAAGGATACCACAACCAAAACCACTTCACCTTCCACATACTAGCATTAGAAGAGATATGTCTAACCTACCAAAAACTTCACTAGCATAGTATATCATCCCCTAAATAGATGAAATATAAACCTTCATAGGACTAGAGTGTCAATCCAAAATAAGAGATCCCTCATAATAAAATCCCTCCAAAAGATTCCACAAGATCTATAAAAGTCTCCAATTGTAGAATTAGAGGAGAGCTCACAGTCCATTTAATAAAAAAAGGTGCAGGAGCACCTAAGGTAATGTAAAGTCCTAAGCTTAATTTTGGTTTATAGATGGTATAGAAAACCATTAGGGTAATAAATAATAGTGATAAAGTATTAAGGTGTGCTTAGGTGGTTTTATTTTATAGGTTTTGAATTAGGAGTCTAATTTTGTCAATTAGTTCCTGATAAGGGGGAGAATTGCAAAAGTTTCTCTTAGCAGAAAAATGTAGTAAAATTCCATAAAAAGGGGAAAAGAGTGTGTAAAGATGGTCCTTATATGTTCTAAGGAAAACCTATAAGGTTGGGTAATATTATATTCAAATTTAAGGATTCTAGGAGCAAAATTGCAAAAGTTGTCAAAACATTTCATTGACAACGTTGCAAGTTTTGCAAAATTGCTTGACAACTTTGAGGCAATTTTTGCAAAACCAATGAAATGGGAAGTTATGGTTTGAAATGTAGGATAGAATGAAGAATGAATTATATTTAAGACTTTTCCAACTTATTTCCAAGGGTTGGATAGTTGGGTACATACGGACAACACCTGAAGCAAGACAATTTTATGCATTTAAAGTGTAGTTTTGGAGTTCGATTGGAGTTTTTGGATTGAATAAGGAATTTTTTTTTATGGATTAGTATCTTATTTTTATGCCTTGAGTCTCTATGGATTTTTTTAATTTTTTTTTTAAATAAGCATTTGGTAGGGTTTAGAAAATTATTTGTTTCTAGTAATCTCGTTGTCTAGTTTTGTGTAGCAAGCATGAAATGGACTATGGCTTGAGTATCCTTGGTAAAAACACCTTGTCTTTTGGATAAAAATAAATAGCCATTTTATATAGTGTAAATAGTGTTTTTGGAGGTTGTGGAAGGCTAGATTCTATTTTTACAAGAAAGCCCTACAGTAGCAGACAAGCTTGGCAAGGTGAAAGGAAATGTTTGTAAAGAAGTTTTGTGGTGAATAGATGATTGGCATGGGTGAATCTTAAATCAGAAGTGTAGGAGAAGTGTATGAGAGGATGAAAACTCAAAGGAGGAGGTTGGGAGTGGAGTATGATGCCTATGGGGAGAAAAACACAAACATTTCCTTTTAAACCCTTGAAAAGAGGGTTTTGTTATTCCATACTATATAGACAATACTAAAGCCCAAAACCTTCAAAATTGTCAAGATTGGGACATTGGAAATGCAATTTTAGTATACACCACGGGGACTTATTAAGGTTTTTTTTAGTTAAAAGGTCTAACAACGCATAAAGGTGATATGTGAGAGGGAAACTTGAAATAATAGTGTAGAATGATGGGAAATGAGTTAAGGAACTTAGTAGGAAGGTAAAACCATTTTTTTTATTCACTTGGTGCATGTAGGGAAGTTTTGAAAATCTAGGCCAATGAATGCATATTAGGTGAATTCAAAGAATAAAATTTAAACATGAATTTTTGGGAGATTTTCTTGGAGAAAGGGAATTTTAGAGGGATCCTCTAGGTTAGGGTTAGGAGAGACAATTCTATAGTGGCTAGGAATAGCATAGGAAGAGCTAGAAAGCTCTTAATTGTAGAAGGTCCACATCAAAGTGGTATAAGAGCCATAAGATTAGGCTTGTGGTGGCATGTTGTATTCCACTAAATCAAGTTGATCTTCCAAGATGGTTACTAATGAAGAATTGGAAAAAGAGGCAGATGAGCAAAAGAAGCTCTTAAAAGAGAAGACCAGGATTCTAGATGAGGCCTTGGAAGAGGTGAAAGATAAATTGAAAGAGATATAGGATGCATCCCAAGACAATGAAGATGAATAATATGGAAAGGATAAAGAGAAGATGAGTTTGGAGAATGAGATACCTAAACTATATCCTCCACTTGGTGAGCATGAACTATTCCCTAAAGCCCTCAAGGGATTTGGAAGGAAGAGTTTAGATAATTTTTCCTTATTGCATGGAAGGATGGATACAAAGGTAGTCTTAGAATTCTTTAGAGAATTGAAAACTACTTTTAGTGTGAAGGGACAATGGTGACCCAAAAGGTAAGGTTTGTAAAGTCCAAGTTTAAGGGTCAAGCTTTGACATGGTGGAAGTATGTGGAGGAAGAAAGAGAAAGTGAAGGAAAGAAGCCCATAGCTAATTGGAAAAATACAGTGGAAAAGACTAAGGAAACATACCTACTTGAGGATTATGATTTTTAGATCCACAAGTACAGACAATCTCAAGTAAATGGATCTTCATGTGGCTACCTATACTGATGAATTTGAAAAATTGGCCTTAAGATCAAGGGTACAAGAAGTAGAGACCATCAAGGTGGCTAGATACCTAAATGGTCTTAAATGGTCCATCGAAGATGAGTTGAGCTTGTTTAGCCTCACCACTCTTCAAAGTTGTTTTAAAATGGCTAGAAATGTGGAATAAAAATTGAGGAAGAAAGGGGACTCAAGTTCAAGAACAAGGGAAGACGTAAAGACTTTAGAGGAAGCTCAAGAGGAGGCTCTAGTGGCAAGAATAATGAGTAGAAATGCTATGGAAACTCCAAGTGAAATGTGTAGGCTAGTGAGACCAGTCGAATGGGAGGCTCTAGAAAAAGTAGAGGGTCCAACAATGGTGGAGGATGCAGATATGGAAACATGAGTAGAGGCTTATATTTTAGTAACATGAAGTGTTATAACTATGGCAAGTTGGGACACCCTACTTACAGATGTCTAGAAAAGGAATCATCTTCTTATGCAGAAAATAAATCACATATTTCCAATAAGAAGACAACTAGAAGATAGGAGAAGTGGACCCTAATGTTGAGAAGTGTGAGAAATCATGTTGAGGAGAGTATTGGTTAAAGAACTAGTCAATAATGAGCCAAAGTAGAGAAGAACGTTATTTAGAACATGTAAAATATTAGGCAAGATATGCAAGTGATCATAGACTCAAGGTCTATTGATAATGTCTTGTCAAAAGAGGTAGTACAAAATCTTGGTTTGACCAAGATTCTACATGTGTGTCCTTATAAAGTGACTTCGTTGAATAAGAGGAAGAACATCCTAGTAAATTAACAAGTGTGGGTACACATCACCGTTGAAAAGTATCAGGATAAGATGTTATGTCATGTGCTTCCCATGCATGCTTTACACATACTATTAGGAAGACCTTGGTAGTATGACAGAGAGACAATGCATTATAGGAAGGAGGATGGAGTCACTTATAGGATCTAGTCTATAGTTGAAGAAGAAAAGGTGGAGAAGTATATTGCTAAGGCATTACTCATGAATTGAAAAGAGTTGGACTAACAAAATTAAAGAAGGGTAAAGGAATTGGATATGCTATTATGGTGAAACCTAGAGAGGAGAAGACATCTTCATCTAAACCTATCCATGTAGAACTGTAAGAGTTTTTGGATTAGTTTAAAGAAATTGTTTTTGATGGAGCACCACTAACCCTACCAACTAAGAGGGCCATAAGTCATCAAATTGACTTCATACCTAGAGCATCATTTCCAAACAAGACTTCATACAAGATGACTCTAGATAAGAACAAGGAGATTGCAAGTCAAGTTCAAGAGTTCCTTGATCAAGGGCTAATTAGGAAGAGCATCAGTCCATGTGTCATACCAGTGGTCTTAGCACCAAAAATGGGAGGTAAGCATAGAATGTGTATTGATTTTAGAGAAATTAATAGAACCACAATTAGGTATAGATTTCCTATTCCTAGGATAGAAGACTTGTTGGATTGTTTAGGTGGAGCTAGGTACTTCTCCAAAATTTGATCTCAAAAGTGGATATTACCATATTGGGATGAAAGAAGGGGATGAATGGATGTCTACATTTAAGACTATTAATGGTCTCTATGAGTGATTGGTAATGTCATTTGGCCTTACTAATGCATAAAGTACCTTCATGAGAGTCATGAATGAGGTCTTGAAAAACTACATAGGGATATTTGTTGTAGTATACCTAGACGAAATCCTCATCTTAAGTAAGACCAAGGAGGAACATATAGAACATCTAAAATTGGTGTTGAGGAAGCTCCAAGAAGAGAAGTTGATAGTAAACTTAGAAAAGAGTGAGTTCATGAAGGAGGAACTGGTGTGTTTGGGGTTTGTAGTATCCCAAGGGAGTTTTAAGATGGATAAAGACAAGGCAGAGGCTATTTTGAGTTGGCATACACCTAGTTCTACTATGAGGTCAAGATTTTTCATGGATTGGCACAATTTTATAGAAAAATTGTAAGAAGATTTAGTGAAATTTATGCACCTATGATGGATACAATTATAGGAGTCTTGAAGACCAAATTTATGTGGACCATGTCTACATATTAGAGTTTTGAGAGATTGAAGAAAGAGGTAGCAACTCAAACTATCTTGGTTCCACCTAGTTTTGAGAAACTATTTGTGGTGGAGTGTGATGCTAACAACATAATAGTTGGGGTAGTTTTGAGCCAAGAGGGAAAAATAGTAGCATTTTTTAGTGAGAGCCTTAATGAAGCCAAGAAAAAGTATTCAACATATGACCTAGAACTCTATGCACTTGTCCAAGCCCTCAAGAAGTGGAACCACTATTTTTTGCCAGAGGAGTTTTTTGTCTTCATAGATAACCAAGCTTATAGTTTCATTAGCTCACAAGAGAAGCTAAGTCTAAGACACATCAAATGGATGGAGTTCTTGTAGTTATAAGCTTTTACTATCAAGCATAAGATGGGGGAAAAAATATGGTTATAGATTCTTTGAGTAGGAGGTTGTTGACAGTGCAAGAAGTCAAGTTGTAGAGCATTGGCTTAGATTGTTTTAAAAATCTGTATGAGGAGGACACTAATTTCTCAAACGCTTACAAGGTATGTACTAATTCTGGTAATTATTTCCATAGTGATTTTTCTACATATATCTTGCAAAATGGACTATTGTCAATAGTTTTGCATACCAAGGAGATCCATGAGGGAGAATCTCATACAAGAGAAGCACAATGGGAGAATGAATAGGAAATTTGGTCTAAACACAACTTTGGACCTTATGGAAAGATTTTATTAATGGCCCAAAATGTAGAGGGATGTTAGGAGGTATGTGGAGTGGTGTAGCACATGTCAAAAGGTAAAGGAAACTTAATCAAATTCAAGGCTCTACCAACATCTCCGCATTCCTAATAGGCCTTGGGAATGCATCAGCATGGACTTTATAGTTGGCTTACCAAGGACTAGGATAGGGATTGATAGTGTATTTGTCATAGTAGATAGGTCCACCAAGATGAGCCACTTCATACCATGCAAGAAAACACATGATGCAAGTAATTTTTCCAACCTATTCTTCGAGGAGGTGGTTAGGATACATGGCTTGCCAAGGAGCATAGTGACAGACATAGATGTCAAGTTTATGGGGCACTTTTGGAAGAGCCTATGGAAAAGAGTTGGAACAAAGATAGCACATAGCTTTGCCTATCATCCTAAAATTAATTATCATACAATAGTGATAAATAGGGCATTGGGAAACCTATTATGGGGCCTTACCAAGGAGTATGGATAAAGTTGGAAGCAAGTGATTTCAAAAGCTAAAATTTTATACAATGATAGAAATAATAGAAAAACAAGGTTAAGTACTTTCCAAGTGGTGTATGGAACTCAGCTAAGAGGCATAATGGATTTGAGGGACCTACCTTCACATGACAAGATTAGTCAAAAATTTGATGACTTTGTACAAATAATAAAGGAGGTACATGATCAAGTGAAGCGAAATTTGATGGAAGTCAATCGAAAGTTATAGGAGAAGAAGGATGAGGGGAGAAGAGAGTTTCAATTTTAAGTTAGAGACTTGGTGATGGTTTTCTCAACAAGGCCAAATTACAAAAAGGATTGCCTAATAAGTTGCAGATGAGGAGGATTGGACCATGCAAAATCTTTGAGAATCATGGACCCAATGCCTACAAGATAGATCTACCAAAGGACATGGATCTATCTCAAATTTTTAATGTGAAAGACCTAGTAAGATATAATGATTATAAGATGGATGACACAGAGTATCAATAACAACTGAACAAGGATATATTAGACTTGAAGGTACCTAGAAAGAAGAAACCACAGGGTGAGAAGATCTTGGATTCCAAAATAAAGAAGAGAACAAGAAAAAAAGTCTACAATAAAAATTTGGTGAAATATATGGATTTATGTAAGGTTAAAAAAACTTTGACTTCTAAGGGTGACTTTAAGAATCTAGTCATTAGCAAGAAGTTCTTATGTGTAACAGAACCTTAGTCTTCTTCATGCAAGGGGAGAATGGTGTAAGAGCACCTAGGGTAAGGTAAAGCCCTAAGATTAATTTTGGTTTTCTAGATGGTATAACCAACCATTTGGGTAATAAAAAATAGTTATAAAGTCCCAAGGTGTTCATAGGTTTTTTTATTTGATATGTTTTGGATTGGGAGTCTAATTTTGTCAATTAGGTCCTCATAAGGGGGGAAATTGAAAAAGTTACTCTAAGTAGAAAAATGAGATAAAATTCCATAAGGCAAGGGAAAGATTGTGTAAATATGGTTCTTATATTTTATAAGTCCATATTACATGGCTTGGTAGCATTCCATCCAAATTTGAGGAGTCTAGGAGTAAAATTGCAAAAGTTGTTGAAAAGTTGCATTGACAACTTTGCATTTTTTGCAAAATTGCTTGACAACATTTAGGAAATTTTTGAAAAATCAACAAGATGGGAAAATATGGTTTGAACTATATGATAGAATGGATCATGGAGTGTAATTAATAATTTTCCAACTTATTTCCAAGGATTGGATAGTTGGGTGTATGGACAACACCTAAAGCAGGACAATTTTATGCATTTGAAGTGCAGTTTTGGAGGTTGATTGGAGTTTTTAGGTTGAATAAGGAAATGTTTTTAATGGAGTAGTATATTTTTTTTATTCCTTGAGTTAGTGTGGACTTATTTATGTTTTCAAATAAGAATTTGATAGGGTTAAGAATATTTTTTTCCCAGTAATCTTGTTGTCTAGTTTTTTGTACCAAGCATGAAATGGGCTATGGATTGAAAATGCTTGGTTATAACACCATGGTTATTGGATACCAATAAATAATACTCTATACATAGTGTAAATAGTTTTTGTGTATGGCCAAATTCTATTTCTAGAAGTGAGCCCTAGGCAAGCAGACAACCTTGGCAAGGTGCATGGAAATGCTTGTAAAATGGTTTTGTGGTGAATAGTTTATTGGCATGAGTCAATCTTGAGTTGGAAGTGTGGGAGTAATGTATGAGAGGATAAAAACTCAAAGGAGGGAGTTGGTAATTATTTTTGACACCTGTGGAGAGGAAAACACAAACATTTCCTTTAAAATCCTTAAAAAGAGGGGTTTCTAAATCTGTTCTATATAGACAATACTGAAGCCCAAGACCTACAAAATACTCAATATTGGGAAATTTGGGAAAAGAATTATAGTATACACAAAGGGGACTTATTAAGGATTTTTGTGATTTATAACACTTTCCTTGTTTCTAGGAGGTCTAATAGGGGCTCCTAGGGCTATAAGGCAAAACGACGATTTATGAGAGGGAAAATTGAAATAATGGTGTAGAATGATGGGAAATGAGTCAAGTAAATTATTAGGAAGGTACAAACTTGTTTCTAGATTCAGTTGGTAAATTTAGGGAATTTTTGACAATCTAGGCCAAATAATGCATATTAGGTGAATTTGGAGAATGACATTAAAACTTGAATTGTTGGGAGAGTTTCTTGGAGAAAGGGGATTGTAGAGGGATCCTCTAGGTTAGGGTTAGGAGAGAAAACCCTATAGTGGCTAGGAGTAGCTTGAGAAAAGATAGAAAGCTCTTAATTAAAGAAGCATAAAAATTTAACATCCTCAAATAATTGAGAACACTTGAATCACCATGGGTCTTCAAAGCCATTAAATCAATAACAAAGGGGATAAAATCCCACCAAAATCCTCCCACTTGGAAAAAAAAAAACAAAGATAACTTTAATGGAAGCCCAACAAAGGACGGGTTGGGGCCTTGAATACATTAGGCCCATAAATGATCCAAATCCCAAAGATAGTGTAAAAGGAGAAATCAGTCAAAAAAGTCAAATAACATAAAAATAAACTAATTCCAAAGAAAGGATTCCCATCAATACCAAAGCTCCAAGAATTAGAGATAGACATAAAAAAAATGATTTTGAATGCAAGCCATATAGTGGTTATTCATAATAGAAAACCCTAGTTACCTACCAATGTTACTGAAGCCTCCTTGCCAAAGGGGCATCTAACGGTCAAGGCTATTGACTCAGATGTGGGTTTTAGTCAAGATTTACTTCTGGGGGTCATAACTTTTTACTCAGATGTGGGTTTTGGCTGAAATTTTATAGGTAGTTGTAGTAGAAGGAGTTATTTGGATTGTTGATGAACTTAGCTCAATAGGTGGATATTTTGACATTTTTTTAGGATCCTCAAAACTCATCTGGAACTCTAAAATTGGTTTTTAGTGTTTTTTCCAATTTTTCTAGAATTTTTTTTTGTAATAAATTTGAAATTGTATCTTTGATTTCATTGATTAGTTGGCAATTCATATTTCCTTTGTTGGGAGATTTTCTTGGGAAAAATCAAGATTCATAGGATAACTTTTAAAAATTACCAAAAATGGAAAATATTTTTTTAATGAAGAGCTTGGTTATTCTAAAATACTTATCTTGTGTCAAATTTAGATTTATTGTTTATTGATATTGGGGTTGCATCACATCAATACCAAAGCTCCAAGAATTAGAGATAGACATACAAAAAAAGATTTTGAACACAAACCATATAGTGGTTATTGGTAACAGAAAATCCAAGTTGCCTAGCAAATTACTGAAGCCTCCTTGCCAGACCTCCCATTAGGAAACCAAGGGGGAAGAGAATGCATGCACAAAAAAAGCTTCTGATCCATGAAAGCAAGGATGTTATATACCAAATGGTGGTAGGCTTTGAGAAACCACTTCTCCTATCTGGGTCATGCTCTTTTGGTTTCCCACCTCCATCTCCATCCCTTAAATCTCCTACTCTAGAAATCCTAGGCACACTAATCTGACCATGCTCCATTTCCTTAATTACATATTTTATTTGTTTTGATAAAATCTTTTAAGATTTACTTAGTCTAGGCATATCTACATGCTCTAGTTTGTATATAGTTTAGTGCTTTGGTATTTTGTTTATTCAATTTTTTCATTATTTGCATTCTTTTGAAATTTGGTTCAAATAGGACAATGTTTTGGATTTGGTCCTCCAATCTATTATTTACTTTTTAAAAAAAAATTGTTTTGAACTTATTGTATTTGGATATGGAATAATTTTCCATACTAGGTTGACTCTTAATATATAAATATTAAATAATTATGATTGAATAATTTTCTCATTTAATTTATGCTTTAGCCTATGATATTTTAAAATTATCTTTATAAATGATATATTAATATTATCCCTTAAAATATTTTTTGTTTGTTCTATTTAGATGTTTCTATCATGTGTTATTGAAAGAAACCTAACTTGAGCTATGATTTTAATTATTTTAATAAAAGAAAATCAGTAACTTCTATTATTTTTATAAAATAATATTTGTACAATGTAATTCAGTTTTTTTAATATAAATTAAATTACTATTATTTTATTTTACAATTGAAATAGATTTATATTCTTTAGACTACACTACTACTCTATATAGTGAACCCACAAGAAAACATAAAGAAATAAATTAATTTTATTAGGATTATATTTTTAGATTTCTAAATAGATAAATGCAAAAAACTAAATTTAAAATATATTGTACTTCAACCTACAATAAAACATAAGGAAATAAGTTAATAATATTAGGATTCTATTTATTATTTCTAAATAGATAAATGCAACAAACTAAATTTAAAATACGTTGTACTTCAAACTCATTGGATGTAAAAATTTAAAAAATGTAGTTCAACTATTATATGTGGAAGAAAACTTTATCATGAGACACAAAATAGAATGGAGTTACCAAGTGCTTACAAAGGTAAGAAGTGTTTAAAAGACAAAATGTTGGTCTCTTCTCTGAATGATATGTTGTTCAAGAATGATATTTTCTTTCAAGGAGCATTTAAACTAGTGAGAAACTATTAAATTAAATAATTTTTATTTGATTATTTTTATCAAAGTATAAGATATGGAAAAACATTCATACCATCAAGGAAGTGATGAAAGTATTACAAAGGATTCTACAAAGATGGATTTAAAAAAATAACTTTAACAAGGAGGACACAAACATCTAAATATTGTCATCTTAATTCAAAACTCTCCTAATTATAAATTTATTAATAATTAAAAATGGGAAAAATTTGCAATACTAGTACATTTCCACTTGATTGTACCACAACTCACATGAATGATGAAGTTAAATAACAAGGGATAACATTTATCAATTACTCTTGATGCTCCAAACTATTTAGTACTTTTGCATGGTCTTAATAATTACATATAACCCATTTAATGTACATTCAGATAAACTATTTCACACAATCATTTAAATAAATATGACAATAGAAAAATAATAACTCATTTTTCATGTTAGGAATTCAATCAACTGAATACAATCACAGGAAAAAATACATCAGAAGAACTCATCAACCATAAAAAAATTTTTTTAGTTGATAAGATAGGTTACATAAGAGAATATATACTATTACAAATAGACACCTCAACATATTTTCTTTGGTGGGTTTCCATAGTTTTAAATCCAAATCTTCCATGACTACTTCTTGTAATGGAATAGGCTATTTACATATTATATTTTAATTCCATATAATCATATAATCAATTTGAAACAATTTTAGCATATTATAAATAATGTTATTCCAATAGGGTGAAGTATTAAAAAAAAATCACACAAGCACAACATACAACATAATTGCATAATGAAAATCAAAATAAATCATTTCTTATAAAACTAGAGTTGATCAACACCATGACAATCATAATAAATGAAACAAAATCGTACTTAACCAACAATTCATCACCAAGGTACTAAGGTAATGATTCTGGACAGTGATAGTGTAATATTTATTTGATTATTTTAAAATTATGTAATATTGTAATGTATTGAGGTATACAAGCTATACCAAGTGACAAGGTGACAGATGAAAGACAATGTTTACTTATTGACTATAGTGCTCAACAATTAATCAGAAAAATGAAGTTGTAAGTTTAGAATTAATTAAATAAGTTCAGTATTGATGGAGTGATTTCTACCCTAGTGAAATGTTATCTTCACCAATAAACAACTAGAAGAATATACTTATAAATATGGAATCTTAGACTTACTTTTGGTTAAAAGAGCTATGTCCAAAAACCAACATGAAAATTTGATGATGTGGATTGAAGAAGGATAAGGATGAGAAAAAGGTTCTAAGGAAATTTCATTTTCAAAGGGATTGAATTCAATGAATCTAAAATGAATGATTATGGATAAAGGAAATTATTTAGGAGAATCATGAAGCAAAGAGACTACTATTTAAGGAGTATTTGAAACAACTTTTTCATTGTTGATCAATATTTTTAAGTTTATGATTAGTGAAAATAAAGGAGAAGGAGATAATAAAATTGGACTAAGAAGAGAAAAAGGAATATAATAGAAGAGTTAAATAAAAGTGAAAGTAAGAATGAGAGAATCAACTAGTAAAGGGATCAGAGGAAAGAGATTGGGAAGTGAATGTTCTCAAGAGATATTTCAACAAGAAAGGTGGTGCTCAACCTAATAGATGAATTTTTCTTTTTCTTTCTTAACGTTGTATCAAAAAAACTTCTTAATTGAGTGGACTAAACAATTTATTTTAATCATATATGGTAACCTTGATAAGTGGTTCTTATAAGTCCTTAAGAGAATGTTATTATTTAGACATGATCAAGGGGTGATATGGTCTAGATGAACTTTTGGTGTAAATCCTCTAACCATGTCTCATTAACAATGTGTATACAAAATTTAAACAGGGTTTGTACCTAATAAAGATCACTTCAAAAGAATGAAAATTTTGTGTAGTTGATCCCTCGTGATTTCTCCATTTATAGAGTTTGCATGTTAAAATCTTGGTATACAATGTATGCTTTATTTTATGTTGCAAGTTAATTTTCATGCTATTAATTTTTACTACAACTTGGTAAATAACCATTAACAAGTAGATACTAGTAAAGCTTCATTAGTGATAGTTGGTAATAACAAAATAGTGAATGAATAGTTTAGAGTAAATTGATCAAGTTAGCTAATTAATGTGTGGAATGTAATAATTGAGTAAATTATTTTGATATTTATAAAAAAATTTGGCTACTAAAGGGTTCGAAGGGACTTCAAGCTAATAGAAAATAAGTGATTCACAACCATTAATTATATAATACTTGGTAATAAGCATAGTTCTTCAAGAAAGAAGTCTAAATGAACTAGTGCTAAAGATATAAATATTTATAAAAGAGAAGTACTAAATATGAAAAAGAACTTCTCACCATGGAAACATAGAATGATGATACATATCTAGAATTCAAGATAATATTACTCACTAGTTGGATAGTACATATACTACATCTCTTTTTTTCTTTTTTCTTCTTTGATCGGTAAATAGCCAAAGGCATGTGTTATATTGAACAAATTAAAATTGAATTTAAAGAATTCTCTATTCAAATGGGCACTGGTAGGAAAGAATGAAGCAAAAAATCCTCCAGTCCTGCCTAGGACCAAATTCCTATATTATACAATTTAAAAGGGGAATACCCAAATCTATAAGAAAATTCATACATATTTATAAAAAATATGATGAAGCAATTAATAAAAAATAGACTTCCTTTGTAAAGGGGACATAAATCTAAAGAGAGGCAAAATTTTGAACAAAATTCTACAAGGATCTTGCCATGAAGAATTGATCCTCCAACCATCTACATAAAATATTACAACTACCTTCTAATATGGGGTTAGAACCAATCAATTTGATCATAAAAAATGGGAGGAATAAAAGAGCAATCGACATACTGTGAAACTCTTCATACAACAAGAATCCTAGATTGTACCAATGGAGTTAATTAGAAGAATTTTATAATATGCTTTATGTGAATCTTTATCTAGATCTCATCCCATTACCTATTTAGTTTATAATTTATACTTAGAGTGAATTATATTTTTAGGGTCCTTATCTAGTTTGAATGAATAGATCAATCAAGATTATACTAACTAAATTCAATAATTTAAATGTTCATTAATTCTAATTATTCTTGTTGTATTCTTATGAGTTTAAGAGTAGATGTTTGAATCAGTAGCCAACTTGAATTCATTCCTATTTCCTAACTAAGATTGTAAGATAATCAGTAGTAGGGAAAAACACCTTTCTCTACTTAAAGCTCTAAAAATAGTATTCCACTTAACTTAATTTTGTTCTACTAAATATATAAGGTCTTCTCCCTCCACTCCTTTATTTGCCAATTTATCAGCTTCTAAGTTCCTTTCATGATAAATATGTTGTATTCTAATCTTCTCAAATTGATCTATAAGATTAAGAACACATTCTAGTTCAACATTTTATATCCAATTCAGTGTTTTTCTATTTCTAATTGAATTTTGAATAATTTGTCAATCACCTTCAATAATGAAAATTTTAATATCCTTTTTAATGCTTAATTTTAATCTTTCTTTTAATGCTTCTAATTCATCTATATTATTAGTAGCATTACCTAATGGTTTAGCACATTTTAATATCCAATCTTTGTTTTCTAATCTAACTATACAACCCAATCTTGCTTTCCCAAGATTCCCTCTAGAAGCTCCATCAAAGTTTTTTTTTTTTCAATCCTACTGGAGGTGCAACCCATTTACATTATTTCCTAGCTATAGTATCTATTTTAGGATAAACTAAAGGATGATTAATCAAATGTAACCATTTTTTCCTCATATTCTCATCCCATGCTGAGAATGTACCTTCCACCTTGTGTGTCTTCTTGAGATGGCAATTCATAACTTTTGTGATGGTTGCCTCAATTTTATTGAAAAATGTTATCTTACTAAGTTCTAAATTTTGAAATATTTGTCTATTTCTTTCCTTATATATTTCCCACATGATGATTGCAAGTGTAATATTCTATAATTTCTCATAGATGCTAATCCTATTCATAACTAGCCAACCCCTAAGAAATCTTCCAATATCCAGAGGTATAGGGGATGTCCAATTAAATTTATTCTTAACCTAATACAAACAATCTTGCATGAAGGGGCACTTAAAGAAAATATGCTCCATATTTTTATATTCATGTTTGCATAGAATGCATCTGGATGGTCCTTCAAATCCCATTTTAGAGAATCTATCAACTACACGAATCCAATTCTAAATTTTCACCCAAAGAAAGATACCAACCTTAGGCAGGCATGCCAAATCCTAGCATAGATCCAAGGGTGTATCAATATTATCCCATCTTTGTGAGTTAACTATAGTATCATATCATAGCTTAACTTGGTATATTCCATCATTAAATGCTCCTCGAATGAGTTTATGTGCTCGATTATTGCGATTTATAGATCTACCCTTTTCAAGGATAGTTTTATCTATACTTGGACTATTAATATTATCCAAAGATTTCCATACCCAAGTCTCAATCTCATCAATCTTGATAAGTGCTTTGGCATCTAGAACCTTGGGTCCCCAAATATTTGTAATAAAATGGATGTTGTTTTTGGATATTCCAAAATTAATAATTGTGAGTTGATCATCCCATGATTCATCCCTAAATAATGCCTCATTACCTCTACCTAAATCCCAAGTAAGATATTTTTGACCAAAGACTTACACTTCATCATAAAATTCTAGTTCTCTAAACCATTGGTTGGCTTTCTAATTCCAAAGAGAGAGGAAGGATCTAATAGATTAAGATATTTATTATAAACTATTGTTTCTAATTTTTAAAAAATCTTTCTCCTTGTATAAATGCCATACTAACTTTTCTCCTAATGCCTTATTTTTCCAATTCATATTTTTTATGCCCAATCCTCCTTTGTTCGTAGGACACCATATATTATTCTATTTTATTAGTGCTTCATTCATTTTCTCTTATGTTCCACTCCAAAAAAAAAAATTGTAATTTTAATTTGGTAGCAGAAGGGAAGATAGAGGATAAGTAAGAATAGATGAAAGAACAAATTTTTTATCTCCTAGCTATAGTTAATGATTTACCCTTCCATGATTCTATTTGTTTTTCTACTCTTTCTAAGATATTGTCCCAACATTTTTTGACTTCTAGGTCCTTTTTCTAAGTATATCCCTAAATATTTGCATGGAAAGTTATTCTTTTTTAATCCCATATAATTTCATATATATTCCTCCATGATGCTTGGTGTGTTCAAAAAGAAATTTTTTTAATTTTTCTTCATTAACGTTTGTCCCAATGTTGCTAAATAAAAGCTTTTATTTCTTCCTTTGTACTACTTCTTGGAAGAATGGTATCATCAGCAGACTATTGATGGTTAATATTTGGAACATTCTCAGTGACAGTAATTCCTTTAAATAATCCTACACCTTGTGCTTTTTAAATAGCTCTACCAAATGCTTCTACCATAATTATAAAAAGAAAAGGTGACATAGGGTCTCCTTGTTAGAAATCCCTTGAAATCTTGAAGAAACCTTTAGGAGTATCATTAATAAGTAGTGAGATTTTTGGAGTAGATATAAAGTTAAAAATTATATTTATCCATTGTTTGGAAAATTGAAACTTTTATAGGCATTTACATAAAAACCTCCAATCTACTGGATCATATGCTTTTTGTATATGTAACTTCATAAACATAAAAGCTTCTTTTTTTTAAACTACTAAATGTATAGTTTCTTGAATGGTGGATATTCCATTGAGTATTGATCTACTAGGTATAAATCTAGTTTGTTCTTCTGAGATAATTTTTGGAAGGAAAATTTTTAATCCTATTTGCTATTGCTTTAGAATAAAGTTTCTATATTGTAATACAGAATACTATGGGCCAAAAATTTGAGGGTGAATCTACTAGAACTTTTTTTGGTATTAATGATAAAATGGTATGATTAATTTCAGTTAAGATTGATCCCCCATTTCTAGTTGCCTCTATGGCTTTCCATAATTCTTCCCCTAAAATCTCCTGCAACTTTTGGAAGAAAAAATCTTAGAAAGCATTAGGCCTTGAAGATCTGGCTAAGCTTATAAAGGATCAATTTTATTTCTTCTTTTGTAAAAGGTTCATTGAGCTCATGTTCTCAAATTCTATGATAACTTTAGGTATATTATTAAGCATTATTTTTTGTTTGATTAAATTGGATAAGTCATAATTGTTTAATAGATTCTCATACTATGTGACGAATGTTTGAGAAATTTCTATTAGATTATCAATAGTACTACCATTATTATCTTTAATTTGAGTAATATTTTTAAGACCTATATTGTGTATCATACTATTGTGAAAGAATCTTGTGTTTCTGGCTCCTTCTGCTAACCATTTTTTTCTCAACTTTTGTTTCCAAAAGACTTCTTCTTTTGCGAAAATGCCTTCTTGTATAATTAATAGTTATTTTTCTTTAATGAATTTTTCATTGTCAATACCATTTTTAATGATTTCATTATTTAAATTTTTAAGATCTTATTCATTATTTACTTTGACTTGGAATATATTATTGAAATGTGTTTTATTCTATTTTTGTATGTTTTCTTTGAGCATTTTAAGTTTTGATACAAAACAATACATCTTTGATCCTATAAACTTGCCTTCATCTCACCATTGTTTAATGTTCTCCATGAATGTTTTATCTAAGAACCACATCTTTTCACATTTGAAAGGATTCCTATTAGGTTTTATCGATTCTATTAACTCAATTTTGATAGGATAATGATCTAAACTTGTAATAGGCTAAATGGAGGCCATGATTATGAAATCCAATTCTTCTAGTTCTCCTTTAAAAAGTATCTATCCAAATTTTCTGCAATATAACTAAAATATTTTATTTTATTTTTCCATGTGAATACTCTATTACCAGTTGGTATTTCTATTAAATTATTTAACTGTAACTCACCCACTGAATTCTACTATGTTTCTTGTTAAAATCTGAGAACCTCCAATTTTTAATTTGAGGTCAAGTATGGCATTGAAGTCACCACCTATGATCATGTTTGTCTCAGGATATAACTCCATAAAGGAAAATGTATCATCCCAAATTTTTCGTTTGTTTGATGTTTTGTATTGAACCATAAACATTGATTAGAATGAATTGTAGATTATGCTTATTACTTGAAACTGTAATCCCCATCTAGTTGCTATTTCATATTATAATTCTAATTTTTTTTGTCCTAGTATTTCAAATGATTCCTATTCCACTTGATGCTCCATCTAATTCCTTCATTTCTGCATTCCATCTACCTAGTCTTTTTCTTAGTTTTTCTCCTTCTTTGTTAAGCTTAGTTTCTTGTATTAGAATTATATCTGATTCAAAGAGTGTTACGTTACATTTTAACACTCTTTGTTTACTAGGAGCACTCAAGCCCCTAGTATTCCATGTTATGATACTCATTTCTCTTTGGGAAGGCACTTCCCCTTCCCAAAGTTAAGAACATAAAATATCTTCTTTTTTCTCCTTGGCTTGACCATCTAATTCTCTTAATTCCTTGAGTGATCTTTTCCTCTTTTTCATTTTGATTTACTAGATTTTGGAGTTCTAAATCCTTCCTAGTTGATTGAAATACCTAAATTATCTATACTTATATGCTTATTATTTTCTTTTGTACTTCCCTCTTTATATTTTTTCTCATTTATTAAATCTTCTAATATATGTTCTCTTCTTTCATTATCTTCTACATCTATATCGATATCCTTTTCTAAATTTTCCTTTTCCAATTTTTTGGGGTCTCTTTTAGTACCCCAAATTCCTCTCAATTCTATGATACTTCAATATGTTTAGTCTTTGTGATAGAATCGTCCTGATTATACATTTCATACTCCTTTAAGAAAGCTTCAACTTTTGGAGGGATACTATATTCCTCTATTTTATCCTTCACCTCTTTAGATTTACTTCCAAATATATCTTTCCCATCTATTGGTGTTTGCCAAAATTTATACATTTTCTTTTTTGACTTTTTTCTAATTGTTATATTACTCCATTTTTCTAAATCTACTGCTGGATTATATATTCTTCTTTTTGATCTTTTGTATACTCTATTGGCTTTAAACCTTTTTCTTCTGTGTTTACCTTTGCCAAGTCTATGTGTTGGTTCATATCCTTATTAATAATCATATCTTCACCATCCCAATGTAGCTGACTAGTGTCTTCCTCAAAATAGTTTATATCTAATTTGTTTACCATCCTATTATCCATATGGATCCCTATTTCTATCTTATTATTATAATTCTCCTTCTCTATTAATTTTTAATCTATAAGTTGTTTTCTTACCTCATGTTCATGATGAAATTTTTCTCCTAACATAGCCTCATCTTCAATGTTTGTTTGTAATAATTTAATCTCATGTGTCATTTTATACCATTCTTTAATGCTTATTTCTATTTCTTTCAAATTATCATTCTCCTTGTGACTAATATTTCATTCTTTCAATGCTACTATTGTTGTCATTTCCTTGTGTATATCTTTGGTTCTCTATTCTAGTACTTCCGTACATTGTAATTGAATTTTTTCTTTAATCTTTTTTACTATACATATATTTTCTATTTGTCTGCTCTGCTCAAAGTTTTCCCTTTCATCTAATTTCCCTATCTTCTTATTTTTTTCCTTATTAATTGCCTTAATCTTTTGTTCCCTCTTATTTATTCTAATATTTCTAAAAGTGTCCTCTATGGTTTAAATTTAATGATCAATTTCTAGATTTATTTTAATAATGCCTTTAATTTCCCCTTCATATTTCTTAAATTGAATCTCATAAATGGATCTATTTATTATTAAGAAAAATCTCCTAATCATTTTTTGATTTTGTTCCTTATCTATTGGAAATTTAACATTGTTTGTTTTGTCATACTCTAAGTCTATACCTATAAGTTTACCAATTGATTTAATGATTATTAATAATGTATATAAATATTTAATTTCTACTAGAAGATTACTACATTCATACCAAGTTGGTATCATGTGCTCTTTTTATCATTCCAATTAGGTATTAAAATTTGAAATTTAACTTCATGCCCTTTATAATAGAATTTTGATATAGAAAGTCTTTTATTTCTAATTTTTTTATTTTTGCAATGAGGATAAGTTGATGATTTTGAGGAAGTACTAATACTTACCTATTTTTTATAGATCTTCTCTAATTTCTTTGTCAATTTTGATAAATGCTTTTCTGGTTCACTCTAGTGAACATATACTCCTAGCTTTGAATATTCCTTCCATTTTTCTTCTATGAACGTGCAACTAATGATTAATATATTAGAAAAATTGTAGCAGTTAGTTTCCTTTACCTTGTCTGGTGGCAGAGTTGTCATATTGCTTTTAGATGTTGATAGATTTGCATTATCTAAAATACCCTTCTCCCTTCTATGTCGTGGTATATAGATTTCCTAATTTTTCTAAAAAACCTGAAGTACTTTTTCTAGATCTACTTGTTGTTGTTTTTGCCTATCAGAATATAGTTAGCTTCTAAAATTTTGACAAGTTTATGTATTGTTTTCTTACAATTTTTGTTCTCTTTTGCTAGAAAAAAAACCAATTTTTTCATTCACTTTTCTTCCTCTATAGGTTTGATAATTGAGGTAGATTGTTTTTGATGATTTTTATTTTCCTCCATCATTAGCCTCTTGTTTAGTTGCGATGCATTTCTTCTTCAATTCTGGTTTGAAATTACAACTTGCCACCCATTGCTATTTTTGGATGGATCTTTATTTAGCTTTATCATCTTCCTATCCCTAGGTTCATGCTATTTAACCAAGGAACTGAATGTGTTTGACTTTGAATGATCTTTGTTTAAAGCTTCAAATCTATTTCTGATCAGAATATAGGGGATCACCTATTTTCTTTTTAGCCTATCTCCTTGTTGCTTATATGATGATTGGGAAAAAGCCAAACCCTTATTAGGGCAATTTTTTTTTCCCACTGATTATTGATGTTAGTATTGTCTGGGAAACAAATGGTTTACGAATCTTGCTTGATTTTCCTCTTCTATGATTCTTGCCATTTTGTGGAGATTTTTTTGCCATTTTGTGGAGACGTTTTTTTTAATGTAGACATGATGGAATTGGATAAATTTATAGTAGACTTGTTACAAAATTGGAATTGGATGAATTTTTATTTGATTGGCAGATAAATCTAAAAATCATTAACATAGAGTAGTTTACATTCTACCATAAAAAATTTCAAAAGCATAAATTTTGTGTTGTTGGTACATTTTACCCTTAGTAGCATTGAAAGTTAGTAGAAGCCTTTCCATTATTGTAGGCAATCTCCAGTTGAGGGCATAAAAGTGGTTGGTAGATTCCTAGCAATGCGAATGAAAATTGGTGATGATCATTTGATGAATCCAAATATCCCTAATAGAGGAATCAAAAGAGGCTAGGGATTCAGGAACACAATGTGTAGTTAAAGTAGTGCAACATTCTTTTTTCAAGGTCTCCAATTGAGCATTCAATTTATTGAGATTAAATTTCACAAAAGATTTCAACATGAATTCGGCAACATACTCCATCTCTTGCTCCTATGAAAATAGAACAAAAGATAGAGAAGAGAAACCACAATAGCCTAATGATCAAGATTACATCTACCCATAATGATTCCAAATTTAATGATATCAAGATCTGGGTGGACCCAGAATAATGGGTTATACTTTTTTGCCTAAACTGACACTGAATTGTGAATTTTCAAGAAAACTTTCACATTCAGATGCAAATTGCCATTTAATGGTAAGGAATTTGAAGATGAAGTAAATTAGAGTCTTTTAGGATTTTCTATGAAGATTCTAAATATATATTTAAAAAAAAAATTTGATTTGATTTGATTGAATTAATTTTTCTCCCATGAAAATTGCTATGTTATCAAAAACCTAATATTTAAAAAGTGACATTGTTTTTGACACACATAAATTTTTTTCTACAATAGATATCAATGTGATTCTTTTGAATTTAGTTTTTTAACATCCATGCCAAAACCACAAAGGTGATCTGATGTCTTTATCCATAGTATTTCATATTTTAACAGAGTTTAAATCTAACCTAACACTAATTTTTACATACATGGATTTTGACACATGTCACTTATTATATATTTATCCAAATTTAATTTATTTATTTTTTATTGAAAGAGGACTTGAATACGAAGACTGTAGTTATTTTTTAGAATTTTTGTTCTCTTATTTACTATTTCTCCATGAGCATTCTATATATAGGTTTATTTTTTTATAATGAGCCTCAATTCAATTAACATAAAAAAATGTATACTTAAAAAAAAAAAAATGAATCAAATTCATATTCATTAGAAAACTCATTCCGAGTACTTGTGTCATGGAAAATGACATGTCTTAAGTGCTCCATCTGAACTTGGCAGTTGAGCCTAGAAGCCATTAAAAAAATTGAGAATGTTACAGACTTTGTAAAAACCATCTACTTTACTAGTTTCGATAGAAACTAACTTTCTATAGAAACTATTTGAATCCTTTTGATAGAAACTAGTTTTAGTTAGTTTCTATCGAAACTAATAAGGTCAAGTTTTCATAAAAAAAATAGTTTTGATAGAAACTAAAAAAAATAGTTTCTATCAAAACTATTTAGGAAGAATTTTTCCTATTTAGTTAGTTTCGATCGAAACAACCATCAAAAGTAGTTTCAATCAAAAATTTTATAGTTTCTATTGAAACTAGATGATTACTTTCTATTGAATGTTTTTGGGCAAAAAATCTACTTTTCGCGATTTTGGAGGAATTTCTTCCTCCAAAAAAGTGTAACCCACTATTGTCGGTTCACCCATCTAAATAGATACTAAAAAAAGGTGTGAAGAATTTGAATTTATACATGGTGGATATCCAAATATGTTGAGAGATAATGCTAAAAGTCTTAAAGGTAAGTATGGTGACATGAGAATGAAAGAAGGTGAGAATGTTGCATAGTATGTGAACCAAATCAAAGAAAATGTTACCGTGATCAAAGATATTGGAGGTATTATTACTTACAATGAAACTATAAGAAAAATTCTTAGGACCCTTTTTATTTTTATAAGCTACAATTCCAAAAGTAAGATCTATGGTCACATCACATGGCTAGTGACTTAGGTAAATTTGACAAATTTAAATAAATTGATTATCATTGAACTATTAAGTGAGATAATGAAATTCCATTTCCTTTGAAATGTACAATGCCTTTAATATTGAAAGACAAAATTAGATGTGGCAATGTACACTCTATGCAAGAACTAAACCATAATTTTTTGAGTGTTGCTATGGTGAATAATCTAGATCACAAACTAAAGTTTATATATAGGAAAGTCAAGATTACGATAGTGAAGGAAATTTGAGTGGAACACAGATGGATAAATAATATGACTAATTTTAACTTTATCCTATTATTGAGACTTGCTCATTTGCTAAAATTAAGGACGTATGGTTGTGGCATAAAAGGTTGTATCATGTAAAGTTTAAAAGTATGGTGAAAGTTAGTAGAAAGAAAATAATTAGAGACTTATGAAATTTGAAAAGACCCAAGAATTATATGTGTAAATAATATCATATTAACAAGATGAAAAAAACATTTTTTCAAAAATGATACACTTCTAGTGATATATTTAAACTAATGCATACTGATTTATGTAGACCAATAAGCCTAGACAATTTTATTTATTTTTTAAATAAAAAGTGACATAGCACTTATATAATATATTTATTAATAAACTAGTTCAAGGGCTCATCAGAGGAAGAACTAGCAAGAAAACTTTCAATCATTTTCGAAGTACAAAAGTGTTAAAAGCTGATATGTCATACTAGGCATACCTACAACAAAATACAATTTCTCTGCAATAAGCAACAGTACCCAAAATATGATATATATCAATACTCAACAATGAACACAGTCCAATTATGCCAATCAACCTCTCCTTCTAAAAGATTTAACTAAAATCAAGAGAGCTTTAAACCTCCTATCTAATTGGAGCATTTTTGAACATGCACAAAGAATGTACAAACTAATAGTCATGTGTCGATCAATTATAGTACAAGTTTCTATGAAGCTTCATTCATCTTCTTTGTGTCACAAATATGGGACTCTCCTAAGAATGGGAATTTCAAAAAAAAAACCTTTGAATGGAAAGATTCAAATATGGAGCCTTCACAACCAAGATTAGCTAGATAATCAGCTAGTTTATTACCCTCCCTTAGAGTATGAGAGAAACAAGTAGCTTGAAAAGAATCAATTAAATTCCAGCAATTTTGAAGGATATAGGCTAGCTTCTAGGTATGAGAAGATCATGAGAGAAAAGTGTTTATAATTACCTGATAATCACCTTCAATATGGATGGTGGAAACATTGCATCTCTTTGCCAAAATTAGACTTGCCAATAGGGCTTGAGCTTCTGTAAGGTTGCTAGTACCAACTGGTAAAACATATGCTTTGATTGCAACTACTTCACCTTGCCAATTACTAATACAAGTACCCAATCCTAACTTACCAAGGTATTCATGAGAGCAATGACCAATATTTAACTTTAGAAAATTTCTAGAGGGGGGAGACCATTTTACATGAAGTCGATTAGATTGATGATTAGAATTATAGTTTTCAAAGAAACATGGAGGTAACTTAATTTGTTTCCACAATTTTAGAAGAAGATAATCCCAAGAAGATATTGAAATATTATTCATAAAATTGAATATATTTGCATTTACTCTTTCTGAAATTGCATTCTCAATCCCATCTAGAGCAGATTGTAGGTTTGATTTTTCATTACGAAAAATGATCTTGTTACGTTCCCAACAGATGGCCCACACCACAATAACTGGGATGCACTTCCAAATACTAGCAAATAGAGATCTTGAGAATAGAACTAGTGAAGATTGAAATAGGTCCCAAAGACTATTTGGTAGAGGTAAAGACATTTGAAACTTGTTCAACACAAAAACCCAACACTGATCAGCAAAGGGACACTAGAGAAGGAAGTGATCTATAGATTCTAGCTCCTTGTTGCATAATTTGAAAATAAAAGATTTAGGAATACCTAGCCTAGACAACTATTTTCTGGTAAGTATTCTTTTTCTAAGGGCTAGCCAAGAAAAACATCCAGCCTTGGGAAACACAGTGGAGTTCCAACAAAAGGAAAAATCTCTACACTTCTTTCTTGAATTATATGTTTTTCGTAGACCATAATAACCTTCCTTGATTGAATAATAACCACCTTTGGTTTGGGCCCATAAAACTATATCTTCCCTATTAGAAAGAAAAACAATTCTTTTAGCAAGAGAGTCTCTCAAGGAAAGGAGACTTGGCTGACTAAGAAGATGTGGTGCAAGTTCTTTCTAGAGAACCCTTCTTGAATGAATTTCAATAGCCAAGACATAGTCTCAAAAAGAGGAGCCCCACTCATCTTTTAGGACTTGGCATGCTTTATCCAATTGGGGGAGATCCAATCCATGAGTCTTCCCAAAACTTTACTTTCTCTCCACTATGAATTTCCCAAGTAACATATTTACAAATAATATCCTTTGAAGACATCATAAAGTTCCATATGGCTGAACCTAAAGGAGGATTAGACAAAGTAAATTGTAGAAGGACTTGGAGAGTCTACGTATTTTTCTTGCATGATTGAACACCATTTTGCATGAGATTTTGTATACATTTACCACACAAGCTTGCCCCAAAAAGCCTTATTTCTAGTAGCAATATCATGCAACCCCACAACCCTAGATGCCTTATCATGAGACATTTCAAGCAAAGAAACAAGAGTAAGCTTCTTATTATCTAAAAAATTTCCTTTCCATATAAAACCTCTGATAATATTTTGAATTTGCAAGATTATAGAAGAGGGAGCATTAAGAATTGACAAGTAATAGTTTGGGATAGCTATTAGGACAGCTTTAACTAGCAAAATATGGCCTGACAAAGATAACCATCTAGCTTTCTAAGTAGTGATCCTAGCCCTAATTCTATTAATGATAGGAAGCCAAAAAGTTGTCTTGTTTGTTCCCATAAAAAAAATTAATTCCAAGATAAATGGATGGGAGGTTATCCACCGAGAAACCCAAAGTTGAAGAAATCCTCTAAGCTACTGCCTCATTAGTGTTGAAAATGAAAATTTTGGATTTGTTGGCATTGATTCTTTGACTAGAAACTTTTGAATATAGGTCCAAGGCATATTTAATATGGTTAGATTCCTTTACATTTGATGTACCAAAAAGAAGAGTATCATCAAAAAATAGGGAATGGGTAACTTTGATAGATGTATGAGGAATCAAAATTCCTTTCCTTAAGCCCAATTGTGAAGATCTATTGATGAATCTGCTAAAAGCATCAGCCATAAGAGTAAATAAAATTAGAGATAGTGGATCACCCTAATGAAACCCTTGAGAAGAGGGGGGAAAACCAATTGACTCTCCATTAATAATGACTGAAAACTAGGCACCAAAAATACAATTTTTGATCCATTCACACCACTTATTTAAAAAACCAAATTTGGAAATAACTTTAAAGAGGAATGACCATCTTACCCTATATATATTTCATCTATTTTATTGATGATTATTTTATAATGATGACTAATATGTTTTTGAAATTAGGATATAGTCAACATAGGGGATGACTCATAATAGAATAAAAAGCTATCTGAAGATAAATTGGAAGTCATTATCATAAAATTACCTAACCCAATTTTTTAATTTAAAAAACCCCTCAAATAAGAATAAGAGTAAAGCATGTACCACCAAAAAAAAAAAACTTATTAGATAACAACATACATAAACTTTTTCATAATATACAAATTGGCCATAATACCAGTCCAACATAAAAATCCTAAGGGGGCCCCAAAGGCTTGGAGAGAAGATAAGTAATATAAGTTATAAAAAAACTGAGAGCACACTAGCAGAAGGTAACTAATAGCTAGTATCTTGGGTTCTCCTATAGAAGAAATGAAAGTCACTAGCTAGGAATTTGTATACAAAGTGAGTACCCTTCACCTCTTTATCATTAGTTGCCTCATTCTTATTAGTTTGAAAAATTTATAATGTAGTGGTTTTTGATTGCACAAAAAACATTAAGAAATTCACAACCCTCTCAAACTTATCCTTCATGTCTATGTTCCTTTTCATCAAATCAGAAATAAACCTCTCCAACTTCTCCACCTCTGGGTTTTCCTTCTTCTTTTCCATTATTTCTACTATAGCATCTTTCTCTTGACTATTCTCTCCTCCTAGCACCTAGTTCTTATAATTCCCTTCTCTCCCATTGATCTCTACCTAGCTGTGACTATTAACATTACAATCCTAACTAGTGAAGTCAGTGTTCCCTACTACTCAATATTCTCATATTTAGAGAATCCAAGGTGATGGTATTAATTTTGAAAGTATCTAAAACCTTATAGGGCAGACATTTGACTATTCTAAACCTCCTCCATTATATCCTATTTCTTATCCTCACTCTTAGTATCTTCTTGATCATTTTCCCCATAATTCATTCAAGTGGAAATGCATTTAGGTCTAGGGCTATAATTTTTTCTTGATTTATCTAGCTTAGGCAGGCCTAGAGTAGTAAGAGTTTTTTTTATCTCTCAACATTTTTTTCAACTAGTTGATTCCGTTTCTAGAAGTGGTTCCATTGTTTTAAACATCTAGTGTTTCATTTTTTTTCATTCTTAATCTTCCTACCCAAGGCATTTGATTCCTCCTTCAACTTGGGTTTGGTAGGGGGAGAGGAACTTTGGCTAGTGATTCTTAGGGGAAAAGGGATAATTTTAGGGTGAAGGCCTTTGTAAAATTTTAAAAGAAAAAAAATCAAAGCTTGATGTTAAATAGAGTAATTTTTTCCTTACTCATTTTTTTTCCTAATATTACACACACAATCCTTTCTAGAGTGCAAAAATAAAAATAGAAGGAAATATAATCTTTGTTCTAGAAGTTATTCAACATAGGGAAGTGATAGTAGTAACAGAGCTCAACCCTATCCTCTATTGTAACATAGCACAAAATGACATAGTATACCATATTCCACAATTCAGGAAGCTTTTACAGTACAAAAATATTGTGGAGGTGGATAGGGTTTCTGTTAGAGAAAAAATAATTCATAAGGTTTGTCTCATCCACCACTCTAGGTTTCTTTCTCCATGATTTTCTTTCCATTGATAGGTCTCTTTAGTGACCTCAAAAGAGACCCCATCAATAACAACTCAATGCTTCTTCCAATAGTTGAAGAACTATGAGATGAACATCTTAGCATGGCCCTTGATGTTTTCCATGAAGGGGATGAGACTACCTTCTTTCAAATAAGACCACATTACTCTGTCTTCCCTAGCATATCTCTCAATCCTTGACTAGTTCAGTTCTAGAATTTTCTCCATCCAAAATTTCATCATCATCAAGGTCAACAACCATCTCTTCTTCCCCTCCCTTAAGTTTCACTTCCATACACTTCACCTATTTAAACAAACTATTGATAAAAACCAAAGGAGGATCCTTACAGACCAAGAAATGACATGTGAAATTATAGACACCTAAAGCGAATAAATTTCATTTAGGAATCATAGCTATTAAGTTAAAATAATAATTATTCTTAATTCTCTAGATCACAATATATTCATAATTTACTTTTAGTGCCCAATCTCAAGATTTTAAAATCCATCTTGAATAATATAAAATACCATGTCCCAAATATTATATTGAATATCCTCTTTCCAATTCCCATGACAAGTAATGATTTCAAATTTTTTCTAGAGGTAGTGTTATAATAGTGTAATAATATATGGTCTCCTGCAAAGCTATCATCATCATAGCATGACTATTTAAATAAGTAAGATAGTTAGTGGTCATGTAAATAGCCATCACTAATTCAGTTGTGATAAGAAAATCTTTGTGATATATCAAGTTGAACTCAATCATTTAAATGACTCTTTATGAATAAGCAATTTGATCACCACTAGAAGATCTTTCTCATTTTTCTAAACTTTAGCATTCATAACTTCATGTCCATATCTTGGTAGGATGTTGGCCATTTGGTTTCCTTTCTTATAGACATGTTGTATCCTAACATCATTAATAATATCTATCATACATTAAGCATCCCTGATAATTAACATGGCATTCCAAAACATGTTATTTTCCCCATTAACTTCTTTAATAACTAACATAGAATCTCCAAAATAAAATTTTGAATTCCTATGTTGTTAGCTAATAACTCTCCCAAGTAAAGCCCAAGCTCTTCTACCTCATTTCCTAAAATAATACCATATTATAGAGAGTAACCCTTGATACCAACACCTTGAACATTCCATATTATACCTCCTTCTACAACACTCTCCCCATGCTTATAACCACCAAAATTCAATATTAACTAGTTTGGGGGAGTTGACTTCCATTTAGTTTGCAAGTTCCCCTTGAGATTAGAACTATCAACTCTCTCTATAACCTAATTGATGCCACAAACATTCATCTAATCAAACTAAATTTGTGTGTGTTGTTTGGTTGTGTGGGGAGGTGGTTTTCATTTCCAATTTAGTGAACCCTCACTTATTCCGCACATACATTTATGTATGACCACCCTTGGGTTTACTTATATGTCTAAATATATGATTTTTCTATTCTTTCTATATGTTCTAATAGACATAGGGTGGAACAGATTTCCATATCATTTTTATTATTGGGTGGTGTAAAGGGCTATACAATTTGAGGATAAATTAGGAAGCATGTTACTAAAAAATATGGATGATATTCCAAGTTGGCTAATAATAGTCTACCAAATCTACATAGAATAAGGGTGGTGAATTAAAAGGTAAGGGATGAACTCTTCATCTTCGTAACATAATACACACTTATTGTACATCTAAAATCCATGCCTCTTAAGGTCCATAGGAAATTATGTTTGATTTTCTCAATATTATCTCCGAACTTTCTAGATAAATTAAATAAAGATTAAAATATAGACAATAATTCCTTGTAAGGAGGCTTTAAAAGTAATAGAAGACTACCATCATTACCTAGGACTTTACCTTTCCAATACGTTAGTTTCATCTTCATCCTTTCCACTACAATATTCCAAAATTTGGGGGTCACTTTGTTAACCATGAAGGAAAGACCCATACCCATAATAGTATTGCAAAAATATAACTTGCTCTTACGATAATTGATATGTTTCCTTGAAACTTCCACATACCCATTCAAATTATTTTTCTAGGCCTTTTCTTCACTTATGGAAGATATTCCATAAATAAAGGTGACATGAATAATGGTAAAAGTACAAAGTTGTGTCACCTTTTAGGTTGGCTTATCAGAATGACTAAATTTGACTATTTCTATCCAAATATCAAATTTTTCAAACATTTGATATAGATAAATTTATTCTAGCTAAGTTATATATGGTCTCACAAATTTTCAATTAAAAATGTCTATTAAATGCATGCTTTATGCTAGTTTGTATCCATTTTACTAGAAAAATTAAATTATTTTAGAAAATTGACATTTCAATAATTCTTACTATTTTTATGATACTATTTTAGTAACATATTGTTATGATAATGATAGGGTAACTAAGAGGGGGGGTGAATTAGTTACTTACAAAAATTAATCCGCTGATCCCTTAGATGTCTTAAAGATTTAGTTACTATTGATACTCTATAGACAAATTTTGTAACTCGGTAAATTAAACTATTACTTATTTTTCAAGCATTCATACATGTAACTGAAAACAAAATGAACACAGGAGACACCAGATTTAATGTGGAAACCCAATATGGCAAAAACCACCAAGTAACTAGTCACCAATTTTTCACTCTTCTGAAGTGAGCTCTATTAGGAGCCAACCATGTTAAAGGTTACAATACACACTATTAGGTGTGACCTTGTTAGAGGATTTAATCAACCTATTAGGGGTAGCCTTGCTACAAGTATTTAGAACAATTCAAATGAACTATCACCTTGTTAGAGGATTTATAGAATGGTTGTTAAACCAACTCTCTCTAGAGATTTGAAATTACTACTACAATGGTTAGAAAGTAACAATGAATTAACTTGAACAAGATGCAACTAAATTTTTTGGTTACAGGTCTCTATTCAACATCATTAGATCCTCCTTAATCAAATATGGCTCTATTGCTCCTCAATGATCTCTGATCATCCTTCAAATTCGCTTCCACAATAATCAATCTTCATATTAAATTAATTCTATTTTTTATGCTCTTAGAATTTGTGACTTGACCTCTTACTTATATCATTTAGATTGTCAAGTCAGCCCATTTACATGTCACATTTACCAATAAACCATTGATAAGTTGGCTACAGATATTACACTGAATAAATAAATGTTATTTCATAAAATAGTGAAATTCTTTATTGGCCGACCCTACTCGGTAAATACTGTTTTCAAAAATTTCTTGAGTTAGCCTTCTTGACTTGGTTAACATTGCAATATCTGTAAAATCCTTTGGTTGCCAAGTTTACTCGGTAAGAACTAAATTCCTTCATGAGACCTCGGTAAGAATTTCTTCTACCACATTTCTTTTCATGACCCAGTGAGCTCGATAAGAACTTCTTCAGTCACATCTCCTTTGATGACTAAGTGAGCTCGGTAAGAACTGTTTCAGTCACATCTCCTTTGATGACCAAGTGAGCTTAGTAAGAACTACTTCAGTCACATCTCCTTTGATGACTCTGTGAGCTCGGTAAGAATTGCTTTAGTCACATATCCTTTGATGACAAGGTGATTATGTTTGGATGCATGATGGAATGAATGCAAATTTTGATTTCCTATTGTGGTGGGCATCCCTTGGCTGTAGCAAGTCTTGGGGTCCCCTCACTGTAAGAAGCTACCTGGTTGATCTTGCCAGTAGTCATATGCTTGTCTCAAAGACTAAGCCATGCATGTCTAAGTATGAACTATTTCAAACTGTGAAACTGGGGATGGCTCATTAAATTAGTTCAAGTTTCTTTGATGGTACTTTTCTACTCGGATAACTGTAGTAATTCTAAAGCTAATACATGCACCAAATCATGACTCTTGGAAGGGATGCATTTATTAGATAAAAGGTTGGTGCGGGATCGCCAGCTATTCTGATGATTCATGATAACTTGACGGATCGTACGGCCTTTGTACTGGTGATGTTTCATTCAAATTTTTGCCCTATCAACTTTCAATGGTAGGATAGAGGCCTGCCATGGTGGTGATGGGTGACAAAGAATTAGGGTTCGAATTCGTAGAGGGAGCCTAAGAAATGACTACCACATCCAAGGAAGGCAGTAGGTGTGCAAATTACTCAATCCTAACATGGGGAGGTAGTGACAATAAATAACAATATTGGGATCATCAAGTCTAGTAATTGGAATGAGTACAATCTAAATCCCTTAAGGAGGATCCATTGGAGGGCAAGTCTAGTGCCAGTAGCTATGGTAATTCTAGCTCTAATAGCATATATTTAAGTTGGTGCAGTTAAAAAGCTTGTAGTTGGACCTTGGGTCATCATGGTCGGTCCACCTTCTTGGTGTGCACTAGCCCTCACATCCCTTCTGCTGGCGGCATGTTCCTGGCCTTAACTGGCTGGGTCGCAGTTTCAGTGCCGTTACTTTGAAAAAATTAGTGCTCAAAGCAAGCCTATGCTCTGAATACATCAGCATGGAATAACACGATAGGAGTCTGGTCCCGTTCCATTGGCTTTTGGGACCAGAGTAATGATTAATAGGGACTGTTGGGGGAATTTGTATTTCATTGTCAAAGGTGAAATTCCTGGATTTATGGAAGACAAACCACTGCAAAAGCATTTGCCAAGGATTTTTTCATTAATCAAGAATGAAAGTTGGGGGCTCGAAGATGATCAGATACCATCCTAGTCTCAACCATAAACGATGTCGACTAGGGACTGGCGAATGTTTCTCTAAGGACTCCACCAACACCTTCTGAGAAATTAGAGTGTTTGGGTTCTAGAGGGAGTATGGTCGCAAGGCTAAAACTTAAAGGAATTGATGGAAGGGCACCACCAAGAGTGGAGCCTATGACTTAATTTGACTCAACACAGGGAAACTTACCAGGTCCAAACATAGTAAGGATTGATAGATTGAGAGCTCTTTCTTGATTCTATGGGTGGTGGTGCATGGCTGTTCTTAGTTGGTGGAGCAATTTTTTTGGTTAATTCTGTTAACGAACGAGACCTCAGCCTACTAACTAGCTATGGAGAGGTTCCCTTTTGCAGCTAGCTTCTTAGAGGGACTATGGCCTCCTAGGCCATGGAAGTTTGTGGCAATAATAGGTCTATGATGCCCTTAGATGTTCTGGGCCGCATGCGCACTACACTAATGCAACCAACGAGTTTCTCTCCCTGGCCTGAAAGGTTTGGGAAATCTTGCCAAATTGCATCATGATGGGGATGGACCATTGCATATATTGATCTTCAATGAGGAACTCCTAGTAAGCGCAAGTCATCAGCTCACGTTAACTACGTCCCTGCCCTTTGTACACACCGCCCGTTGCTCCTACCAATTGAATGATCTGATGAAGTGTTTGGATTGTGATGACGACAACGGTTCCTATCAGTGACATTGTGAGAATTTCATTTAACCTTATCATTTAGAGGAAGGAGAAGTCATAACAAGGTTGGCATAGGTGAACCTGTGGTAGGATCATTATCGGTTTGAGACCCTGAATCATGTAGGGGTGGAGTTGGCCTTCGCCCCACTCCCAAAATATTGGCAACGTGCGGACACTTGGCCCTGCAGTGATGTGCTGGATGGCCAAGCTACGAGTCCAGCGCTGTCAAGGTCGAGGGTCACATCAAATGCCATGATCAAAAGTGTGGATTCCCTACGGGGGGAAGAGACTTGAATGCAATCTAGATTATGATCGATGCCTTCGAACGATGTCTGCGTCAGAACGAGAGGTCCCTGCTCAATTATAGTTTAGAGGGGGTCTGGGCCTCATCCCCCATTGAGATTTCATGGCCTGATCGCGTGCGTGATGCTGTGCTAGGGATCCGTCATTTTGACGGCAGCAAGTCAGGACTGTCGCAACCCTCTATTGCCTTGCCCAGGTGTGTTAACTTGTCACTTGGAGAATTATGTGTTTAGGATGGGTGCACTCACATGATTTGCGAGGCATGGGCCCCATTTGATGACATAGCTCTCCCATGTGTTATACACCACAACGTTCCTCATCGCACCCATTGGGTGCTTGGGGTTTGGGATGTGTCAACACCCAACACATGAGTGCATCACGCACCTTAGAAATCCAAAGAATGAAGCGTGATCCAGTGCCTTGTGCACTTGGGTCGCTGAAAGACAAAAAACATAACAAAATCATGAAACTTGGCAATGGATATCTTAGCTCTTACCATGATGAAGAATGTAGAAAAATGTGATACTTAGTGTGAATTGTAGAATCCCATGAATCATCAAGTCTTTGAACACAAGTTGTGCCCGAGGCCTCAGCCAAGGGCACGTCTACTTGGGTGTCACACTACAAAATTGACCTCCCCAACAAGGAGAAGAGATGGTTGTCCATGTCTACAAGTGGTGTGCTTGGCTAAAATGAGCACAAGGTCTGTCAATCTCTTACAACGAGTGGTGGCTCCCAAAGGCTGGCGTTGGTTTACGCCGATCGAACAATTCCTCACGAGGAACTTTGTTCTGGGTCCAGTGGCCCGCCATAGTGTGGGTATGTTGCATCTCTACTGCATCCCCAAGTCATGCGTGAATACTTGCTGAGCTTAAGCATATCAATAAGTGAAGGAAAAGAAACTTACCAAGATTCCCCTAGTTACGGTGAGCAAATCGGGAAGAGCCCAGCATGAAAATCGATGGTCGTGTCGATCAAATTATAGTCTATAGAAGCGTCCTCAGCAACGAACCAGGCCCAAGTCCCCTAGAAGGGGGCACTAGAGAGGGTGAGAGCCTCAGTGGGCCCAGACCCTATCGCACCACAAGGAATTGTTGGCGAGTTGAGTTGTTTGGGAATGCAGCCCTAATCAGGTGGTAAATTTTGTTCAAGGCTAAATACGAGCGAGAGACTGATAACGAACAAGTACTATGAGGGAAAGATGAAAAGGACTTTGAAAAGAGAGTTAAAGAGTGCTTGAAATTGTCGAGAGGGAAGTGGATGGAGCCCAACAATGTGCCTCGGTCGGATACAAAATGATGTGAGCTAGTCTACCGCTCAGTTCGGGGGACATGCCAGCACGGGCTGTCATGACAGCACAAGCGTGACCTTCTGGTCACACAAATACTTCCATCACAGTGGTCGAGGAGAAAAGCGCACACCTTTATGGTGGGCTTTCAGGCACCTATGTGCTCGTGGCACTGGCTAGTGGGCTTTCCATCTAACTTATCTTGAAATACAAACCAAGGAGTCTAACATGGGTGCGAGTTGGCGGGTTGGGAAAACTCGCAAGGTGTAAGGAAGCTGACTGGTGAGATCCCCTCTCAGGGGGTGCACCATCGATCGACCCTAATCTTCTATTAAGGGTTCGAGTGCAAGAACACCTATTGGAACCTGAAAGATGGTGAACTATGCCTGAGTAGGGTGAAGCCAGAGGAAACTCTAGATGAGGCCGGCAATGATACTAATGTGCAAATCATTCATTTGACTTGGGTAAAGGGGCAAAAGACTAATCAAACCGTCTAGTAGCTAGTTTCCTTCAAAGTTTCCCTCAAGATAGCTGGAGCTCACATGCGAGTTTTATTGGGTAAAGAAAATGATTAGAGGCATCGAGGGTGTAATGCCCTCGATCTATTCTCAAACTTTAAATAGGTAAGTTAGCACGACTACTCTGTTGAGTTACACCACATAATCAAGACCTCCAAGTGGGCCATTTTTTGTAAGCAAAACTAGTGATGCGAGATGAACTGAAAGCCAAGTTATGGTGCCAAATTGCATGCTAACCTAGATCCCACAAAGGGTGTTGGTTGATTAAGATAGCAAGATGGTGGTCATGGAAGTCAAAATTTGCTAAGGAGTGTGTAACAACTCACCTACCGAATCAACTAGCCCTAAAAATGGATGACACTGAAGCATGAAACCTATACTCGGCCATTGGGGCAAGTGCTAGGCTCTGATGAGTAGGAGGATGGGGGTTGTTGCGAAACCTTGGGCGTGAGCCTGGGTGGACCAGCCCCTGGTGCAAATCTTGGTGGTAGTAGAAAATATTCAAATGAGAACTTTGATGACTGAAGTAGGGAAAGGTTCCATGTGAATAGCACTTGGACATGGGTTAGTCAATCCTAAGAGATGGGGAAATCCTATTTCAAAGGTGCACTTTTCATGATCATCAAAAGGGAATCGAGTTAATATTCTCGAACTAGGATGTGGCGGTGGATGGGAGCATTAGGAAATCTAAAGATGTTGATGGGGGCTTCGAGAAGAGTTATCTTTTCTTTTTAATAGCCTACCCACCTTGAAATTGGTTCAATCGGAGATAGGGTCCAACGGCTGGAAGAGTACCGCACGTCCCGCGATGTCTGATGCACCTTCAACAGCCCTTGAAAATCTAGAGGACCGAGTACTGTTCATGCTCGGTCGTACTCATAATCGCATCAAGTCTCCAAGGTGAACAACCTTTGGTCAATAGAACAATGTAGGTAAGGGAAGTCAACAAAATGGACTCGTAACTTCGAGAAAAGGATTGGCTTTGAGGGCTAGGCCTAGGGGTCGGTGCCCCAAACTTGTGGGCTATTGGCAGCTTGCCCAAGCTACTCTTGTGGTGAGGGTAGGCTGTTGCGTGCTGATCGGTTGACGGATGTAGGACGTCCCCTTCGGAGGGCTTTCCCCAAGAGGCGAATAGTTGACTCAAAACTGGTACGGACAAGGGGAATCTGACTGTTTAATTAAAACAAAGCATTGTGATGGTCCCTGCGGATGCTAAGCAATGTGATTTTTGCCCAGTGCTCTGAATGTCAAAGTGAACAAATTCAACCAAGCATGAGTAAACGATAGGAGTAACTATGACCCTCTTAAGGTAGCCAAATGCTTCATCATCTAATTAGTGATGCACATGAATGGATTAACAAGATTCTCACTATCCCTATCTACTATCTAGCGAAACCACAGCCAAGGGAATAAGCTTGGCAGAATCAGTGGGGAAAGAAGACCCTGTTGAGCTTGACTCTAGTCTAACTTTGTGAAATGACTTGAGAGGTGTAGAATAAGTGGGAGATTTTGGGCGCAAGTGAAATACCACTACTTTTAATGTTATTTTACTTATTCCATGAGGCAGAGATGGGGCAATGCCCCTATTTTTGGCCTTAAGGTGTGTCTAGGCATGTCGATCTAGGCAGAAGACATTGTCAGGTGGGGAGTTTGGCTGGGGTGACACATCTGTTAAAAGATAACGCAGGTGTCCCAAGATAAGCTCAACGAGAACATAAATCTTGTGTGGAACAAAAGGGTAAAAGCTCATTTGATTTTGATTTTTAGTATGAATACAAACTGTGAAAGCGTGGCCTATCGATCCTTTAGATTTTCAAAATTTGAAGCTAGAGGTGTCAAAAAAGTTACCATAGGGATAACTAGCTTGTTGCAGCCAAGCATTCATAGCGACATTGCTTTTTGATCCTTCAATGTCGGCTCTTGCTATCATTGTGAAGTAGAATTCACCAAGTGTTGGATTGTTCACCCACTAATAGGGAACATGAGCTGGGTTTAGACTATCGTGAGATAGGTTAATTTTACACTACTGATGATTTGTGATGCGATAGTAATTCAATTTAGTACAAGAGGAACCATTGATTCACACATTTTGTCATCGCGCTTGGTTGAAAAGCTAGTGGCGCAATGCTACCATGTGTCAGATTATGATTGAATGCCTCTAAGTGAAAACCCATGCTAGATGTGATGCATATCTCTCTCTAGCTGCATCGCAACCTGCAGTAGGGGTTCTCTTGCACTCCTAGAGGTCCATTGCATTGGCCATCTTTGATCAGCATATTAGCCCATTGGAGCAACCTTGGATATTAATTTCAAGCAATCGGCGAGAAGAATCTTTTGCAAATGACTTAAATAAGCAATGGGGTATTGTAAGTGGCAGAGTGGCCTTGCTACCACAATCCATTAAGATTCAGCCCTCTGTTGCCTTGATTCGTAAAAGCTTTTTTGACTCTGAAGCGGGTGGGGTTTGTATAACATGTGCAAAGGGCAGAAAAAACCTCTTCATGCGGGTGGGGTTTGTAATTTGTGCAAGGGCGAGAAAATCTTCCAAGTGCCAAATTTTGGGTGGGTGGGGTTTGCAATTTTTTTTGCAAGGGTGTAAAAATTTCCTAGGTGCCAAATTCCTGGCGGGTGGGGTTTGTAATTTCTGTGAGTACGAGAAAATATTCCAAGTGCCAAATTTTGAGTGAGTGGGATTGCTATTTTTGTTAGGGCGAAAAACACTCCTAGGTGCCAAATTCCTGGCGGGTGGGGTTTGTAATTTTCGCCAGGGTAGAAAAATATCCCAAGTGCCAAATTTCGAGCAGGTGGGGCTTTGTGAAAATTTTTGTGATGGTGAAAAAATCTCCCAAGTGCCAAATTCCTGATGAGTGGGGTTTTGTAAAAAATTTTGCGAGGGCAAAATAATCTCCCAAGTGCCAAATTCTTGACAGGTGGGGTTTGTAATTTCTGCCAGGACAAAAAAAATTTCTAAGTTCCAAATTTCGAACGAGTGGGGTTTTGTGAAAGTTCTAGTGAGGGCGAAAAAATCTCCCAAGTGCCAAATTCTTGACAAGTGGGGTTTTTTAATTTATGCCAAGACGAAAAAATCTCTCAAGTGCCAAATTCTCGGCGAGTGGGGTTTTATAAAAAATTTTGCGACGGCAAAAAAATCTCTCAAGTGCCAAATTCTCGACAAGTGGGGTTTGTAATTTCCTGCAGGATGAAAAAATCTCCCAAGTGCCAAATTTTGAGCAGGTGGAGTTTTGTGAAAATTTTCACGAGGGTGAAAAAATCTTCCAAGTGCCAAATTCTTGGCGGGTGAGGTTTTGTAAAAAAAAATTCGAGGGCAAAAAAATCCCCCAAGTGCCAAATTCCCAGCAGGTGGAGTTTTTAATTTGCATGAGGGCGAGAAAATCTTCCAGTGCCAAATTTTGAGTGAGTGGGGTTTGCAATTTTTGCGAGGGTGAAAAAATCTCCCAGGTGCCAAATTTTCGACGGGTGGAGTTTGTAATTTCTGACGAGGCAGAAAAATCTCCCAAGTACCACATTTCAGGTGCATGGGGTTTTGTAAAAATTTTTGTGAGGAAGAAAAAATCTCCCAAGTGCCAAATTTCGGGCGGGTGGGGTTTGCAATTTCTGCGAGGGTGAAAAAATCTACCAAGTGCCAAATTCTCGGTGGGTGGGGTTTGCAATTTTTGCGAGAGCATAAAAGTCTCCCAGGTGCAAAATTCCTGGTGTGTGGGGTTTGTTATTTTTACCAAGGCGAAAAAATCTCCCAAGTACCAAATTTCGAGCAAGAGGGAGGGGTTTTGTAAAAATTTCTACAAGACAGAAATTTCTCCCGAGTGCCAAATTCCAGGCGGGTGGGGTTTTGTAAAATTTCCACAAGGGGGAAAAAAAATCCCAAGTCCCAAATTTCGGGCTGGTGGGGTTTGAAATTTCCACAAGGGAAAAAAAATCTCCCAAGTTTTAAATTCCCGGCGGGTGAGGTTTTGTGATTTTCGTGAGTGCGAAAAAATCTCTCAAGTGCCAAAGTTTTCTCGAGGGCCAAAAAATCTTCCAAGTGCAATTTCCATGTGGGTCAATGTAATGTCTCTTTTTTAAATTTTTATATGATATTTAAGACCTCTAATAATATTTTCAAAATCAGCAAACCAATATTACAAAGATCCACCAATTTATCAATAAACCCCAAATCAGGTATGTCCGAAATGGTGCCAAAATAAACTTCACAACTTCACATATTATTAATAAATTTGAAAGTGGAAATTTTTACAGAAATTTCAGCAGCATAATAGCCTAAAAAATGACATTTCCAAATCTGTATAACATTTACACAACAGCTCCCAAATGGAAGACAAAAACAATTCTCATCGGGCCCTCGAAAATAACACAAAAAGCCCAAAATCACCACAAAACACTAATAATCTATCACAGAAGTTTAACCATGACCCAATACATATATTTAGCTCTATATTAACATATAAAACTCTAAAATATAGTAGCAACCCAAACTTATATGAAATACTCAACTGAAAACACCAAACTCTTACAAAAAACACACCCGAAAACTCACAAATCTGCACAGTTCAGCACAAGGGCAAACTCTGCATGAGCCTGCACATGGAATGGCTTTAAACTTCCATCCTTATCCTTCCTAGAAACCTAAAAACTCCTATCCTTAGGTCTCCTTCTCCACAGGTTTGGTAGCCTCTGAAAAACAACAAAGCAATAAGCAAAAATTAAGTTCTTGAATGAGCCCAAAATGCTTCCAAATCACTTAAAAGAGGGCATAACCCTAACTCACATATAAGAGGGATTAATAAAATATACTTTAATAATAATTTTTATTTATTAGTCCATTGGTTTCCAAAGATTATCCCCTTTTGCTAAAACTTCACCTTTTTGGAGCTTGCTTGCCTTAGCAAAGTTTATTATTTTTAATTATTTGAAAATGGGACATGACAAGTCCTCCCCTCCTAAATATTGCTTGTCCTCAAGCAATGAAGGTTGGAATTCTCAAGAATATGTGCTCCTTCCCAAGTTGCATCCTGTAGCGGTAATCCTTTCCATTTGGCCAAATGCTCTATGATGCTCCTATTTCTCAATCTTTTCTCTCTTATATCCAAAATCTCTTCTGGTATCAAAACTAATTTCCTTTCATCATCAAGAGGTGGTAATTCTATAGATACTATGATTTGCTAGCCTAGAACCTTCTTTAGGCAAGATATATGGAAAATATTATGTATTTTGATGTTTGGTGGGAGCTCCAATTCATAAGCTACCTCTCCTACCTTCTTGATGATCTTATAAGGCCCATAGAACCTTCGCTTGAGTTTTTTTGTCCCACTCCTCTTCAAGGTGCTTTTCTTATATGGATGAAACCTAAAAAATACCAAATCTCTGACATACCAAATATTGTCTAAACTTATGAAGTTCATGCATGATTGCCAACATTTCCTTATCATAGATGGAGTAACCTTTCTCTGATTGATTTAATTTTCTACTCTCAAATGCTCTTGGATGTCCCCTTTGAGTTAGGATAACCCCTATACCTTCTCCAGAAGCATCACATTCAACAACAAAAGGTAAAGAGAAATCTGGAATTGCAAGCACAGAGCATGAACTCATTACCTCCTTAAGCTTATCAAATATTTTTTGTGCCTCTTTTGTCCAAACAAAAGCTCCTTTCTTTGTCAAATCAGTCAAGCAGGCAGCAAGATGAGAAAATCCCTTGGGAAATCTCCTATAGTAGCTACACAACCCAAAGAAACCTCTCAGCTATGTAAGATTAGTGGGTGGAGGCTAATCCAAAATTGCCTGGATTTTTTTTTGATCAACTTGTACTCCTTTAGAACTTATAATATGTCCCAAATATAAGATCTTTGTCAAACCAAACTCACATTTCGATAGCTTAGCATAGAAGGATTGCTGGTCCAAGATTCCCAAAATAGTGTCTATGTGTCTTTAGTGTCTATGTTAGTGTCTATGCATGCTATGAGATACCTATTTTTTATGGTCTTCTTGTTTAGAGCCCTGTGGTCTATACACATTCTCATTGTACCATCCTTTTTCTTGACAAGTACCACAGATGATGCAAATGGACTAGAGCTAAGCCTTATGAATCCCATGTCTAGGAGTTCTTTAATAGTTTTTTTAATTTCTTCCTTATAACCTCTTGGGTGGTGGTATGGGGTTGTTATAACTGGTTTGGCACCCTATTCTAACTCTATAACATGCTAAAAACCTCTATCTGGTGGTAATCCCGGAGGCAAGTCATTGAAAACTATACTATGCTTATCAAGAATATTTTGAATTTTAAAATGGAAATTACCTTGATTCTTTGGAGAGCTTGTTGGATGGATTATGACTCCTACTACCCATGCTACTTATCCTCTTTGAAAAGTCCTCTACATCCTCTTTGCAGAGATCACCTAAGGTGCTCCATTTGATAAGCCTCTCAATATGACTTCTTTCCCATTGGAATGAAATTTAAACTCCATAGTTTGACGGTTCATGTAATAGCCTCCAATAGAGTGCAACCATTGAACACTCAATACAAGATCTGTCTCCCCAATGCCAACCACTTAAAATTCATCACATAACTCATAATCTCCTAAGGTCATCTTGAGTTGTTTCACCACCCGTGTACAAGGCATAGTGAATCCATCAGCTAAAGTAACATTGAATCCCTCAAAATCTTCTTCTTTAAGCCCTCTTTTCATGACAAATCCCTCATCAATAAAATTGTGAGTTGGCCCACTATCAAGAAAAACTGTCAACCTTTGCCCTACTAGTACCCCTCAAATTCGAAAGGGATGGTATCTTGGGACTCTTGATAATGTTGCTAAAGTGCCATCCTTGCTAATTTCTTTTTCTTTCTCTTATTTTACCTCCTCCTTAGTGTCATGAAATTCCTCATGCTTATCTGAATCAAATTCTGAAGCAACTCCAATATAGTGCACTTGAACCTTCCTCAAACATCTATGTCTTGGAACCCATGGTTCTCTACAAGTAAAACAAAGCTTTTTCCTTCGTAATTCACTCCTAGTCTCTTCATCTACCTTATTTTTTGCCACATTTATCACATCTTTTGGTGGTAGTGTTGCGAAAGTCTTTTTCTAAAAATTCCCCTTAAGTTGCCAAAGATTTGGGGGTTTTTGATTAGTGACTGATTTCATAGGCATGCAAGTTTCAAGTTGCAAGCTTCTTTTGATAGCTTCCTATAAGGTTGAGGGTGAGAAAGCCTTAACCAAACCCTTAATAGAATCTTCTAAACCATCAGGAAAAAGATAAAAAATTCTCTTTTCACTCATATCAGGTACCATAATAGCCACTTTGTGAAACTCTTCTATATACTCATTAACTGATTTGGTTTACTTCAACTTTGACAATTCTTTAAAGTACTCTTCATCATCCTTGAGGTCAAATCTATCTATCACTCTTTGACTGAAATCATCAAATGTAGTTACCTGATCATGACCTTGAGTAGTCATTTCATGATACCACCAATCATAGGCTGCATCTTCCAAGTGTAGACTTGCAATTTGAACAATATCACTCTCCTTCATGGGGTTAAGTGTGAGGAAAGTCTGTAATTTTTATAGCCATGTTCTAGCTAAAATTTTATTTGTTCTATCAAAAATAGGTGTTGTAAACTTGCTTATTTTATATTTGAGCTCTCTTTCACTTAAGTCATGCTCCCTCCTGTACTCTTTCTTGGGCATCAAAGTTTTCATCATATCCACATATTCTCTAAAAGGAACAGAACTACGAAAGTCATCATCTAAGCCATTGTAAGTAGCTCTTAATGCAATCAAGTTACCCGTAACCTCTTCCACAGGATTAAGGGCTAGATTCGGCACTGGTGGCTCATTTGCAGGCAAAAAAATTGTTTTTGTTGATTTAGAGGGTGTGGGTTTTAGATTTCTTGGCTCCCCTGAAGTGCTCCCTTTCTCATTAATAGATGCAACTCCTTGCATTTTTTCTGTCAATATTCGCAAAGCCTCTCTAGTTTCTGCCAAACTATCCACTATTTTCTTCTAAGTATTTTGGATGTCTTGAAAGAATTTCTTTTCCATCTCATCTGGATCAACTATATTTTTTCTTTTTTGGATTTTTTACTTTTACTTTCAACTGGAGGTTTGACCAAATTTTTTTTATTCTTTTCTCGCTACAAATATCTCTTTTCTCTTTCATTTAGTTGCATGCAAACTTCTACAAACCCTCAGGCTGGCAAGATCATAGCTCTGATACCACTGTAATGTCTCCTTTTCTCTTTTTTTGATTTTTATATGATATTTCAGACCTCTAATCAGATTTTCAAAATCAACAACCAATATTACAAAGATCCACCAATTTATCAATAAACCCCAAATCGGGTATGTCCGAAATAGTGCTAAAAAAAACTTCACAACTTCACATATTATTAATAATTCTAAAAGTGGAAATTTTTACAAAAAATTCAGCAGCATAACAGCCTAAAAAATAAAATTTCTAAATCTGTATAACATTTACACAACAGCTCCCAAACAGAAGACAAAAACAATGCTCATCGGGACTCCAAAAATAACACAAAATAGCCTGGAATCACCACAAAACACTAATAGTCTATCATAGAAGTTTAACCACAACCCAATACATATATTCAGCTCTATTTTAATATATAAAACTATAAAATATAGTAGCAACCCAAACTGATATGAAATACTCAACCGGAAACACCAAACTCATACAAAAAACACACCTGAAAAACCCACAAATCTGCACTATTCAGCACAAGGGCAAACTCTGCATGAGATTTCACATGGAATGGCTTTAAAATCCCATCCTTAGCATTCCTAGAAACCTAAAAAATCCTATCCTTGGGTCTCCCTCTTCACAGGTTTGGTAACCTCTGAAGAACAACAAAGCAATCAGCAAAAATCAAGTTCTAGAATGAGCCCAAAATGCTTCCAAAACACTTAAAAGAGGGCATAACCCTAACTCACGTCCAAGAGGGGTTAATAAAATATACTTTAATAATTATTTTTATTTATTAGTCCATTGGTTTCCAAATATTAGCCCCTTTTGCCGAAACTTCACCTTTTTGGAGCCTGCTTGCCTTAGCAAAGTTTATTATTTTTAATTATTTGAAAAGGGGACATGACAGTCGGGTTTGTAATTAGTGCAATTTTGGGCGGGTTGGGTTTGCAATTTCTGTGAGCGTAGAAAAATCTTCCAAGTCCAAATTTTGGGCGGGTGGGATTTCATAATTTTCAAGTGCCAAATTCCAAGCAGGTGGGCTTTGTAAATTCAGTGAGGGCAAAAAAATCTTCCAAGTCTAAATTTCGAGCACGTGGGGTTTGTAAATTTTTATGAGGGCAGAAAAATCTTCCGACTGCAAATTCGATGGAGGTGGGGTTTTTTAATTTTTGTGAGGGTAGATGACTCATGTACATGATCCAAAATTGGTTAACTTATTTTTTTGGTTAACACCTAAAGTTTTGAACTCAAATCAAGTTGGCTACCTCGACTTAAATCACCTCTGAATTTTTTGCACAACCCATGTCACCATGCTCGACTTGATTCTAAGTTCCCCGAGTCATGTACATGGTCCAAAAGAGGTCAACTTTCTTTTGGGTTAACGCCCAAAGTTTTCAACTCGAACCGTGTCAGCAACCCCGACACGAATCGCCCCTACTACCCCAACCCTGACTCGAATCATCTCGAGCCTTAACCAACTCCAATTTTTTGCACAACTCATGTCACCATTCTTGACTTGATTCTAAGTGCACTGAGTCATGTGCGTGATCCAAAGGCAGTCAACTTTTTTTTTGGGTTAACACCCAAAGTTTTCAACCCAAATTATGTCGGCAACCCCAACTCGTATCGCCTCGAGCCTTAATTGCCTCCAATTTTTTCATAGGACTCATGTCACCGTGCTCGACTTGGTGCCTCGAGTCATGTACGTGATACAAAAGTGGTTAACTTCTTCTTTTTTTGGTTAACGCCCAAATATTTCAACTCGAATCGTGTTAGCAACCCCGACTCAAATCGCTTGAAGCCTTAATTGCCTGCAATTTTTTCGCACCACTCATGTCACCATGCTTGACTGGATTCTATGTACCCCAAGTCATGTACATGATCCAAAAGCGATTAAATTTTTTTTGGCTAATGGCCAAAGTTTTTGAATTGAATCAAATTTCCTTAGCTACCCCGACTCGAATTGCCTCGAGCCTTAACCGCCGCCATTTTTTTTCACTCGACTCATGTCACTACACTTGCCTTGATTCTGAGTGGCCCGAGTCACTTACGTGATACATTGACTCGAATAGAGTCGGATACATTGACTCGAGTCATCTCCAAATTTTTTGCACGACTCATGTCACCATGTTCGACTTCATTCTAAGTGCCCCGAGCTATGTACATGATCCAAAAGTGGTTAACTTTTTCTTTTTGGTTAACGCCCAAAGTGTTCAACCCGACCCACCTCGGCAACCTCGACTCAAAGCGCCTCGAGCCTTAATGGCCTCCAATATTTTTGCACGACTCATGCCACTATTGATTTTTCACTCGAATCATGTCACCCAGGGCACCTCAATGCTACGTGACCCGAGCCCTGTGCACAATCCAAAATCGGGTAATTTTTTTTTGAACTCCCAAAATTTCATTCCTTTTCACCTTATGGAGCCTATCATAATCTTTTTTTGTAAAGAAAATTCTCAAATCAGATTATTTCGGCTACCCTACCTCGAATCTAGCTAGCTACGCGTAACGCCTTGAGTCAGCTTAGCAATACGTGAACTAAAACCTATGCGTGATCCAAAAGTGGGTAACTTTTTTTTTTTTTTTGTAATGCCCAAAATTTAGTGCTTTTCATTGTACATGGCCTCCCATGATTTTTTTTCCCTCATCGACCCACTCTGGTGACCCACTCTTTGAGCCTGCTCGCAACGTCACCTCACCAAGTTGACTCGAGTACATTGCCAAGCCAACTCTTTAAGTTTGCTCACCAGGTCGACTCACCAAGTTAGCTCACCATGTCATCTCCACGAACCAACTCACTAAGTCACCTCACCATGTTGGCTCTCTAATTCCACTCACCAAGTTGCCCCACCAACTCGCCCTATTAGGCCCACTCACCATGTTAATTTGCTAGGTTGGCTCCCCATGTCAGCTTGCCAAGCCAACAATTCAAGCGTGCTCACCAAGTCTGCCCCTAGGTCATCTCCCTAGGTTGGCTCACAAGGTGGACTTGCAAAGTTGCCTTAATGAGTTGACTCTTCAAGTTTTCTCGCCAGGTTGACTCCCCAATTTGGCTCACCAAGTTTGCTCACTAGGTCACCTCCCTAGTTCAACTCACCATGTCATCTAAACAAACTAACTCACCGAGTCACCTCACCAAGTTGGCTCTTTAATTATACTCGCCAAGTTGCCCCACCAACTCGCCTCATTAAGCCCACTCGCCATGTCAGCTTGCCAAGCTAGAAATTCCAGCGCACTCACCAAGCTGACTCTTGCAGTTTTCTCACCAAGTGGGTTTCACCTTCCTAGGTCAAGCCCACCAAGTTGCCTCAATGAGTTGACTCTCTAAGTCTTCTCACCAAGTTAGCTCAAGCATAAGTGTCGAGAACTTATTGCATATTTTTGGTGGAAAAATATGCTAAAAATCTTCAGGCTCACTGTTGGAGGCCTTAGAGTGCTCGGATGAGGTCCAAAAAATCAAGGGAAGGGTTCTCAGTAAGAACTACTTCAGTCACATCTCCTTTGATGACCGTCTGAGCTTGGTAGACACTGTCTGATGACTGATATGACATTTGTGTGACATTAAAGACAACACACAGTTTGAACAATTGTATCCAACAATCTCCCTCTTTGGCATTGATGGCAACACAATATGTCATAGCAAAATAAAAATTGAAAATAAGTCTTTTACTGATAGAATACTTCACTTTCTTTTTCAAATACAAAAAAATCCCTCTTTCATAATAATCTCACCCTCTTATACAAACTCTTATTATTTTGTCAATTTCAAAATGATATGATAGTATACTCTCCCTCTTTAAAAACACAGGCCAAAGACAACTCAAAATAGCTGAATAACATTGTCCCTGATGTACTAATTCACATGCAATGTTTTCATTAGTTTGCTACATCAACTGATAGATCTTCAATTATGTTCCTGTTGATGCATCACTAAGGTTGTATTTTAGTGAGCTTTAGATAGGGGAATGACCCCTAACTTACCTCTTAGATACATGAATGCATCCTTAGGTAAAGGCTTTGTGAATATGTCAGCATTTTGTTCCTTTGTATGGACATATTCTAGTCTTACTTCCTTTTCTTGTACCAATTCTCTAACAAAGTGAAACTTTATGGCAATATGGTTGGTTTTTGAATGCATCACTGGATTCTTAGAGATTTTAATTGCAGTTGTGTTATCACAAAAGATAACAATAGGTTTTTTGATTTCTTGCTTCATACCTTCCAATAATTGTTTAAACCACACAATGTTTGAGCAATTTACTGCTGCTGCAACATATTCAACCTCTGTTGTGGATTGAGATGTACAATTCTGCTTTTTTCTTGTCCAAGAAACCAACCTTTTTCCAAGAAAGAAAGCTCCTCCACTTGTGCTCTTTCTATCATCAATATTTCTTGCCCAATTTATATCAGTGAACACCTTTAAATCCATATTTCCTCCAAGTTTATACAATAATTCATATTTTTCAGTTCCTTTTAGGTATCTCATGATCTTTTTGATTGCCATCATGTGATTTTCTTTTGGTTTTCTTGAGAATCTTGCTTCAATTCCTACTAGAAGGGCAATGTTTGGTCTTGTGTGCACTACACATTGCAACTTTCCAATCATAGATCTATACAATGTCTGATCCACTTCTTTTGATTCATCATCCTTGGTTAGTTTTAATCTCGTACACATAGAAGTCCCAACTTGTTTGCAGTCTTCCATACCAAACTTTTTAAATATCTCCTTGATGTATTTAGATTGAGTGATGTAGACTCCATTCTTATTCTATTGAATTTAAAGACCAAAACAAAATTTTATTTCACCATACATTGACATTTCAAATTCCTTATTTATTTGTTCTAAATTTTTTTTGCAAAGCTCATCATTTCTTGTGAACAAAGCATCATCTACAAATATTTTTGCCAAGACAATCTTATTATCTAGTCATTCCTTTATGTACAAACTGTTTTTGTCATTAGTTCTTTGAAAACCAATCTAAATAAGATAGTTATGCAATCTTTCATACCATGCTCTAGGGGCTTGTTTCAGACCATATAATGTTTTATGCAATTTGCATACCATGTCCTTCTTGTTTGAATCAACAAAACCTTTAGGCTATTCAATGTAAACATCTTCATCCAATATACCATTGAGAAATGTTGACTTGACATCCATCTGATAAACTTTGAATCACAACAATGAAATTGAAAATAATGCTACCCCATCAGGAAGACCCTTTGATTTAAGTTAGACTAGAATCCATATTTACTTTGTTTTTCTTTAACATGTTGTACAATTAGAAAATGGCCCCTTCACCTATTGGACTTCGTTATCATTGACAAAGTGTCTAATCCTACCCATTTATCAAACTGAAGTGATGACAATGCATATGATAAAACATTGTAACAATTACAACTATTACCATATCCCCTTCAAAATCTTTGACTTGCAAACATTTTATCAGTTCTGATGGAAACATTCGGACCCGAAGTGGGTTTGGCTAAAAAAAAATTTATTTCTAAGCAACTAAACTATATCTAGCACCGATTTGAAACAAATTCAACCACTGATCTATCCTTAAAAACTCATTTTATCACTTTATTGAAACTTGTCAATTTTGTGCCATGAGGTCCTCTAATCGGCTTTAAAAACTAACACTAACACTTGACTAGGCTCCAAAATTGGACAACTCGATTCTTTGCTCCACATACTCGGACCCTGTCAAATCTTGTCTCATGGAAAATTCTCAGTCAAAAGATATTGCCTATCAAAGTTTCCTTCTCATATTTGCCTATAAGAAAACAAGTTAGAAAACCATAAAACACTTTCAGATTCAACTTCAAAAATTGGGTAAACTGACACTTGGGGCCATGAAAAGGGGGACATTGGTTCACTATCATGAGGAGAGTATAACCCTATGATTTGGGCTCATGATGAGTGTTAGGATGCAAATGGAAAGAAATCAAAGTGGGCTACTTAGAATTTATGGACTGGAAACACTAACAAAAAGGTGATTTTTGCAAATGAAACTGACCTAGAAAAGTGTGCAGACATATGTGTGAAGACTTGAAAATTTGCAAACATAAAGTATTTTTAGAGTAAAAAATAGTGGTACAATCCATTTGATCTCACCTATCATGGATCTCGAGATATAACATTACAGACAAGGGTTCTGACAAATCTGCTCCTTTTGACACTAGTAAAAAGTTCAAAATTGCATTTGGAATCGTGTTTGAAAACTAACCAAACAAATTTTTCGTAAGATCAAAATTAAAACATAGAAAGTTTCCAACCTCTAAATTTTAATGCAATAGGAATTTTCTCATTTTGGTCAACTAGGTGAAAGTTATTACAAGTCAAACATGGCTTCCCATAATTTTGGTCATTTCACATTAGCATGACATCAATAAAAGACTAACTTTGAGGGATTCAAAACCTAGTCAGATATATTTGAAATGACTCAAAATCTAAAAATAGGTTCTCTCGTATGGACAGTAGACATCTAAAAAGTGACGAGTTTTGAAACATTATTGGGTACAAGATATTCAATTGCAAACATAGCCTCATGTCATTGTTTGACACTTGAGCAAAAATGCAAATTTGGACATTGCTCAAAATGAGACTTCACGATATGGCTCAAAATGGAAATTTATCATCATGGGATGAGTGGACACACTTAATGCAAGGTGTTAGAAATATTAAACACCTCTTATGCTTCAAAAGAGCAACTGGGTACATATGCATTTAAAAGCATTCATGGGGCTTGATTTTTCAATGGTACTCAAAATTGGGGCTTCAATTTTGAGTCCCAATTGTGGCTCTATCTAGGGATGCATCTTCATTATGGGCATGGAAAGGATTCAAATCTTTGGATGAAGTAGACTGCACACTTGACAGTAAAAACTTCTCTCAAATAGCTTTATTGAAAGAAAGAAAACTACTACTATGTATAAATGATGACCTCGAGCCACTAAAATTCAATAACAACTTTTACCTCTTTCAAAAACCTGATTCTCATTGATATTTTCTTGAGGTAAACTAAAATTATCATTTTCCTTTGTTTCACCCAACACATCAACAGTTTCGATCACTTTGTTAGGAAAAAAAAATCATTTTCATTCTCATAGTGCATATAAAACTCAGGGACTATTTCATCATCATTCTCACTATGAGAAAAAATCATCAACATGGTCATGATTACATAAATTGAACTAAGAATCAAAATCCAAAAATGATTCATGCATATTGTCAATCAAAAACACAAAAACTTGATATTCTACACCATTCACCAAGTTGCATGTACCAAAAACTTGCAACTCACCTTATGTATCTAGATGTGATGAGTATATTAAATCTAATTGTTTCCTTCTTGCATTCATGTTATTGATCAAATTAGATTTTCCTTTTGTTGAAACCTCTCCACAATCAAACAACTGATTAGTTACCAATTCCAAAAAGCTATCATGAAATGGCTAGCATAAAATCATGTTGATTGTAATCTTCATCAACCAATTCATTAGAATGAACTTCAAACTTATTGTCATCATATAGTGCAAAATCAGAATCAGATTTATCACTTCAAGCCTTTGCTTCTTTGTTATATTTGAAACCAATTTTAGAATAATCAACATGATAAGTATCTGAGACTAAATGAAACTTCTCCCTATTGGTACTCTTGTTGTTAGAAAAGTTGTCATGTTTACTGATACTTGATCTATTACCACATACACCTCCAAAAATTGACAGCGAATATTCGAATTTTATGTCAAATTCAACATCAAACCTTGGGGAAATGACCTCACCTTGAAAAGAAATACCACAATAGACAACATGAGTATCTAAAGAAAAATTTGCATATCTTTCAAGATCATGAGCTAGTATTTCTAAAATTTCATCAACACTCAACAAGACTTCATCACTAGTCTCTTATCCTAGGTTCTGATCATAAACCAACTAATCTAAAAAACTTATAGAAATAGTACCATTAATATGAAAATCTAGAAAATAGAATTTATACTACAACATATTACCTCTTCTTTGCACAATGCCTCTTCACTAGTTGTGTCATTCTCATGTTTTCCAAAAGAAGAATTATTCATACTGCTATTAAAACTTTCCACACTCTCATGCATACTGTCACACAATTCATTTCTAGTCACATAATCATCTTCATCCTACTGACTAAAATCATCTAATTCAATAGATCTAGAATCCATCTCTTCATAATTACATGAAATGTTGTCATTGTCTATGAATTCACTAGACTCACTATTACTTTCAACACATTCACATTGGCTATTTAAATCATTCTCAAATTTTTTGAAAAGACTACCAACAATAAAAATATTTTGTAGCCTTAAATGTGATGGCTAGTTAACTGAATTAGGAATAAAGACATCTAAGAAATAAATAAGCCACAAAGATTTATTGGGTCTTAAAGACACATGAAACTCCATAAGTGTTGATTTAAACTTTTCATAAACTTGATCGTCTTCTAGACCTTAAACACTTCCTACCACATTTATTATCAATCTAACAATCTAATTGCAAAGATCTTTCTTTATTTCTACCATAACTTTTAGCACATCTTCATGTCTTGGTAAACTAATTTCAAATCTAATATTTGATTCCATTTTAGATAAAACTTTGACCTCTTTCTTCTAGTGCTGAAATCACTAAATAGAGGCTCTAATTTTTGACACTTGACTTCCATGAAAAGAAACATGAGAACCAAAATACCTAAAATGCTAATGCTGAACTTGGATCTACTTATTTGGAACAGGTACAAGACTAGAATTCCTTCACATCACTGATCAAAACCTTGCACAACCACCACCTCCTTGTAAGAGTATGAAAAAATCATTTCTGTAATTTTACCTTTTACACTTCAATTTCTTATAAGAATAGATTGCAACAATAGTTCAAAAAACCTAGCAAGAATTTAAAACTTCCTTTTCAAGAGACTATCAAAAGTTTATGATCTACCCACACAATTGAAAATCCTTCCATATATTGCAATAGAATCAACTAGGAACAAAATAGTACAGATATTTGAGAGTCGCCACTCATAGTTTGTGAGAAATAAAACATAATTTTTCATGTGACAAATCTAAACTAGACCTTCAATGTAGGGGAAGCATGAAAATCATTAACACCTTGAAAAGAAAATACACTTCATGAATTAATTCTTGACTCTAATTTTACAATAGGACCTTCAAAACAAAAATCTAGGTGAATTTCTTGAAGATAAACACTCTTAATAACACAATTTAATCTCTGCAAAGTTACTACTACAAATGGATAAAACCTTACTGGGAGACATGAATCTTCAGTAGAGAAATGGAAATCACCTCACAACCCTATTGTTATAGAAAATTATTACTTACTATATTGAATCTTACTTCAAATTCTCAAGGTTTGTCTACTATAAAGACTCTAAAAATGTTATGTATACCAGATATTCTCATACTTTTAAACAATGAATTCATTCATAGACTCCCCAGCAAAGTCACAATTTATTTTGTGTTTGCAAATGCTACATGGTTCCAAATTATCTAGATGAGAATAAGGTACATCTAGGGGTAGCTATCTCCCATCTTCAACATACTATTTTAGACACTGAGCCAACTATAAGGCAAGACCCTTCTTCTACTTTAGGCTTTGCAAAACCTAGGTGGGTGAACCTTAGATTCAATTATATGGTACTAGTGCTAAACATATTCTTGAATCTATTAATAGTAAATGAAACCCTTGTTTCTCCTATTAACTCATGCAATAACATAGATCTTTAGTAGCTAAATGCAAGATAATTAAATTCATAAGTCGAGTGATGGTTAGACTTTGAACAACTTTCAATATAAAAGAGAAAATATTTGATTAATGATGTTGATTTCAGAAAAATCCCAAATATGAAATAGTAAGAATGAATGATCATGTAGCTGATTAGTACCTTATCTATTGGGAAATTCCATGAATTAAATGCATACATCTATGATATCAAGGAAATATTTCATACAACAAAATATTAGATCTATCTAATCACTTTTTGAATTAGAAATCAGTGTTCAGAAAGACCTCATTCTTATGAAGTATCCTTCTCAAAATAACCAACAATCCTATCAAACACATAAACAATTTACTTGGCCCTTTGTTCCAATAGCAAAATATATCTGACATACAGCCTTAAAGGGATTCTTTGTTCCTAGACCAGATAAGACTATAGATTATTGAGATAGGTGATGAGAATCAAAATGAAACTAAAGAAATTTTGGCTCATTCGTATTCATTTCTTTGAAACAATACATTCAAATACATGAAAACAAAACATAGAAACACCTAATAGATTTGAACTTAATCTACTCCCTTCACTACAATTTTTCATGCAAGAGAGAATATGCTAAAAAATAATGGTTAAATCCCTGTTCTAGATCCAAAAAAAGTCTCATAGAAAGACTAAAAAAATTTCAAACAACAATGGTCTTACAGTGAAAAAAATGGAACCTCTATAATGGATGAAAGAAAGCAAAATATAGAAGAGAGTGAATTCTCAGATCTGTTGTGTATCTAACATGTGTCCACTTGAAATTCCATCCTTTGCAGTTGCAAAAACACTCTTATCTTTCTATCCATTTAATCTGATTTAGTTTTCATCACTTTCCTATGAAAAACTTGAAATATCTCATGTTCAATGATGAAAACCATTTTGTTTGCCAAAAATCTGAAAGCCTCATGAAATGTTAGTAAAAATATGAGTTTAAACTAATTGAAGGTAACCAAATTCGACCCTAAATGCATTTTTACCATGTTTTACCAAGCATGTAACTATATTTTAAAATTTCACCCATTTCATTGAGAAGGCCCCAAATTTGACATTTCTACCTATAACTCGAACTAGTGAGAACCTATGCAAAATTGAACATCATAATCAGAAAGTTCATCTTCTCCCAGTTCTATTGATATAAAATATGCCCATATTCACCCATAGGAAACCCATTGAAAGTCACTTTGAAAAATAGTACCCCCCCCTACTATTGGTATCTAGTCTACATTTTGAATTTCAAAATTTAAAAAACAAATTCAAGTGTAAACTTTAGAAAATAACCCTTGTTTGATTTAAAATATTCTAAATGTGCCAATTTTTGAAAAAAGATTTAAAATTAAAAAAAAAAATATCATTTTCTATTTTTCAACACCCTTCAAACTTGGGTCAAACTTGGTTTGACTAGGCTGCCACATGGAAATACCTAATTGGCTGACTTATACCACTAACCTACCACTGGGTGCCACATAGTTCCATCCTATTTGTCCACTAGGCACCACCATGTGGAAGCCTCTCATTTGTTGCTTGAACTACCACATTACTTCTTCCTATTCATGCTGACTTGATCACCACCTTATCACTTTCTTAGGCCCACTGCCATGTGGTGCTTAGGTGCTTCCCCACATTATTTAACTATCAAGTATCTTCCTCAAGTAGGGAAGTCCCCACTATAGAATTCACCACATGGCACAATCTTGTGCATATACTACCACATCATCATGCTTGGTGGTTTATTTAAAATTTAACTCTATCATCGTCTTGCTAGTTGGGACCCATGAGCTAGGACTTGTCTTCAAAAGGCATGTGTTTTTTGTGCGTGTTATTTTATTTAAAGATTAGAATCAATGCTTGGGATATGAAAGTGGGATTAATCTTTTCCATAATAATCGACAATGTTCTTCTCTATTTCACACATTTGGAGATGCTAACTTCCTCTTTCCTAGCCTCTTCCCTTTTTTTACTTCTATAATCATCCTTTTTTTGGTGTATGGTTTCTCCCTTGTGTGGTATGTTCCCATTCTGCTAAATTCTTTGTTGCGTGCTCTTTCCTTAATCCCCTATGTTTGGATCTACATGTTGTGACTTCCCTCTTGCAAGTTGGCTTTGTTTGATCATTACTGAGTCATGCAACTTAGTAGTGTCCCTTGCTATAGATGTGGAGCTTTTTTTCTCCTTTGTGAATTTGATGACATCTCCATTGCTAGGAAAATTCTTCCTTGACAAGGGCTTTCCTCACAAAATCTAGCATCTTCTATGTGGATGTGGTTTTCTCTTTCTATGATGTGGTCTCTTTTTATAGCATGAGGAATCTCTTTCCAATAACCACATATACTTTTAGCATGAAGGCTCCTCTCGAAAATATAAAATCTAGCCAGTTACCCCTCTCAGCTTCTTGAAAGAAAATGCCTTCCTCTCCTTGCATGTAGGTTCTCCCTCACATTGTGGGCTTCCTCTACCTTCATTTACACTTTGCCAGGTCTCCAAACATGGGATATTGAGGTTTATTTTCCAACTATGTCTTTCTAGCATCACTTCTCAAATGTGATGTATAGATGTTCCCAATCTCATCTTGATAATAAATAGAATGTGCTCGAGGTGGTAGTTTAGCCAATATAGTCCTAAAATATGATGCACCTCTTATATTGGGTCTTTCTTGGTATTCAATCCTTGAAAATCCACCTTTCAAACAAGCACCACCATGAACAAGATGACAATGTTCTATTATCTAAACATTTCCCCAATGTGAAATTTTGATTTCTTGCACAAGCTCCTTCACTACTAAAAATGGTTGACTACTTTAAAAATGAACAATAAAGGGCAAAGAAGAAAATTTTGGAAGATTCTCATATGGCTCGTACTTAAGTTCTATATCTACTACTTTTGTGGCATCAATTTTGGTATATGACTTTATTTTAGGGCTTGGAGTTTTGATAGTTGTAGTTTGCACTCTCACAAGGTAAGGTGAGAAAAAGTAGGAAGTGTCGCAATAAACAACATGTTGGGATTGTGTCTAGGAAATCTCTTTTGCTAATGGCCTTAATGAGTGAGTAAACACTGACAATACCTCTATAGTTACAATACCACATTTACTTAGGGCCTTCAATAATGAAATTAAAATTAATGTTACTCCATCAGGAAGACCCTCTGATTTAAGTTAGACTAGAATCCATATTTACTTTATTTTTCTTTAACATGTTGTACAGTTAACAAATGGCCTCTTCACCTATTGGACTTCCTTATCATTCAAAAAGTGTCTAATCTGACCCATTTATCAAATTCAAATGGTGACAATGCATATGATAAAAAATTGTAATAATTACAACTATTACTATATCCCCTTCAAAATCTTTGATTTGCACACATTTTATCAGTTTTGATGGAAATAGTCAAACCCCAAGTGGGTTTGGCTAAATTTTTTTTTTTTTTAACAACTAAACTGCAAAACGAACTCATTCACCCTCTAGAACTAACTTGAAATAGATTCAACCACTGATCTATCATTAAAAAATCATTTTTTCACTTTATTGAAACTTGTCAATTTCGTGCCATGAGCCCCTCTAATTGGCTTTAAAAGTTGACACTAACACTTGACTTGGCTCAGAAATCAGACACCTGATTGTTTGTTCCACATACTTGCACCCTGTCAAATCTCATCTCATATAAAATTCTTAGTCAAACTATGTTGACTATCAAAGTTTCCTTCTCAAATTTTCCTACAAGGAAACAAGTCAGAAAACCATAAAATATTTCAGATTTGGCTTCAAAAACTAGGTAAAGTGACACTTGGGGGCATGAAAACTGGGATGTTGGTTCACTATCATGAGGAGAGTATAAACCTACAATTGGGCTCGTGAAAAATAATCAAATGCAAATGGTAAGTGGTCAAAGTGGGCTACTTAGAATTTGTAGACTAGAAACACTGACAAAAAGGTGGATTTTGCAAATGGAATTGACCTGGAAAAGTGTTCAAACGGATTTGTCAAGACATGAAAATTGGCAATATGCAATATTTATTAATTTGGATTTATTTTATATCAATTCCTAAAATCTATACTATGTTCAATACCTTACAATGGCTTATCTTGCAAAAATAAAATAGATAACCTAGTGATAGAGGGGCTCTCCATTTTGGGGCCCTGTCAACTAGAAAGCTTGATTAGGTGAAACACAAATCAATTAACTCAAACTAAGATTTTTGTCATTTGTGGATTACTCAAATATGATATTTAGAACCTTCCATTTCCATAATTGGTTCATAAAATAGAGTTTAGTCTTACTCTATGAATTAGGAGAACAATAGCATGACAAAGATAAAGTTCATTCTATGATTCAAACTATAGATCTAGTTGATATGGTCAATCTTGGGGGTATTCAATGTCAAACATAATGAGTATTTAAAGTATTTTTAGAGTACAACATAGTGGTACAATCCATTTGATCTCACCTATCATAGATCTCAAGATATAACATCACAAACAAGAGTTCTGACAAATTTGCTCCTTTTGACACTAGTAAAAAGTTAGAAATTGCATTTGGAATCATGTTTGAAAACTGATCAAACAAATTCATCATAAGCTCAAAATTGAAACATAGTAAGTCTTTAACCTCTAAAATTCAATGAAATAGGAATTTCCTCATTTTTATTAAGTAGATCAAATTTATACCAAGTCAAACAGGTCTTCCCAAAATTTTGAACAATTCACATCAGCATGACATCAATAAAAGACCAACTTTGAGGAACTCAAAACCTAGACAAATGGATTCAAAATGACTCAAAATATAAAACATAGGCTCTCTAGTATGGAGACTAGACATTTTGAAAGTAGCGAGTCATGAAACATTACTGGGTGTAAGATATTCAATTGTAAACATAGCCTCGTATCATTGTTTAACACTTCAGCAAAAATGCAGATTTGGACATTGCTCAAAATAGGAATTCATGAAATGGCTCAGAATGCCAATTTATCCACATGGTATAATTAGACACATTGAATGCAAGGTGTTAGAAACATTAAACACCTTTTATGCTTCAAAAGGGTAGCTGGGTACATATGCATTTAAAAGTACTCACGGGGCTTGATTTTTCAATGGTATTCAAAATTGGGGCTTCAATTTTGAGTCCCAACACATTGTGAAAATAGAGTCACTTGATGTAATTAAAAAAATATAATCACCATAATAAAACCAATGTCAAGAACATGCAAAAGACACATATAGTGGATGTACAGAGGACACATTGAACTGTGCCAATTCCTATGATGACCTAAGAGACTAATTTTTGGTAGGAAACTTTTGTGACAAAAAAAAAAGACTACCAAAAAATAATCCAACATTCTTCAACTCAAACAATGGAAATTTTGTGTTCCTATAATTCTATTATTAGACAAGTCCAAACTAACTACAATAGTTGAGATGTGAATGTGTTGAATAACATCTATTGAACCATTGGCTGAATTATTTTTTACAAAGATATTGGAACTATATTTGGAATAATAGTAAATATAATCAAGAAAATATAATATTAACATCATAGTTACACTCTGCATGAACAAAATCTTGAATTCTATTCAACACAGTTAGAAGATGTAAATAGGGTTCATTAAAAAAAAGAATGAAAGAAAAGGTTCAAGAAATGTAAGCTTTTCCAAGACAAGATTTGGAACCTTGGTTAAATCTTTATTATCCTAATAATAATATTAGGGATAATTAAAAAAGTCTCACCTTTAACTTCTTGTATTACAAATAACACCTTATCCCTCCATGTTACCACAATTGAACAATCCAGAGAAAGAACAACAATATGACTACTTCATTATTAAACCCATGACTCTTGAGGCATGAAAACTAACAAAAAATATAGATTTCAAAATGAAATATGATATCCTACCTTTGCAAGTGATGACTTTACCAACAATTTCTACAAGAGTTAGAAGAACTCTTCCATCTCTACTCTAAAAATTCTTGCTAAAAGAATCAATCTCTACTCCACTCTCTATCTCTATTCTCCAAACAACAAAAAGGAAGAAATATTTTTATTTCTCTTCTAATCACTTAACCTTAAAATATTTTCTTTACCAATATTCTAAGCCCTTGGACATGAAATCTCTAATCAATATGTTGAATGAAGATAAAGCATAAAAGAAAAAGAAAGACTATAATCCACTAATATTACTATTCAACAATCAAATACCCAAATCAAATAAATTAGAAAAAGAACTCAATAAAATAGCAAAAATAAACATTCAAGAGGAAAATGACATCAAATCAGATTTGTCTAACTTACAATAGTAGACTTAAAGCATTTTCCTACCACCACTTTAATAAGAAACTCTTATCATGGATTACAAGTAATGTAGCAACAAATAAGAATAAAAAAGTCTAAGGAAGCAATCTTAAGTTAGAAATCAAGTGAAAATAAGTAGTGAATAGACATAATAAAAACCAAAGATAATTACAGTTGTTGACAAACATGGAAAGGTGTAATCAAGGAAAAGGAATAGGTAACTAAAGTATGAGTCCATATAACTCTAGAAGAGATCATATCAAAGACTAAAATGATGTTTAAAAAATTATCTAGGTAACTAGTTGACTAGCACACTTGATTCAACATTTGAAATTCCCTTTCAGTAACTTGATGTGACATATGTTGCCTCTTTGTGGGGGACTTTAACAAAATGAGCAGAATGGAGCAAAGTGTGATCTAGATTGAAAACTAAATAGAGTTTTTTTTTTTATAGTAAATTCTTTAGATCATTATCACATAACTATGCAATTTCTCTATCTGTGACCTTAAAATCCTAAAATAAATTACACATGAAATGATTCCAGTTATAGAAACATATGATTGAATTTTATTTGTTGAAAGATCAATGTAGGGAATTATACAAGGAAAATTTAAGACTAGTTGTATTGTCTATAGATAATTAGCTTGCAAAAAAATTTAAGAATTTTTTTTAAAGAATAATTGAGTCAAAATTTGAGGAAATCAAACAAATAATTAAATTGTGCAATTGGATTTCATAAAATGGATACCTTATGAATATATTTACAAGAAACTTTGGTTTGATCATTTGAAATTGAATTTAGTTTCATTACACCACAATAGATGCAAACTCCCCACATAAATCCTTGATGGGGAGGTCATGTTGGACTACTACTAAATGCTTCTATATAATTTGGAAAAGAGTTTCAATGTGATAAATAATAGTAAATAATTTTCATTCAAATGTCAGAAAACACCAAACAAATAGACCTTTAAAATAGGCATGAATAGCATTTCATGAAAAATTTTCTAGATATCTTTAATATCTTGAAGTAGAGAAGCTTGGACATCTCTGCTTCCCATGGGCATCATTTCTCTATTACACAGTCTTACCTCTCTACTTCCCATAGGATTCATTCCTTTGTTCTAAAAATTTTGTTACGAGAAAGAGGAGGAAGTGTCATGATGCCATCAGTTTTAAAGGCCGTGGCAACCACTCATTCTTTAAATTCCAAAAGTGTAACAATAATATTAGTCTTCTAAATTTCACACATGCTTCTAATCTCTCCAAATGATGGTTATAAATATTTTGTCAGTTTAGGAATCTTAGTGATAGTTTCCTTTGCATTTACTAGAATGTCTTGCATTTGATCTACGAGAACTTTTATAGAAAACATTTTCTCATATAGAGTTGCTTCACTCTCCTATACTAGGTCATGTTTAATGCTGGTCACAACTATTAAATCATTAATTAATTTTGGTGAATCATCACTACGAGTTTTATTAGCTAAAGAACATTTTACATAGATCATTTCACCACTGTTCAAGGTTGAAGTCATTTTTCTTGCTTCTAATTTTGGAGTTGGAGCTACAAGATTGAATTTTAAACTAACAAACATACTTTGATATATATGTGTGTGTATATATGTATATAATCACATCTCTTTGAAATATTAATTTCACACCAAGCTTTGTATAGTTTTCTTACCAAATCCTTCTGCATTTCAAGTTAGGCATGATAGTTTAAAAAATCACGTTTTGCTAAGCCATTTTGTTAAAAAATTCCATATTAATTCTTCCACATTTTGCATTTAGGTATATCAGTGCAAGTAAAACTACAATAGCTATCCTCTCCTTTAGACTTTAGTAAATATTCATACCTTGTTCCAAAGTTACCATTTAGCACAAGAAATATTTTCTTCTATTGATCCTTCTCATATAATGATGATTTCAAAATACAAGTCTCTTCTAAACTGTTAGTGTCTAAATGGACTCCCAACATAGAGAAAGTTGTATGAAGGGCATGAATTCTAAAGATACAAAACCTAGATCATTAAGATGTGAGATATTGTCTCCTTGCAAAATCCAATTTTTGGACATGTTGTAGTAGTTGCATTCCATGAGATTACATCTCATTGATGCATTACATCAAAAAGTTCATATGCCCTAAATATGCTTACAATTTTTTCATTAATGTTAATAAATGGATTTTCAATTATAACATCTAAAAAGAGTTCCCCTTTCATTATGTTCTAATGGATATTTATATCTTGTTTCAAATCTCATTATTTTGCATAGGTAGAGAGGCTACTAGGAAAGTTGTTGAATTTGGCTTCACGCCTGCTAATTACATTTTCTTGGAAGTTGCTAAAGCATTTTCTAAAAATTTTATTTTTTGTATATCTAGCAATGAATACATTCATTGAGATGATAAATTTGGCTTCACACTAGCTAATTACATTTTCTTGAATGTTTCTAAATCTGTTTCAACAAATTCATTTTTTGTACATCTAGAAATGCTTACATTCTATGAGATGAGATATTTTATAGGCATTCTACCAATTAGTTCATATCACTTTTCTATGCTTCCACATTTTTCATACATATCTACTAGAACAATTGCAACTACATCTGACAAAATGTATCTATTATTATTGATTTGATAGATGTATAGATACCATATTCCAAAGACCCTATTTTTAGGACAAGAAAGAAAAATGATGGCAAGGTTTGTGGAATTTTTCTTTACAATTGTCAATTACATTTGTATAAAAGTTTCAACAGTCTTTTCCATAGCTCCATTTTGTGCATATCCAACAATAATTATAGTCTAAGAGATGAAATCTTTTTGAGGCATTGCATAGTTTGCATACATGTGCACCAAAACATTTACAACTATAATATGAGATAAAAAAATCCTCCTTTTATTATATTTTGATGGATACTCATACCTTTACCCATAGCTTCTAGTTTGGAACACGCAAAGAAGAAGATACCAAAGGTTGTGGAGTTTAGATGTTTACCTATAATGTCTTAGAAGTTCCTTAAGCCTTATGAATATAGTATATCATGCCATTCATGTAGTTCATGATACCACATTTCTTTCAAGCATTTTTTTCAATAGTTCAAGTGGCATGTCCATGATCCCACATTTTTCATACAACAGTAGTTAACAAGTATATAATATCTTGACAATCCATACATATTCTATGGTTTGATGACTGTTTGTTCTATATTTCAAAGCTCCCATTTTGGTACAATCATTTAGGATGATGAAAAAGCTTTTGGAGTCTAGATTTACACCTTCTAATTCCACTTAGTTGGAAATTTATAAAGATTTTTCTCTTTTAACCATTTCATCAAACAGTTCACATACCCTATCTATGTTTCTACATTTCACATATATGTCTATAGGTTTTTGTAATTATTTGATTCCCTTCTATCAGAACCCTACATAGAATTATCAATCATTTGGTAGATATGATTGTATGCTTGTCTTTGATGGCAATGGAATTACTGTATGGTATGTAGAGGAAGAAATCAGGAAAGACAACATGGAATTGATGAGGTTAGATGTATGGTGAGGGAAGTTAAATACCATGGTGTTGGAGGGTCATACAATAGGCCAAGATGGTTGTATGGTGGAGGTATAGAAGCTCAATACAAGGAAATAATAGTGAAAGTAATATGGTACCTGTAGGAATCCCACACCATAGGAATAGGAAGGGTTGTATGATATATATATATATATATATATGTTGTACAGTAAGCTATAGAGGTTGTACAATAAGCTTTAAAGGTCATACAATGAACTTGGGGGCCATACAATTGTTAGAGTTGTAGTATAGATTTCTAATGAAGGTTGCTAGATGTAGATGGGCTATAGATGGAAGATAGTTATGTACCATACACTACTAATACTGAATTTATTAGAAAAAGGTAAAAATGAATGGATATTTGAACACGAATATTCTTCAATTTGTATTTGCCAAAAGATGTTGCTCTAATTTGGTAGATTTGAGTCAAATATTACAAGAAATAAAATAGGGTGAGGGATAAATCTCACTGAAACTAAAATAGCTGAGTAGGAAGATGATTAACTTCCAAAATGGAAACAATAGAGAATTCAAAGGGGAATTTTTAATATAAATAAATAATCCAAATTGTATACTAATGACTACCTACAAGCCATGCTTAAATACCCATCAAAGAAATTTTTTGAGGGTGTACAATGATAGCTGATGGCTATACAAAACTATGGAAACAAAATAAAAATGGGTCCAGGATATACTAAATCAATTGGCCCATTAAAAATAGTTCGATTAATAATATATTTTATGAAAGGAACATTACAGTCCTCTTGTCCCAAAATTTTCTTGTCCTCAAGAAAATTCAATGCTAGATGCTATAAAATGTGCTCACCCTCCCATGTCACATTTTTCAATGATAGGTGTCTCTAGAGTACCAAATATTCCTTCACGATGTGGCTTCTCAAAGTCCTCTCAAGAACTTTGATGATCTTGGTCAATTAAAATATAATCTTTTCCATTTTCATTGAGTAATGGAAGATTTGTAGCTAAAATTGCATTCTATCCCACAACTTTCTTTAGGTAGGAAACATGAAAAACATTATGAATAGAACTCCCCTCTAATAGTTCCATCTCTTTGCTCCCCTCTGATAGTTCTATCTCATAAGAGACTTTACCAATGTGGTGAACCACATAATAAGGGCCATAAAATCATGGCTTCAATTTTTCTTTGCACTTTTCCTTCAATTAGGATTTTTGATATGGCTAGAACTTGAGATAGACAAAGTTTGCCTCTTTGAAAATCCTCTTTGTTTCCTATTTGTCGACATACATCATTTTTTGATTCTATGCCTATTGTAATTTTACCCTCAAGAATCTCAAGATGTGATATCCCTCTTGAAGTTAGTCCTTCATTCTTGGTGTGTGACTGTCACCTAAAACTATGTCGATAAAGGAAAGGGGTTTGTACCTATATATTTCTTTGAACAATGCCATCCCAATAGATATGTGGGTTGTGGTATTGTAAAAATATTTCCCTAGGTGTATCTGTTTGCTCCATGCTATTTTTGTGCCAACATATAGTTCTGAAGGTAGCCTTTGAGCTGATTGCTCACAATATTCATTTGTTTATCTACATGAGGGTGGTAACTAGTACTTGGAAAAAATTATGTCCCTACAAGTCAAAATAATTTTTTCCAGAAGATACTAGTAAATGTTTTGTCCCTATCACTAATGATGTTTCAGGGTAACCTGTATAGATAAAAAGCTTCTTTAAAAAATAGGTTGGCTACCTCTGCAACTTGAAAATCTAAGGGGATGGCAAAGAAATTTGTGTAATTTATTAGTATATCAACCACCATGAAGATAAAATTCTTTTCTTTCACCTTGGGAAGTCTAGTAATGAAACCATCAAGATACTTTCCCAATTCTACTCTAGAATAGGAAGAGGCTACATTAGCCTGACATGTAGAGTATGTTTGGATTTGTTTTGTTGGAAAACCACACACTCTCTTAGATATTGCCATCCTATTAGGAATAAGGTGTCTCAACCTTGGATAATTCCTATTCTTTTTTTTTTTTTGTAAAATGTATTTCTTACAAATAATGTTGATGTGTCGGCATCTTGAATTGTGTATAAGGAGATCATAGCTCAAATGGTTATGACGGATTCCTATGACACATAAGAGCTATGTTAGGAAGATTCAATGATAGGTGAAGACATGTGGAAACTGATAAATTTGTATACTATACACTCTACCCAAAAAAAAATTTAGGGTTCTTATTTTCTTGGAGAATGGTAAAATCCTAATACAGGTACCTTTGGGATTTAACCCTAAAAGTGAAGTGCATGTTATAAGAATTTTTAGGTTTGTGAAGAGGTGGATGCAAGAAAGTGAATTGTTGGTACTGTGAGTTGCTACTGGAGTCTTCTGTTGTCGCTATTGAACTTGAATTGGAAGTGTATTGTAACCTTGGGTTGAAGATAATACATTATACAGGTTCTGCAAGGGTGGAGTTGTTTTACCGAAAGGTTTTTCCCCACTGGAAAATATTTGTGTTATGTGTTTCTTTCTCTATCAATTTTTTTTATGCTTGGTTGCTTGAAATATTATTGCTTACATGATATTGAATCTGTAAGTGTAAAAAAAATTATTAGGATTTTCACCATACTTCTCTTGAGAGATTAGTGTAAGAAGCTATTTCTGCACCTAAGTTTCCTTACAAGTGGTATCAGAGCCTGATCAACTTTTGATCCTAGTTTTTGGGTAGGGACTTTTGAGCTAATCTCAAGTTAAGTGGGAGTCTTGTGTAGAGCATCCTAAATCTTATTTGTAGATTGGGATGGCGAGTTCATCATATGGAAGAATGGAGGTGGAGAAATTTAATGGCACTAATTTCGAGTTGTGGAAACTCAAGATGGAAGACATGTTGGAAGATTGTGACCTATCGAAAGTGACCTCAAATGCTACGAGACCAACAACTATAGCTCAAGAAGATTGGGATATCAAAGACCATAAAGCTAAGGGTCTCATAAGAATCTATTTAACCAATGTAGTCCTTTTGAATGTTCTAGATGAGAAAAGTACACATAGTTTGTGGGAAAGACTTGGGGCCGTGTATCAAGAAAAATCTTTGGTGAACAAGTTGTTCCTGAGGAAGAAGTTGTACTCTCTATGAATGGAGGATGGTGGATCCTTAACGGATCATTTAAATGCATTTAATCTATTGGCTGCATAGTTGACATCAGCTGGTGTCAAGTTAGAGGAGCAGGATCGTTGCTACACACTTTTGTGTTCTTTACTAGATTCATGGGACCATCTTGTGATGGCTCTCAGAAGCATGTTAGTCACTTTCAAAATGGATGATGTGGTGTCTTCGCTGCTATCAGAATAGATGTAGAGAAAGGCTTCTATTTTAGAAAGAGATGCCCTTGTTGTTCATGGGAGATTCATGAAAAGAGGGAAGAAAAATGATAATAAGTCTGATAATAAGGGTAGATCCAAATTCTATGGGAAGTCAAAGACTTTCAATAATTCCAAGGCAAAATGTTGGAACTATTATAAACCTGGGCACTTTCGTAAAGATTGAAAAGAGCCAAAGAAGAAGAAGAAAGGTTCAGATTCAGCATCAGAAAGATCTCAAGAAGATGGTGATGCATTCATCATAGCTTTGGTAGCCTATGCATCTGATGATGTGTGGTTGGTTGAATCGGGTGCATCTTTTCACATGACCTCTCACCAAAACTGGTTCTCAAAATATGAATAGTTCAATGGTGGAAAGTTGTACTTGGGTGATGATTCACACCTAAAGATAGTTGGACACAAAAGGGTCACTATCAAATTTCCTGATGGACGAGTAAAGGGAATCAATAGAGTTATGCACATTCCAGGTTTGGGATGAAACCTATTATCTGTAAGTATGTTGAATGATGTAGGTGTGCAAGTTGTTTTTTTTCAAAAGAAGGATGTAAGATGATGAGAGGAACGATAGTGCTTGTAAGGGGTAATAGGAGAGGTACCTTATTTCATCTAGATGCATGTATTCCTCTATGTAATAGTTCTTCATCCTCACCATCTAAATGAGCAGTGAAGAATTTTGTGGTTTTTGGTTCTGATGGAAATGCAAACACTTTGCAAGGTAAGCTTCCTATAAAAAAGACAATGTTGTGGCATATGATATTTGGTCACATTGGTGAAAAGGGTCTCAGAACCCTAAAAAATAAAAATCTTGTTGAGGGGTTAAATTATTGCAATCTCAAGTTTGACTTCTGTGAACACTATGTCTATGGTAAACAAAATCGTGTTCAGTTTTACTCTAGTTTTCACAAATCTTCTGATGTTTTGGATCTTATTCATTCTGATGTATTTGGTCCTATAAAAGTTCCTTCAATCTCCAAGTCTATATTTTTTGTATCTTTCATAGATGATTATAGTAGAAGGACATGGATTTATTTCCTTAGAATTAAGACACAATTCTTTAGTCAATTCAAGGAATTTAAAGCCCTTGTAGAGAATCAGACTAGTAAGAAGATTAAGTGTGTGAGAACTGACAATGGTGGTGAGTTTTTCTCAGAAAAGTTTGAACAATTCTATAAAGAACAAGGTATCAAGAGGCATAAGAGAACTCCTTATACCCCAAAGCAAAATGGAGTTGTAGAGAGAATGAATAGGACATTGATGGAGAAGGCTAGGAGTATGCTTAGTGGAACTATTTTAGAACAAAGGTTTTGGGCCGAACCTATGGCCATTGCTTGCTATCTAGTTAACAGATCTCCTACATCATCCCTTGTTGAGAAGACACCCATGGAGGTGTGGTCTAGTAAGAAGCCTTCAATTAGACATCTTTGTGTTTTTGGTTGTGAAGCTTATGCACATGTTCCAAAGGAGAAAAGATCTAAGTTGGAAAACAAAGCTGTTAAATCTATTTTCATCGAGTATAGTGTTGGTGTGAAAGGATACAAGCTTTGGGATCCTATGACTAGTAAGGTGTTGTATAGTAGAAATTTTATTTTTAGAGAGCTATCACCTTCTCCTATTGTGCTACAAGTAGATGAAAAAGAAAAGAAAAAAGATTTTGTTCAATTGCCTCCTACCCCTAAGAAGACTAAACAGAGAGACCATGTTGGGTTTAATGATGAGGAGAGCTCTAGTAGCTCTGATAGTTCAGAAAAAGAGGAAGAACAACCCCAACCATAGCCCTTGAGGAGATCCACAAGAGAAATAAAGAAACTAGAAAGGTTTGGTTATTCTATGTTAGATTCTAGTTGTGCTTTTGCTTTGATTACTAACACTGATGAACCTAGATCTATGAAAGAGGCTTTGGGCATGGAAGATGTAGGTTCTTGGATTGAGGCTATGGATGATGAGATGGCTTCATTAGAGAGCAAAAAAACTTCAAACCTTGTACCTTTTCCTAAAGAGAGAAAATCTTGTTGGCTGTAAATGGGTGTTCAAGAAGAAATTATGTGCAGATGGCAGTGCTGAAAGGTACAAAGCTAGATTGGTTGCAAAGGAGTATTCACAGGTAGAGGGAATAGATTATGGTGAAATATTTTCTCCTATTGCAAAGTTAACATCCATTAAATTTCTATTATCTCTTGCTGCATCATATGATTTAGAGATAGAACAGATGGATGTGAAGACAACTTTCCTTCATGGTGATTTGGAGGAAGAGATTTATATGTTATAGCCTAAGCACTACATTGTTAAAGGTAAATAATCCTTAGTTTGTAGATTAACAAAATCTCTATATGGTTTGAAGCAATCTCCTAGGATGTGGTACTTTAAGTTTGATGCCTTTGTGTTGTCAATTGGATTTGTAAAATAGAAATTAGATCATTGTGTTTATTTCAGAGTTGAAAATGATCACCTTCTTATTGTTGCATTATATGTTGATGATATGTTGCTATTTGGGAAGGGTAAGGGCATGATTTCTAATTTTAAATCTCAGTTCTTAGCACAATTTGAGATCAAATATCTTGGGGCAGCTAGGTACATCTTGGGTATGGAAATCAGTAGAGACAAGTCTAGTAGAAAACTTTGGTTGAGTCAGAGTAATTATGTGAAGTCTATGTTGGATAGGTTCAGCATGGCAGATTGTAGACCACTATGTGTTCCTATTCCTATGGGAACAAAGTTATCTATAGATGATTGTCCAAAATCCCCTAGTGAGATGGAGGACATGAGTAGAGTACCTAATGCTAGTGCAATTGGCAGTCTTATGTATGCTATGGTCTGTACTAGACTAGACATTGCCCAAGCAGTGGGAGTCCTGAGTCAGTTTATGGCTAATCCTAGATGGGTACATTGGGATGCAGTTAAGCGAGTATTTAGATATTTGAGGGGTACATCAGATTACTCCATATTTTATCATGGTAACTCTTCTATATTTCCACATTCAATTTGTATTCATGGGTTTGTCGATTTAGATTGGGCAGGTGATATTGACCATAGAAGATCCACCAGTGCTTATGTGTTCACTATGTTTAGTGGTACCATCAGTTGGATGAGCAAGTGGCAACCTGTGGTTGCTTTGTCCACTATAGAAGTTGACTACATGGCTGCTATGCATGCTTGTAAGGAAGCCATTTGGCTTAAGAGATTGTGTCTTGATGTTGGTTTTGATGTAGAACAGATTACTATTTGGTGTGACAGTCAGAGCGCTATTTTCCTTGCAAAGAATCCAACTTTCCATGCTAGAATGAAGCACATTGATGTGCAGTTTCACTTTGTGAGAGATATGGTGGAAGATGGAAAGGTAAATTTGGAGAAGGTAGATACTGTGAAGAATGTTGTAGATGCATTAACGAAACCAGTGGGCACTGAGAAGTTCAGATGGTGTTTGGAGTCTATGGGCCTTTCGACCTATAGCGGTTAGTTCCTATTATGTTGTTGTTGCTCTTACAAGGTGTTTGACAAGTGGGAGAATGTTAGGAATAAGGTATCTCAACCTTGGATAATTCCTATTCTTATTATTTGTTTTGTAAAATGTATTTCTTGTAAATAATGTTGATGTGTCGGCATCTTGAATTGTGTATAAGGAGATCATAGCTAAAACGGTTATGACTAATTCCTATGACACATAAGAGCTATGTTAGGAAGATTCAATGATAGGTGAAGACATGTGGAAACTGATAAATTTGAGTACTGTACACTCTATCCATAAAAATTTATAGGGTTCCTATTTTCTTGGAGAATGGTAAAACCCTAATATGGTTACCTTTGGGGGTAATCCTAAAAGTGAAGTGCATGTTATAAGCATTTTTAGGGTTGTGAAGAGGTGGATGCGAGAAAGTGTATTGTTGGTACTGTGAGTTTCTACTAGAGTCTTTTGTTGTCGCTATTGAACTTGCATTGCAAGTGTATTGTAACCTTGGGTTGAAGATAATACATTGTGCAGGTTCTGGAGGGGTGGGGTTGTTTTACCAAAAGGTTTTTCCCCACAAAAAAATCTTTGTGTTATGTGTTTCTCTCTCTATCAATTTTCTTTATGCTTGGTTGCCTGAAATATTGTTGTTTACATGATATTGGATCTGTAAGTGTAAAAGATTTTATTAGGATTTGCACCATACTTCTCTTAAGAGATTAGTGTAGGAAGCTATTCTCACACCTGAGTTTCCTTACACATCCATATCCTTTAATAAATTTCCATGAAAAAATCCTCCTGAGACATCAATAAGTTTTGAGGAAGCTCGAATGTCCTACCAAGGGTGAGTCATGAAACTCCTTCAAGATTTTTTGTTTTAGCTTGGATTCTAGCACTGAATATATCTAATTCTTATAGTAAATGATGTCATCCACCACTTTTTACTGATGATCCTAGTTGTTTCACCAATTAGCTCATAGAAAATGTGTTTTTAAAATATTCTATCAATAAATGTGCCTTCTTGGATTAACCATCTGAAAACACATTTTTCCTTCCATTCACATATTCAATGTTAAATTAAAAAACCTAAACCTTTCTTACCTTTTTTTTTCCTCTCATACAAGTCTCGTTGCTTCAGAAAATATCTCAAATTATTGTGATTCATATGAGTGAAAAAATTAACACCACTAGATATTACCAAAAAATGGTTAGTGCATGTATGGTGGCCAACATCTCTTTGTCATAAATGGAGTATAAGTTCTTTCTTTGTCTAATATTTTTACCCTCATAGGCTATAGAGTGTCTATCCTACATCAATAATACACCAATGCCTTGTTTGGATATGTCACACTTCAGAATGAAAGGTCAATTGAAATTAGGTAAGGCAATTATGGGATAAGTGCTCATTTCTTCTTTCAATTTTTCAAATGCAATTCGCCCCTTTTCATTCCACTAGAAGGAGCCCTTTCTTGTTAGATCTATTAATTGTGTACTAAGTTCATAGAATCCTTTTACAAAACTCTAGTAATAAATGCATGGTCCACAAAATCCTAGAAACTTTGAGAGTAAATTTTTTTTTTTTTTTTTGGGGGGGGGGGGGGGGAGGGGGTTGGGGCTAGTCAAGGATAGACTAAATCTTCTCCTGATGAAGTTTTATTCCATATTTATTGACAATGTGCCCTAGTACAATATTTGTGTCATATCAAATTCACACTTGCATCATTTGGAAAACAAAGATTGATCCTTCATGATCCTTAGGTCTTCAACCAAATGCTTCAAGTGATCTTCCAATGTCTTTCTATAAACAAGGATGTCGTCAAATAACTCTAGTATCTACTTACATAATTTTTTGTTGAAGATGTGATGCATGCATGATTGGAATGTAATGAGTGCATTTGTTAATCTGAATAGAATGACTAGGAACTCATAATGCCTATAGTCACAATGAAAGTCCATCTTCTCCATGTCTTCTTCCCTCATGTAGATATGTTGGCACCTGGAATGGAGATCAATTTGTGAATAATAAACTACACCATCTAATTCATCCAAAAACTCATCATTCCTTGGAAAAGTATATCTATTTTTTATCATATTTTTATTCAATGCATGGTAATGCATACACATGCACATTGTTTTTTCCTTCTTTTTAACCAATACAACTAATAACACAAAAGGAATAGAATTGGGATGGATCCATTCTTTCTCAAGTAGTTCTTGAATTTTTTTTATGATCTCATCTTTGAATTTCATTAGATTGTGGTAGGGTGTGGTTATGAATGACTTGGCACCTACTTCCAACTCAATAGTATGTTGAAATCCTTAATAGGGAGGTATGCCAAGAGGAATGTCTATGAAAACATCATCATGATCACTCAATATATTTTGGACATCATATCATGGGAAGGTGTTCATTGCCATTATATGGGTTTTTCCAAAAAATTGTGTACAACCTAAGCAACAGCATCACGACAAAAAATTTTCTCCATCAGATGTGTAGAAACTTTCTTTAGTCACTCATTGGCCATTCCATAGATAACCTTCTTCCCATTGACAAAAAAAGTGTATTCATCAAATCTTTGAGTGTATTCATCCATTGTATGCCCAAAATAGCCTCTATATCATCTAGGTACACTATGAAGAAATCCTCTATCACCATGTGATTTTCCATTTTGATTCTTAACTGAGGAACAAAGTGTGTGTAGGGTAGAAGGGTCACTCTAGAAACTTTGACTTGGAATCGTATGTATGACTCAATAGGTATATCTCTTTGTTTCACTAGGGATGAGTTTATGAAGTTGAGAGTGGCTTTGCTATCGAGCTTCACCATGACTCTTTGTCCTTTAAGGGTTTCCCATAAATGAAACATCATACACTTTGAGCCCCAAGCTAACATGATAGTTTCTCCATGCCATACTAATGCTACGATTATCTCCATATGGTTTAGACTAACCATTTTGGTATCTTTGTGGGGATGGTTGTCTTCAAAGGGTAGATCTTCCTATTTTTCCTCATCATTAGATAGAACTTCAATGTAGTGAATATTTCCTATACCAAGGTATCTGTGCCTAGGTAGCTCCTATCTGGTAGCTTCATCCAATGATGGCTTCCTTGGCAGAGGTTTATTATTTTTTTCTCCCCAAAATAATGATGGTTTGGAATGTGAATAACCTCAAGAGGATGAAATCAATGATGATGCCATACACTATGCCTTATTAATGGCATCTGATAGGGTGGAAGGATTAAACCCTTTTACGCAACCTTTTAGTGGTTTTACTAGTCCATCCATGAAGAGCACTATCCATCTTCTTTAAGAAATGTTTGTCATCAAAATAGAGAGTTTCTAAAATTCCATAATGTACTAGTCAACTAATCTAGTTTTCCTGAGCTATGCAAAATCTTTGAAATCTAGTTCTGGATAGTTATCATCAAACCAATCTATCAATCTCTTAATGAGTTATGCATAGGTATTTACTTTATCATGTCCCAGTGTGATGGTTTCATGATGCCATGATTCATGTGCTACTCCCTCTAGGTGTAAGGCTGCAAATTTAATGTATTCTTCGTCTAGCGTGGAATTAAGATAGAAGTAAGTATTCTCCTTCATTACCCACACTTTCATAGATATGGATCCAAATCCATCAACTAGTTATAGATTTACTTTACACAACTTCCTCCTGAGATCATTGTTAAAATATCCTTAGTTTCCACCTCCCAAATATCTCATTCTCATATCTATGTAATATTTTTATCATATATCTTCCTCCAAATTTTCATTCTTCTAGTCTTCTCCCAGTTGTTCTTGCATTTCTTCAAAGGTTTCTTTCTTCCCTCCTTGTAGTGGCTAATTCTGTGGGGAAAAAGATGACATGGAAGGTCAAGAACATGTTGGATGAGGGTTTTCTTTACCCGACATCAATTCTGGACTGTGACCATTTTATTCACCATATATTTTATTGTCTACCAATTTCTTGAGCATTTATTCCATGATTTGTTGAGTATCATTTATCTATGCTTGATTCTTGACAAGTTCTATTACTAGTGCCATGAGTTTGGTAGCTATGTGCTCTAGTTTTGCAACCATTCTATCAACTAAATGGGTTCTTCTTCTCTTTTGACTATAAACTCTTATTCACTATCCATAGGATAGCAGGATCAAAGCTCTGATACCACTATAATGATTTGATTCCCTTCTATCACAACCCTACATGGAACTATCAATCATTTTTAAGAAATGATTGTACACTTTTATCTGATGGTAATGGAACTACTATATAGTGGCTATGGGAATAAATTAGGAAATACCATAGGGAATTGATGATGTTAGATGTATAGTGAGGGAAGTCAAATGTCTTGGTGGTGTAGGGTTGTATAGTAGGCCAAGATGGTCATCCGATGGAGGTATAGTAGCTAAGTATGGAGAAACAACAATGAAGGTCATATGATATCTAAAGGAAGCCTGTATGGTATGAATATGGAGGATCATACAATATATATGTATGTAGGTCATAAAGTACTATAAATGTTGTATGGTGAACTTGGAGGCCATATAGGTGGTAGAGTTGTAGTATGGAGTTGCAATGAAGGTTTCCAAATTTAGATGGGGTATGGATGAAAGATAGTTATGCACCATAAATTACTAATCCTAAATTTATTAGACAAAGATAAACAAGATCTATATTTTAACACAAATATCCTTCATTTAATATTTTCCAAAAGATGGTGCTTTAATTTTCTAGATCTGAGAAAAGTATTATAGGGGACGGAATAGGGTGATGGATGAATCCCACCTAAACTGAAATAGCCAAGTAAGGAAGATCTTTCACTTCTAAAATGGTGAACAATAGAGAATCCCAATGGGAATTTGTAGTATAAAGAAATAATCCTAATTGCATGCCTAATGACTACATACAAGCCATGCTTAAATACCAATTGGGGAAAACTTTTTGAGAGTGTACAAAGATAGCTTATGACTACACAGACTTGCAAAAACAAAACAAAAATAGATCTAAGATATACTAAATCAATTGTCCCATTAGCAATAGTTTTAGTAATCATTTATTTTATTATAGGAACATTACAATTTTGTTTCCACTACAAAATCTAACATCAATGCCACAACTTAGGGTTAGAAACTTTTGGCCAGATGCTCAAAGTTATGGGACTGTTGAATCTCATCCAACACTTGCTCAAATTTATCCTTCCTTTCTTTCCCATTTTAATCGAGATGTTTACTATGGGATCCCTTCCAAAAAAAATTGTATGAAGTATCATTCTAGGATTTTCTCTTTTCATCCCTTCCATGTAATACAAGGGATCCCCTCCACAATTGTTTCCTCCATTACATAGGAAGATAACTATTGGATTTTTAGCATCCATAAGGTAGTAGTAGGTTCTAACTTTCATCAACATTTTCATTTATATTCTAAACTTGATGAATATTTATTTCCTTCACTTGGATAATATGGATGAAAGTGATTGATAACACAATCTTCCAAATTTTCCATCTGCGATGTGCAATAGAATCATTGATATTATATCATCTAAAAAAATCATATAGTAGGCATGTATGAATCTCAAAATTTCCTCATAGATTCATAATGTCTAATCAACCCATTTAACATGAGTTATCAATGATAAATTCGGAATGGTGTGGGATACACTTAGAGTATCATGGAAAAAATGATGGCCATCATCAGTTATATAACTTGAAGAGATTATTTTTTTTTAGTGCTAAATTATATTATAACCACTTCTAGACCCATGAACCTAAAGAAAGCTAACATTCTCTAGAAATACCAAGTGTTCAAGTTCTAGTAGGCTACTACACTATAGACTAGTTCTAAGTGGTTCTAAGAAAATTCAAATAATAATTCTACTTTCTTCTATAGTCAAAGAGCTCAATATATTTTGAAGAGGAGATATGCATGAAGTTGTAAATGATGAAGTTAAATTTCCATTAGCATCTATAAATATTGATGGCGAACACATGGACGAAGGAAAACTAAGTGGTGACTGCAATTTAGATGACAAAACTTGTTGCAAAGTACCACCAATATTTGGAATTTGAAAAGACTCCTGGCATCCACATGAAATGTGTATCTACATTATCTCAGTTAAAAGCAACTTGTGGTTTCCATTATTGGTTCCATAGAAAAACTATGAAGAGTAAAACATATTTCCATATGAAGAATCAAATTTATTTAGAGATGCAATTGTTTTCCTCAATAATGACAACCTAGAATAGGAGATATTATATTGTTGATACTTTGAGGATTATTATTTTAGAATTTAAATTACTAAATAGATTGGATTCCAGCTATTTTTTCAAGATAATCTTTCAAACACTTTCAAAAAATAACACAATTATCAGGAAAATTAATTAGTGTGTACCTTACAGATCAACTAGTTTGATTCATTAAACTTAGGATAGTAGTTAAAAGTAAAATTCCCTTACCTTAACAATAATAAATTAAAAAGGAATATTAATTAGCTAAACATATTTTCTTGCCTCCTTTCTATTATAGAAGAATTTTAGACTTGAGTTCAAAGCATGAACTACTTTCAATTTACTCCTCTACTAACTAGTCTATGAATTTAGGAAATTGAGCTATGAGTTTGATAGATACTATTTCTTTTACTATACAAAAAGATACTAGAGAAGAATTTACACATTCCTATGTGAATATAAGGCTTAGTGGATTCAAAATAGCCTTTAAGTGTTCCCCACTTCAGTTGTCCATGCCTTCTAACAAACACAAAATGAAAAAGATAGTCAAACTCAAAGAATTAGACATCACAAAAAATTCTTTTAATGGAAAAATAAAAAAAGCTACTTATGCTATTTGGAAACTTACATCAATGATGGAACTAACTAGCCAACTCCTACTAAAAACCCTTATATTATTGAGGTTGAGATAACAGAGGTGTTAGATGTGTCTGGTGTGGATGCCCTAGGTTTAACAATAGGTGCAAATTCACAAGGAACCCTTACATTCCCTTTATCTTCACTAGTGAGCCTTAACAATAACATTTAATCTTGACAACATTTAATCTGGATAAATGAACTACATTTCTTCATGGTGTTGTTGGGATAGCATTGATAAGTACTACGACAAGGAGTCCATGTCCTAGAACCCCAATTGTTTCAGTACTATGGGCTCATTACATTTTGCAGAGATGGCATGATTATGTTATTTTCTTTAGTTCACACACTATCTTCAATTAAGATAAGAATGTTGTTCATCTTGTTAGAAGTTTATTTTAGCATGTTTTGGTTCTTCTCATACTCTCAAAATTGACCATTCATGGTGGTGTGGGGTCATTCCTATGCCATGGTTTTTGTTCACACCTAGCTCCTAGTGGTACATCTCCTATGGATATAGGCATGCTTTTTCTATGTGCCTACAGAAAAAATTATGAAATAATGTTTATAACTAAGGAAATTTTGTTACTTGTCATTACTTCAATAATAAATATGATAATTTTTTTACCAAAAGAAATATATTTTTGCCAAGCAAATAATCATCCACAATACCTACAATCTCATTGATTTTACTAGAAAATACTGTGGAAAAATGTAACTAGTATCTACCTTAGGAGCTTCCCAATTATGTATAACATGTACATTGGGATTTTTTCTAATGAAACATTTCCAACCTAATTTTATCTAGACATGGCACTAGAACTAGGACATGCTTTCCTATTTTAAAAGGCTATTTAATATCCCATTTTTATATTCTTTGTGGAGAACATGCATAGGGAATAAGAACATCATTTCTTTCTAAGAGAAGAACATAAATTATCAATTATCATTTATCATTTGTGGTGAGTGAACCACATGGAAACATTTATCTTAGATGTGAAAATGCTACATGAAAAGCATATGTATTAAGATTCCTGTTGATGATTGATTGTGTTACCAACATAGTTTATGCAGTAAATGTAAAGACTCTTACAAATATTTCTATTATAGGTTTGAGGTAACGGAATAAACCTAAACCTTCTCTTTCTCATTTAAAAGGGGGCTGTAAAGCTATGAGGGCAGCTATAGAACTTTTTATAAGTTACTAAGCTTTTTCTTCTACTTGAGAAAAAAATATATCATTGCATAAAATATGTATGATTACATGGAAGAATTTTATCCTATAAAAAGAATTTAAACATGGAAGCACCTACCCTATCAAAGAAAGTATATTATTCAAATCAAAGTTGTTGATGGCTGCTAGACTTGAAAATGGACTAGCTAATTTTTTTTATGAGATCACCTATGGATATAAAGGATTTCCTTTTGAAGTTCCAACACATAAACTCATTTCTTCTGAAAACTATGTAAGTAAGTATCATCTCCTAAGAATGTAAAATTCTTCTCAAATAATAAAATTTAAAAACATGGTCCAATAGCATTTAAAAACATATAGATAATTTAAGAAAAAAATTATGTTATTAGGAGATGATAGTTAGTATGCTATACTTACACAGTCCAAAATGTGATAGTCCAAAAAATCTTGTGTGGTGCAAAGTTTAGAGACATACGCATAAACACAAAAACAAAAAACTCTAGGCCCTAGGCTAGATGCCCTCTTCATTCTCCTAGCTACCATTCTTCTTCTTCTCAAGTTCTTTCTTAGCCACATCATCCTCCACTTTCACAAGTTTGTATAGGATGGTTTTTGGCTAGTCCTTCATAAGGAACCCATAAATGGAATAGCTTGTCTCAGCTATCTTTCCTAGGTCCTTCTGCTCTTTTTTATCCTATAAGAAGTAGAGGCTTTTGTTGCAGAGTGTATAACCTTGGTGGAAAACTTAACCAGGGTTTCAAATCTATGGTAGATAGTAGTATGGTTATCTACCAGGTCCCTCATGGCCTTCTCAAGTCTCTCCATCCACACTTTAGTGTGTCTATGTTTATTGTTCTTCCCAATGCCCTTGTGGCTTTGTTTCCTACGAGAAGTGATGTCTTCCACCCCACTATGAGTTGGGGTAGCTTGTAGGGTATTAGAGACATGGGATAGGCTAATAGAGTTGGGGGTATGTTTAATGTCCTATTGGAGATATTTCTTTTTAGCAACTATATCCTCACTATAAGAGGAGTTAGAGCTAGAGTCATATTTTGAGGGTCTTGAATTGCTATAGCTAGAGGAACCTGCTAGTTCTCCTAGCACATTGATTGCCCCATATGGTGTCTAGGTCAAGCTTAATAATACTAACTTTTACTTTAGGGCTAATATTGACCTTGGTGGCATGGTCTTTCTTGGACCTCTAAAGGGTAGAGCTAGAGGTTGGGTCCAACGAGACTTGAGGAGTTGTAGAAGCCAAGGGTTGACTTGGAGTATGGGTTTATAAGCTAGGTATTGGGTAAAAGGTTTATTCACGAGGACCTAGTGGATAAGGTAGAAGGGTTTCCCCTCCTCATGTTTCCTTCTGACCTTAAAAATACCATCCTCCAGTGAATGTAGTAATAGAAATAGAAAGGAGATATTTTCTAGAGTTTTGAAATGATTTAGGATAGGGAAGTAATAACAGTATTGTACCTAAAAAGTGGTCCTCTAAGGTAATGTATGTAATTATTGTGTGGAAAATAATATCCCAAGGCTTGGGGAGGGCATCCCCGCAAACTCACTATGCAATCTATTTGATTCCTCCTTGAATTTGAAGAATTTTTGTAAGATCAACTTGTCATTGACCTTATTTCTACTCCATCATTTCTTCTTATCTAGTAAAAAATCCCCCACCCTCACAATGGTTTCTTCAAAAATTTCAAAACTTAGTCTATTAATAGTAACCTTTTTGTCCTTCCAAGTTTGAAGGATTTTCCTCAAGATGACCTCATTGTGTTTAATCATGCCCTCCATATGAGGTAAAATGTCTCCTTCTTACAAGTAGACCATCATGACCTCACTACTAGTGATACTCTCCTCCATACCCATTGGTTCAATATGGTCTCTAGTGCCCATGTCGTCACCTAGGTCCACAACTAATTCTTCCAAAGACATAGCCCTGCACTAAGTTTTGAAGTTGCTAAATATAAAATTAAAAGCCATAATGAAAGAAAATGAAAGGCATTGCATAGTCATCATGAATCTGTAATATTTTCCAAAAAAATCTCCCAACTCAACATGTGTTAATAGTCCGTTTCCATCTACAAAAGGTCATCACCAGTTGTAACTCTTGCAGGAATTAACTAACCTATCTTTATGACCATTGCATGATCATTTTTTAAATCTCACTAAATCCCCTCCCTACATCCCTTTATATTAATAACCAATATTCATAGTAGTCAGGACATAAATGTTAAGCAACATCTAAACACAACAAGAAACCCTTTATGGAGTACCACATTCTCATGAAAACATATAAAAATTGAGTCCTGCTACCTAGTTTGATAGTTCATTTATCATTATTAAAGGTATACTTCCTTACCAACACAACTTGAGTTGATGATGGCAATAAACTGGCGTGATCCCATTCAAATAGTAGCATGACACAATGGCCAAATTTGGCAAGGTCATCTTCCATGCTATTCACTTCCTAATATATATGTTCCACATGGATTTCATGGTAATATTCAATCAACTTTTTAATTTCATCAATTATTGTTGTAATAGAGCAGTTGCATTTTCCTTCTCCCTTGTCATCCTTGATAATAAGAATAGAGTCCCCCTCTATGACCAACTTAGTGACTCCACAATCTCTCACAAATCTTAGACCTCAGAGAAGTGCAAGAGTCTCAAATTTATTATTAAGCCCCCCTCATAATTACCTAAATAAAAAACCACCAAGATTCCCAAGTTGTTTAGAAGGATACCTCCTACAATAGTGCTACCCATCATGGCCAACCCATCAAAATTTAGATTGATCCAGGACATGGGGTATGCCAAACTATCTTCTTTCTAGCAAAGATTTTGGAATTATCAAACCTTTCCACCATTGGCCCCACACTCCAAGTCGACGCCCATTTGATATTAGTTTTTCTTGGGAGATGATGGGGGATTTCCACTACTAGATCCTGCTACATTCTTTTAGGAGCCTAATAACTTGTTGGTCCACCCACAAGTTGGTGATGGCTTGCTCCCTAAAAATCTTATTATTCTTCTCATTCCAAATTTTTTATGATACATATGGTGGAAGAATCAACTATAGGTTTTTGAGGTAAGGGTGGGTAGTGGGATCATCCTAGTGGACAAATTGCTTCAACTCATCATCCATACACCAATGAACCTCCCATAAAGAAAGAATATGCCTCAAGATGTCCATGCAAAAGGGATAATGTATGAGTAGGTATGGAATAAATTTAACATATCCAAGGCATAAAGTATAGTAGTTGGAAAGTTGGTAGCCTCAACATTGTAAGTTATCAATGGTGAAGATTGGCCCATGCAAAGCTCTCCACCAAAATAAATTTATTTTTGGTAGCAGCAAAGTGTGCCAAGTTTTATGCCAATTTTCCTGTGTCTCCTCTCTCATCAGAGTGAAAATTTTAGTTGACCTGATAGTGAATTCCTCATGTAATTGAGTTTTCAAACCAAGGAATCCTCAACTAGAGTGAGGGGAATCATGTAGGTGTGTAAGAGATCTTGCAGTTCCCAATCTAACTTCAAATCCCTTGGCTGAAGGGTTAAAAAAGAAATTCATTGTCTATCAAGGGTGATAAACTATCAAGTTTGAGGGCCATACATTCTAGTGCATATTTCATGTAGAGGAGAAAACTTAGTTTTCCTAAGGGGGAAATTGTTGATCCATTGATCATCCCAAAAGTCAACTGAATTACCATTCCCAATGATCCAGTGACACCCCTTTCTCGGGAACTTCTGGGTGTTAAAAATGTTATTCTACATCTTATAAAATTGGGGTAGAGTTTTATCCCAAGTAAATTGGTGGGAAGAAAATCCTCCAAAGTACATAGCCATTATGATGCTACTCCAGCTACCCTAGGAATTAACTAGCTTCCAGCCAATTTTGGTTAAAAGGGATTTGTTCAAGTGTCCAATTCTTCTTAAGTTCAATCCTCCATGATATTTAGGTCTACAAACTCTCTCCCAGCTAACCAAGATGCATTGCAGGGAGGCTAAGAGGAGCTGGGTTTCCCAACATTGCTCAATAATTTTCCTTTCCATGTCATCGGCTTCCTTTGTAACCATTCTATCAAACCATTCCAAAAATGGTTAGGGACCTCCTTAATAGTGAGTTGTAGAGCAAGATAGTTGTTAAGGAGGGTTTCCTCTTAGCATCCAAGGATAAGAGTAACCCTTTCCCACAAAGTAGCACAAGCATTAGAGAAATAAACTTTTCTTTGTTGGTAGTTTATGCATTAGCCAGAGAGAAGCGCATACATATTCAAGGTTTCTTTCCATTCTCTAGCTTCATTGATGGAGGAGAAGCCAAATAGGAATGTATCATCCAAAAACTACTGTAATACTTAAGGGAGACACCAAGAGGTAGGCTTGACACCCTTAATTTTGCTAGAGTTAGTTAAAGAGATCACTAAATTTCTACTTAAAACTTTTGCTAAAACAATAAAGAACTAAGGGATAAGGGATCACCTTGACAAAGACCTTGAGAGAAAGAGAAGACATTTCCTAGAGCACCATTAACTATCACCAAGGAAGTAAAAAAAGTCATAACATTCTTTATAATTCGTATTACCTTCTCATTAAATCCAAGTTTGGCCATAATAGAAAATAGAAAGTCACACCTGACCTTATCATAAGCTTTAGATATATCTAGTTTAAGGGCCATACCTACATTTTTAGATTTTTCCATAGAAAGTAACACATTGTGGGTAGTTATGACTATGTGAAGAATTTTTCTTCCAGGCACAAAGCCATTCCGATGAAGGCTAACAAATTTTTCTAAGAGAAGTGATTCACCATAACTTTTTCTTAGATCTTGTAGATAGTGTTGCAAAGACTAATGGACCTGAAGTCTTCCATTCTTTAGGGGTTCCTAGTCTTAGGAATGAGAATAATGAAGGTTTGATTAAGTTTCTTCAATAGTTTCCATGTTCTAAAAAAATCCCCTACAATATAACTAATATCATAGTTAACAATGTCCCAGAATTCCTCAAAGAAAGCAAGGGGAATCTGTCAAGGCTAAGGGTTTTGTACTAATTCATACTAAAAAAAACCACTTTGATTTCTTCATCTTTGACCTTACACATGATCACTTCATTCATCAAGTAATTAATCACAGGTTGGAAGGTCCCTAGGATATCACTGTGTAAGTTATTGTTAACCTATGCAAGTGGGGCATTAAATATTTCCTAGAAAGAGGAGTTGGGTCTTTCTTCTATTTGGTCCATTTCCATGACCTACTAGTTATTATCATCTTTTAACATATTTATAGTGTTTCTCTTTTGTCTCCTTGAGGATGATCTATGGGAGAAATTAATTTTTTGTTCTCCCTCCTCCAACCATTAGACCCAAGATATCTATTTCTAAAAGACTTCCTCCCTATTTAGGAGGGAGTTCGATTTGTGCTAGCACTCCCTCTCCTTCTATTTTTGCTCCATCTAAGCTCCAATTTGCATGATTTGAATTTTGAGCACTACCAGCTCCTTTTTTGTATCCTTTTTTTCTTTGGCTAAACTCCAAAATGATTATTTCCTCCATTCCTTAACCTCCTTGTGAATTCTCTCCATTTTTTAGGAATTCATAACATGGTTATACTTTCTACTGGGTCCTTTTCCCAACTAGAAATATAGTCTCTAAAATCATTATGAAAGTGCTAGATAATCTTGTATATAAAATGCCTTCATTTGGTTAAGTTTTGTGTCTAGGAGAAAAGAAGCATGATATGGTCTAAAATGGTCCTTGGATAAGTATTTCGGGTAGTGTGTTGAAGGATATTCCATCTAGTAGAGATGAGTTACTTGTCAAGCCTTAATTGTATTAGGTTTTTTCTTAGTATATTGTTACACCAAGTGAAGGCCAAACCCTAGAGATCAATATCTATCAAATCATTTATCAGTAGGAAGTCCTCCAGATATTGCATATTGTCTAAGAAGTCCTCTAGTCCCCACATCTTCTCCACAGGGTACAGAGGGGTATTGAAGTCCCTCATACATAAGATATTTCTTGGTCTTATAGAATTAGCCATAGCTTTTGCCTCATCCCAAATAGAAAGCCTACAATTACAAGTATTATGGTCATGAAAATTGAAAATAGTGTAGCTGCCACATTGAGTGGTAAATTTGGTGGCAAGAAAAATGGGTGTTGGTAGAGATATCCACCCCTAACACTTTATTGGGATTACACATCATGGAAATCCCTCCAAAATTACCATTAACCTCATAATAAGTGTACCTAGCACTTGTCCAAACATAACTAGCCACTCTTGAGATGACCTACACAGGCATTTTAACTTCCTACAAAAGAATCAAATCAGACTTGAGTTCAATGATCTTTTGTTTGATTTTGTACAATTTCCTAGGGCTATTTAGCCTTCTAAAAATTTTGGATATGAACTTCATTTTATGGCTCTGAGCTTCCTTTAGGGTTCTCTATTTTCCCTAACAAATTTCCTTTTATGTTTCCTTTTGATGAATGATCCTGATTAGAGACCTACCCACCCTCTCGTTTGCTCTAACATCTTCTTTATTCCCTCCTTTGTTCCTTCTCTTCAGGACTGCCCATTCAAAATCCTTGTTAAAAATATCAAGGTTAGGGCCTCCCAAAGTAGGTGAAAGAAGTTCAACAATAACTTGCAATGAAACTACAAGGGTTTCATTTTTGAATGGTGAACTAGTTCCCACTTTGGGGGTTGGGTTTCTTGCATTCCTTTCTCCCATCGTAATCATTTCTTTTCCTAGCAGCCCCTCACTCGACTACAATATTTCTAGTGTTTTAATGTTCAAAATCTCCCCCTCTTCATGCATCTCTACCTACAATACTTCAGGCATCTTCCTTTTGTTATCTTCCCCTTGCCATTTGTCTCGTGCTTTCATAAGGGATCTAGTTTTCCCCTCAATATTGGGGGTTTCATTTATTTGTGGATCCCCTGAGCCCAAAAGTTCCATATTTCTAAAGGTTTTAAGGATAGCAATCATTCCTCTTATTTTTTAGCTTTCAACCACCTAAACACTTGGGAATGAGACCTTTTTCTTGAGTTTCTTGCTAATCAAGAAATCAAAAAAAATATTGCTAAAGTTGTTACACTTCTAGTAGAAGGGGGTAGCATTTTTATAACCTAGTGACTGGGACTAGGTGTCCCATTTAGATTTTTGGTCCACCATGGAGGGGATGAGCTTATTAATTCCCATATTAACATAGATCCTAGAAAAGCCAAGCTTAATCTTTGAGCTAGTCATCGAGTTTACTTTTATGAACTTCCGAAAGGAGTTATCTATCCATCTAAAAACACACTCATCCCAAAACTCTAGGTGCAACCTAGGGAGGTGTATCCAAACTAGGGTGAATCTGTATAGATCACATTCTATATTAAATCTAGGTTTCCAATTAGCCATCATCAGATGGTGTTATCCAAACATTAAAGACCCATCCATAATTGAATCTTGATCTTTCTTGATCATGAACCTAAATAATAATAGGGCATCAACCATCACAAAGATAGAAATAGAACCCATAAGTTTCCATTTAATGGAGCAACATTTTCACACCATGTCCACCAGAGGCTAGAAAGAGACAAACTTTTGAACAAGGATAAAGGTAAAAATTGAGGAGATTGAACCCACCACAAAAATTTGGAAGTGAAATCAGAGGTCTAGTTGGTTCTAAGGAAACCATGGGTTTTTCATCAAATTCCTTAGGAATCTTGGAACCAACAATAAGCCCATGCCAATTTGGTTTTGGGATCACTGATAAAGTGACAACTTTTGAGGGGATTCACAGTGGCTTCGGTCCCAAATAAGCATAGTCCTCAAGGATGGTACTAGATTCTACTAGGACAACAACATCATCTTGTAGAAGAAAGTGACTATTTTGGGATATCACCACTAGTTCCAAATCTGGGTAAGTACGGGTAAGATCTAGAGGAGGGGGTTTGTGGTGGGGGGGGTAAATCTATCTTTCCCGTGATTGAAAGAGCATGGAGGTGAGATGAGGGGATCACTTCAAATTTGTAGGTGGTGGGAGGGGTTAAAAATCAAATGTAAAATTAAATTACAAAATATTATTTTTAATAAAAAATAGAAGTTACTAATCTTTTAAATTAAAATCATAGCTAAAGTTAGGTTTTTTCAAAAATCAAGTGATTGAAACTTATAAATATAACAGATGAATTATTTAAGGGATAAAATTATGACATAATTTATAAATGTATAATTTATATATCATCAACTTAAATATAAATTAAATTAAAAATAAAATAATTAATTTTGATTATTTAATATTTAGATATTAAGAATCAATGTAATATTCCTAAATATTCCATAAATAAAAACAATAAATCCAAATAAAAAATAAAAATATATATTACTTTAGTAAAGTAATAGAATGGAGGCCCAAATCCACAACATTTTTTAATTTTTCAAATTTCTAAAGAATACAAATAAAGCAAAATCCAATAAATGGAACACCAACCCCATAAACAATATACCAACTAGATCATGTAAAGATTCCTAGATGAGATAAAAGTTACAAAATTATAATAGAATATACAAAATATATCATTGAGGTAATGGACTGTTGTATTTTAACTTTCCCAAGAAAATTCATAATTCATATTGCCCTTCTCGCCTTTGAAATATACATAGTCAAATACCTGTGAAATATTAAAAAATACCAAGTTTTAAACCTTATGATATATTTTGTAGCCCGCAAGTTCTCTATCGTCAGATCTGAGGAAGATCTACGGAGGGCACTATCTCGCTATGATGAAGTTGTGCGAGATTTATGTTAGCGACATCATGCCCTATTGACGCGTGTCCAGTGGGTCCAGTTTGCAAGTCGACCAAGACTCTTTGGTAGGTCGAACAAGTTTCACAGTGGGTCAAAAAGGTTCCATGGCACTGTGGGTGCTATGTCACTATCGTGTGTTGGCCAAAAAATCTTCATAGCGACATAGCCCTCGACAAAAATGTCTGACAGCGGGCAGGTTGTGTCACCCGGAAAGTTTTATGACGGATAGTCAATTTTCATGGGCTGGAAAGTTCAAAAGGCAGCAAGGCGCCATGTCACCATCGAAAAACTCATGAGTTTTCTAATAGTGACATAGCGCCTAGCTGGTCAGAGGTTGTTTCTATGGTGAGTCCCAGTGTCGGCGACAAGGTTCACGGCAATGGAAAAGATCAATGGCAAGAGTTTTAGGCAAGTGGTTGGGTCCCATTTTGTACCTCATCTACCCAGTTGGTGGAGTCCAGTGCCATGGTCAAAAATCATTGGAAGACACATGCAAATCAGAAGACATGTCATCATTTGGGTGCCATGTCTCTACGGGAAGTTGGCCTCGATTCTCCCATAGCGACATAGTGCCTGGGCGCCATGTGTCCACTCAGTAAGGTCAAAGTAGTATAGACCCTCCAGGTTGGTGCCTTGTCAGACCAAGGTGGTGCTTCGTTATTCCAATGGGGAACAACCACGTATGCCAAGTAAGAATACAGTCAGCACATGGGACCAAATCTTCAATGCGGTTAGTGCAAGAAATGGTCAACTTCTCCACTGTCAGATCTGCAAAGATCAATGTCAGGAGCCATCCCGCTATGGATAAGCTGGACGAGTTTTATGTTAGTGACATGGTGCTTAGAGGACACATGTCCTCATGGGTCCAAGGTTGGAGGCACAGGAAATATAGACAATGATACGTGGCCAGTTTCTATTGATTGATGCATTGAGTAGCAGTATCTATTGCTTGAAGTCATATCAAGGAAAATCGACGAAAGGTGCCATGTCCCCATGGTGAAGTTGCGCGATCTTTACCAAATTGACATGGTTCCATTTCACCACGTGTCAGTGGGGCTAGGTCTTGCCAGGGTGCAGTCACTGAGGTGATGCCAGGTGTGCTAACAGTGGAGAAGCAAAGTGCAAAGTACGATGAGTCTTCATGATCCTCACAAATTCATGAGCCAAAAATAATGAATCAAGGTTTTTTGCCACAAGATTTTGATCTTGTGATCAATGCCACTGACTCAGAAGTGAATGCAAAGAGCAAGGACATTCTACCACCATTACAGATCTATCTACTATGTCAGGGGATGTTTTCTAGCATCGTTATGTCTTCTCCAGGCTCTTTCTCAGAGGAATATCAGATTTTTTTGGTACTCAAACCACCAGATCTTTGATTGGATTTTCAGGGTGAGAAGTTAATGCTAGTAGGTGAAGAGTAAATGTAATGCAAAAAAAATCCTCAGTTATGTCTGAACTATAAAGGAAATTTTGTGATCTTTTCTTAGGGACTCTCCTTTTCTAATTTCTCTGCTACTCCTCGGAGGTCTGTAGTGTAAAATTCCCTTTGTCTCTGAGTTGTATAACATTCTATATCATCTCCTTCAGCCATCAATGTGTATGTACATCCATATTGCCTCTCATTGGTGTATTGCTGAGATCTATGACTGGCATATTGTATCTATTTTTGGCCTATTGGATAATATATAAGTGAAATCCTTTTCCTTACATTATTCACTTTGGTTTCATGATCTGTATGTGGTTGTTGATTTACATGAGTCTAGGTGTGTATGTCTTTTGAATGTTATCTTTCTTTTGTAGTGCATATATGGGTAGAAATGAGTCTGAACACTCTATTTTGGTGCATCACCTCCTTAGATTATACTAGGTAGATTTTCTTTCATGCTCTCCTTCTCCCTTTTCCCCTCTAAGAGTAGATAGGTGCACCCCGATAGTAAGAGGAAGTTGGCCTTCTCCGGAGACTCAACCTCACAATTCAAGTCTCACAGCTTGGAGGTTGTTTCCATGTTTCACTAGGTTGTCCTTGTGCATAGGCCTTGGATAAGGGTGCAAACCTAACTGACAATAGTTTTTGGCACGCCTGGTGGGACTCTTTTCAAACAAATTTAAAGTCTACTAGTGTTAAGAAGAAAGAGTTTCAGAGATTAATGTTTAAGAGGTAGTGCTGGCTTCAGTATCCAAGCCTTTAAGAGGTTGATTCTTCAAAGTACTTGGTGACACTAAACATCAGAAAATTTGGTTCCAGGCCAAAGTTGCAGTGATTCATGCCCAGAGCCGAAACAAGGGCGTCTTCTAGAGGTAAATTTCAATATCAAGAGCTTTCTCTTTCAAATCCTATAAGGAGGACTAGAAATTCATTATCACCAGTTAGGGGTGTAATAACAGTTAATATACCTATAAGATCTGTCTCTACTCCTCCTGTTGCTCGAACTTAGTCTAGATTAACATCAACACTCATCAATAAAACACTCGTTTACATGGCATAGCCAAGAGTTCATGCTTTTTCCACCTTTAATGGTGGAAGTCCTCTATTGTTAGCTCAAAGACATGATATACCAGTATCTGCACTGAAAAGTATACCTGATTTTACTGGTAAAACTTCCATCTCCCCTTTAGAGCATATCCAAGAAATAGCAAATGTCTGTAATATTCATGGTATCATAGAAGATGATGTTGCTATTAGACTTTTGGCCTCATCTTTAAAAGGAAAAGCATTACAATAGTATAGAGGCTTAGCTCATGTTTCTATAATTGATTGGGATGGACTAGGAGCAGGGTTATGCAAACATTTGGAAGATAGGAGTGACCATTTGTCACTTTTAGAGTAGCTGACTACTATAAAAAGGGCCCCCCATGAATGTATGACTGATTTTAACTATAGATTTAAAAAGACATGGGATAGAATACCTACTACAGTAAAACCTACCCCTAGTAATGCCTTCTTGCATTACCTTAGAGCTTTTAATAGTGATATTGCCACTACAATCCAAACTATGGGAGGAGATACCTTGCCTAACGCTTATGAGATAGCCATAAAAGCTGAGAACATCCTCATACAAGGAGCAAAGTTGGCTCCAAGGCCCCCTATGCCTTTCTTTCATGATGTTCCCAACTACCAACTTGCAATAGCCCCTCTTCCTGCAACTTCTACATCACAAGCCCTTACTCAAGTTCCCCAAGCTTCCACATCCTCAAATGGGATAGATGAACTCAAAGAGATGCTCCAAGGTCTAGCGCTGAAAACAGATAAAAGAGAGAAGACACTGGATAAAAAATTGTAAGAGCAGGGGAGGGAGTTGAAGGACCAAGGGAAGAGATTAGAGGATAGTTTTTCTATAATACAAAAAATGAGTAACAAGGTGGTGGCCTTGGAAAGGTAGCAGGCTCAAGGTGGCAAGCCTCCCCAATTGCAATATCAAGCTCCAAATGGTGGTAGGCATCCTAATCAGTGGAATAGCTCTTTTGATCAGGGTAGGCAAAATAGTCATGCTTTTGCTTCAAGCTCAAATCAGAACAAAGCTATAGTCCCTCAAAATAACTTGGCCCAAGATCAAGATTTCTATCCTTCCTACAACTATTCTTATACCTATTGCATCTGCCAAAAGGTAGAATCTTATTTGGCCCTAACTAACCAAGAACCTCCAGCAAAGCAATTACACAAGGAGGATCATCCCAGGGAGGCCTCATATATTCAAGGACATGATAATTGCTCTTTCATGAATCATCAAATTGGGGAGCATTGTAATGTAAACCAGGATTATATTGCTCATAAGACAAGAAGTAAGAAGAGAGCTATGGAACATGCTGCCCCTCCTTCTCCAAAGCAGACCTCAACTTCAAGTGCTACACCTCATATACATGCAGCAAATGAAAAAACAAGTACTTCACAATAGCAAAAGCAAGATTCTAGAAAGAGAGATGCAGGTGATCCTTATGTTACCCCATCTCAACCTCTTATAAGTGCAGCTCCCAAAGTTCCTACCAAAGTTCCTAATACACCGTTCAATGTGGTAGAGAAAATGAAGAAGACCAATGTGAATATTTCTATGTGGGATGTTGTCACTACCATACCAATGCAGAAGAGGATGCTGCAGCAAGAGTTAGAGAAGATTGAACCCAAGGATCAGCCATCTATCATGGAGAGTGCCACAAGTCTAGTACAACCAGCAGGGGATGTGGAGACAAATAAAAAGGTGAGACCTCCTTCATTCTATGTTTTTCTGATTATAGGGGGAAAATTAGTCCACAATTGCATGATAGATTCAGGGGCTAGTAGCTCAGTAATGCCTAGGTGTGTTGCTAATTCTTTAGGAATGAAATATGAACCCATTGTTAGGGATGTGTTACAATTAGATGGTAGTACTATAAAAACTATAGGTATCCTTAGGAATGTGGAGATGGCCCTACATGCATGCCCTGGTTGCACTGTGATTCAAGACATATCTTTTACTGAAATCAAGCCCTATTTTGCTATCTATCTTTCAAGAGATGTCACTGCTCAAATTGGTGGATGCATATCTACTGATTGCTCATATATGTCATTTAATACCAGATATGGAGCCAATACCTCAATTAGAGCAGAGCCTCAAGCCCTTCATCACACTGAATTTTACACCCCCAATCCCATCAACATGAATTGTCCTATTCTAGAGATGGATGAAAATGACATAGTAAATGAGCCTCTCACTTCCATAGCAGAGATTCCTAATTTCTTCTTGGATGAGTGGGAAAATGCATATCATTTTGAGCCTATGTTAGAGACTCTTGAGATAGGCCTTAGTACATATTGCATAATAGAGAAAGATGCTCAAGTTCCTGATCTTGTTGGGACTAATGATGATATAAATAGAACATTGAGTATGTATTTTGATGGCTCAAGGAATAGAAATGGGTTAGGGGCTGGTGTTATGTTGATCTCTCCTACACAAATAAGATACTACTTCTCCTTTAGGCTCTAATTCAATTGCACCAATAATGTGGCCGAGTATGAATCTTTGATTCAAGGTCTCTTACTTGCCCAAAAGAGGGGAATTCAAGCCTTGAGAGCATATGGGGATAGTGAGTTGGTAGTTAACCAAGTGAGACACATGAATATCACCAAAAATGGCCTGCTCAAGTCTTACAAACATAGAGTCTAGGATTTTCTTGAGGGCTTCAATGTATTTAATATTCAGAGCATTCCTAGGAGAGAAAATAGACACCCTGATAGGCTTGCAATAGTGGGTGCAGCTTATGATGTACCAGAGAATCTTGAGGAAGACAGGAAACAACAAATAAGGGAGGTAGTGAGGCCTGCCATCCTTGATAACAACACTCATTGGCAGGTGTTTGATTCTGATGAGCAAAATGTGAGTTTCTTGCAGAATGAGGCAGAATTCTCAGATAGAAACCAGTCAAGACTACAAGATCAGTATGGTGATCAGATCATTCATCTCAGTTCTAACAGGTTGCCCAAGCATCTCATTACCTTGGAGAGTGTCTTTAATCTTGATGATCAAACAAGAGGCAAAGGGATGAATCTAGCAGCAGAAAAGGATGATTATGCCCCAGTTACAATTGCTGATGAAAAATCTCTGAATATGGGGAAGGTATGTTAGTAAACTAAACAAGAAAACTTCATTCATCTATGTCAAGAATTTAATGATGTATTTTCTTGGACATATGATGACTTAAAAGGGTTTGACCCTAGTTTATTTCAGCATACCATAGATTTAATTGATAAGGCCAAACCAATAAGGAAAAAATAGAGTCCAGTGAATCCTAAGATTGAACCTCTAATGAGAAAAGAACTATCCAAGTTGATAAAGGCTAATATAATATTTCCTATCAAACACTCATAATGGGTAGCTAACCTTGTCCCTGTAAGGAAGAAAAATGGAGAAATCAGATTGTGTGTGGACTTTAGGGATCTTAATCAGGCTTCCTTAAAGATCACCATCCTCTCCCTTCCATGGAGAAAATTCTGTCCAGGGTCAGTGGTTCAAGGAGATTCTCTTTTCTTGATGGATTTTTTGGTTATAACCAAGTGTTGGTTAAAGAATCTGACAGATATAAAACAACATTTACTACTAAATAGGGTACCTATGCTTATTGCAAGATGCCATTTGGACTAACAAATGCAAGTGCCACATTTCAGAAGGCAATGGAGATGGCCTTCAAAAAATTAATTGACAAGTTTGTTTTAATATACCTTGATGATATAACTATGTATTCAAAAAATACAGAAGATCATTTTGATCATCTAAGATAGGTATTTCTAAGATGTAGAGAGTTTGGGGTCTCCCTTAACCCAACCAAGTGTGTCTTTGCTACAAGCCAAGGAAGATTATTGGGACACATTGTATCTAAGGATGGGTTGACCATTGATCCAAAAAGAACAAAGGAAATACTATCCCTTCCTCTTCCTAAACACAAGAAAGGGCTGCAAAGTTTCCTTGGTAGAATAAATTTTGTAAGAAGGTTTATTCCTAATCTTGCTACCATGGTGAAACCTCTTACAACTATGCTTAAGAAAGGTATGGTCTTCTCATGGACCAAGGAAGGGAAGGAGAGTTTTTGAAGAAATCAAGGTAGCCATAGCCTCAGCCCCTACTCTCATGAATCCAAAGTTTCAGAAAGATTTCATCCTCTACACTCTAGGTGGTGAGTCAAGTATCTCTGATGTCTTGACTCAAACAAATGACAAGGATGAGGAGCAGCCCATAGCTTTCTTTAGTGAAGGGCTTAAAGAGTATGAAGATAAGTACAGCTTTTTTGAGAAGCGGGCCCTTGCGATCATCAGAGCCTTGAAGAAATTCAATCACCTCTTGTCCCACAATAAGATCCATTTGTTGGTGCCCCATGCCAGTGTAAAAGACTTCCTGTTAAGCAAGGACATCAGTGAAAAGAGAGCTGGATGGATCACTAGGGTAATGGAATATGATGTTGATATTCAAATTACCAAGTAGGTAAGAGGGAGAGGATTGTGCAAAAAAATGTTATCAGGCCAGGATTTAGATGAAGAGGCTGCTATGGTAATAATAGAGCAGCAGGAGGAAGAAAATGTTAATGGTCCAAGGAGCTGGATAAATGATAGGAAGAACTTCTTATCAGGGAATGGATACCCTCAAGGATTGGACAGAGTTAAAAAAAGACAATATAGACTACAGTCCATTCCCTATGTTGTAATTGATGGTATCCTATTCAGAAGGGATTTTAATGGGACCCTGTTGAGATGCATTGAAAAGGATCAAGCTAAGAGGATGATAAAGGAACTTCATGATGGCCCTGATCGTGGCCATTTCTCTGCAAGAACTACTATGATGAAGATCATGAGAGCTGGTTATTATTGTCCATCTCTGTTTCATGATTGTTATGGATATGTGAGAAAATGTGAGAAGTGTGCTTTCTTTTCAGGCAAATAGAGGCTTGCAGATCTCCCCCTTCATCTTATTCAGGTTGATCAACCCTTTCCCCAGTGGGGGTTGGATTTTATAGGCCCCATTAATCCTCCATCTAGTGCAAGTCATTAATGGATTTTGGCTGCTACTGATTATTTCACTAGATGGACAAAGGCAGTTGCCTTGAAGGATGCCACAGAATCATTAGTTGTTGAATTCCTTGATGGAATTATATCTAGATTTGGTGCTCCTTCTACTATCATCTCAGACAATGCTAGGTCTTTTGTTGGAACCCAGATTTGTGCATGGGAAATGAATCACAATATTTACTTGAGCACATCATCAAATTACTATCCCTAAGGTAATGGTTTGGCTGAGTCTTCCAACAACAATCTGATCAGAATCGTGAAGAGGACAATAGAAGACAATTAGAGGGTCTGGCATAAGAAATTAAGGACTGCTCTGTGGGCTGATAGGATAACACCCAAGAGATCTATTGGGAATTCACCTTTTGTGCTAGTATATGGTAGGGAGGACAGACTCCCAATTTCATTAGAATTCCCATCATTGGAATTGGCTCATCAGCTGGAATTGATTGAAGATAATGCCATGTCAGTAAGAATGGAAGAGCTGATTGAACTAGAAGAAAAGAGAAATAAGGCTGTGAAAACCCTAGAGATACATCAGCAGCAGATGAAAAGGAGTTTTGATAAGAATGCTAGGGTCAGAACCTTTAGAGAGCAAGATTTAGTTCTAAAGTGTGATTCAGACAGAGCAAAACTAGGAAGGCATTCCAAGTTTGACCCACTATGGAGTGGCCCCTATCTGATTGCCAGTTGCAAACAAGCTAATGCATTCCAGCTGAGCAGACCCAATGGTGAAGTTTTTCCCATTCCAGTCAATGGGATTTATCTTAAAGCTTGTTTCTGATGAGGGTCGAGTTCCTAAATATAGGTAGTTTAGTTTCTTTCTGTTGTTTCCTTCTTTTCAAGATGTGCATGGGAATAGTCATCTCCCTATGAGGTAATAGATTTTGAGGTGTCTCAGGTTGCAGAGGAAGTTTTTTTTTTTTTTTTTTTTCGGTTGCAGTTTCAGAGCTAGGGTTTTCAATGTTTTTGATCTCCTCATAGAAGGGTTAGGTTTTTTGCAGTTCTCAGATGCATACTTTTGACTCCATGGCCCAATGGATTGTTTATAAGCACCGGTCATGCATCGAGCAGGCTCATGCCCCCTGTGAGTTGCCAGAAATGTTGTATTTTAACTTTCTCGCCAAAATTCATAATTCATATTGCCCTTCCTGCCTTTGAAATATCCATAGTCAACTACTTGTGAAATATTAAAAACTACCAAGTTTTAAACCTTATGATATATTTTGTGGCCCACAAGTTCTCTTCCATCAGATCTGAGGAAGATCTACGGAGGGCGTTGTCTCGCTATGATGAAGTTATGTGAGATTTATGTTAGCAACATCGTGCCCTATTAACGCGTGTCCAGTGGGTCCAATTTGCAGGTCGTCAAAGACTCTTTGGCGGGTCAAAAAAGTTTCATGGTGTGTCGAAAAGGTTCCACGGCACCGTGGGTGCTATGTCACTATCGTGTGTTGGCCAAAAAATCTTCATAGTGACATAGTACCTGACGAAAATGTCTGACGGTGGGCAGGTTGTGTCACCAAGAATGTTTTACAGTAGACATTCAGTTTTCATGGGCCAGAAAGTTCAAAAGGCAGCAAGGTACCATGTCACCATTGAAAATCCCACAAGTTTTTTCGATAGCGACATAGCGCTTGGCCGGCCGGAGGTTGTTTCTATGGTGACTCCTAGTGTCAACGGCAAGGTTTGCAACAACAAAAAAGATCAATGGCAAGAGTTTTAGGCAAGTGGTTGGGTCCCATTTTGTACCTCATCTACCCAGTTGGTGGAGTCTAGTGCCATGGTGCCAAATCATTAGAAGACATGTGCAAATCGGAAGACATGTCATTGTTTGGGCACCATGTCGCTATGGGAAGTTGGCCTCGATTCTCTTATAGTGACATAGCACTTGGGCACCACGTGTCCACTCAGTAAGGTCAAAGCAGTATAGACCCTCCAGGTTGGTGCCTGTCAGACCAAGGTGGTGCTTCATTAGTCCAATGGGGAATAGCCACGTAAGCCAGGTCAGAATATAGTCAGTGCATTGGACCAGATCTTCAACGTGGTCAGTGCAAGAAAAGGTTAACTTCTCCACCATTAGATCTACAGAGATCAACGACAAGCGCCAACATGCTATGGATAAGCCGCACGAGTTTTATGTTAGTGAGATGGCACTTGGAGGACATGTGTCCTCGTGGGTCCAAGGTTGGAGGCACAGGAAATACAGACAACGATACGTGGCCAGTTTTTATTGATCGATGCATTGAGGAGCAATATTTATTGCTTGCCATCAGATGAAGGAAAATCGATGGAAGGTGCCATGTTGCCATGGTGAAGTTACACGATCTTTACCATAGCAAAATGGCACCCTTTTGCCATGTGTCAATGGGGTCAGGTCTCACGAGGGTGTGGTCATTGAGGTGATGCCAGGTGTGTTGACAGTGGAGAAGAAAAGTGCAAAGTACGACAAGTCTTCATGATCGTTAGATATTGCCAGTTGTCATTTGGGTTTGGTGCAGTTGCTAAGGTGGCACCAGATATGATGGGCCCAGGGTAAAGGACAGTGCAGAGCATGACAAGTCTTCACGATTGTCAGATCAAGGCAGATTAACAGAAGGCGCTATCTCACTATGGTGAAGTTGTGTGATCTTTACCATAGCGACATAGCATCTTGTTGACACGTGTCTTGCCGGCAGACCAAAGTTGACTTGTAGTGGCTGGCAGTTAATGTCATGGTCAAGTTTGTAATCATCATAGTTAATGATAATATTTCGAGGGTGGCATGGTTAGTTCAATAACAAAAGGTCAACCACAGAGGATTTCCCAAGTGGCAAAATGAAAAGAGGCGATTGGCCCGCATGGCCTAGTTGGTCCATAAGGAATTGTTTGACTTGCTTTGACCTCACAAATTCATGAGCCAGAAACAATGAATCAGGGTTTTCTGCCATGAGATTCTGATCCTATGATCAATGCCACCAACTCAGAAGTGAATGCAAAGTGCAAAGACATTCTACCACCATTACAAATCTATCTACTATGTCAGGGGATGTTTTCTGGCATCGTTATGTCTTCTCTAGGCTCTTTCTCAGAGCAATATCAGATTTTTTTGGTATTCAAACCACCAGATCTTTGATTGAATTTTCAAGGTGAGAAGTTAATGCCAGTAGGTGAAGAGTAAATGTAATGCAAAAAAAATCCTCAGTTATGCCTGAACTATAAAGGCAATTTTGTGATCTTTTCTTAGGGACTCTCCTTTTCTGATTTCTCTACTACTGCTCGCAGGTCTACAGTGTAAAATTCCCTTTGTCTCTGAGTTATATAACATTCTGTATCATCTCCTTCAGCCATAAATGTGTATGTGCATCCATCTTGCCTCTCATTGGTGTATTGTTGAGATCTGTGACTGGCATACTGTATCTATTTTTGGCCTATTGGATAATATATAAGTGAAATCCTTTTCCTTACGTTATTCACTTTGGTTTCCTGATCTGTATGTGGTTGTTGATTGACATGAGTCTGGGTGTGTGTGTCTTTTGAATGTTATCTTGGTTTTGTAGTGCATATATGGGCAGAAATGAGTCTAAACACTCTATTTTGGTGCATCACCTCCTTATATTAGACTAGGTAGATTTTCTGTCATGCTCTCCTTCTCCCTTTTCCCCTCCAAAAGTAGATAGGTGCGCCCTGATAGTAAGAGGAAGTCGACCTTCTTCGGAGACTCAACCTCATAGTTCAAGTCCCATAGCTTGGAGGTTGTTTCCATGTTTCACTAGGTTGTCCTCGCGCATAGACCTTGGACAAGGGTACAAACCTAAGTGACAACATGGACCATGAAAAGATCATAGTTCTAAGGGTTTCTTGAGTTGGAGATTCACACGATGGAGAAGGAGGTGTAAAATAAAAAGTGGATGACCCAAATGGAGGAAGGGTTTTTTCAAAGCCTACTACCCTTGGGTGTATTGCATCATTTCTTCATGGATGAGAGGCTTTTTTAGTGCATTTATTCTCTTCCCCCCGGTCTCTTGATGAGAGCTATGTCTTGGGTGACTTTGGTAATTATCCTAGGAAACTAGGGTTATTTGTTAGCAATGCTCCCTATGCTCCTTGGGTTAAAAATCTTGGTTTGAATCACTACCTCTACCTCTTGGGGGCATGGTATGGATAAGAATCCTTTTTTTTGGAATTACTATGGTTTTATTTTGCTAGAACTTTTTGTTCTCACTAGCCTTTCCTTTGGGCTTCACAACTTTTATGGGTCTAATATGTTTGAAGTCTAAACCCCTTCTTATTTGAGGTTCCCCTAGTTATGTTTGTTCTGTATTTTTAGGTGGGAGGGTTTTGGTGTGATTCTATCACCTTTTTTTATGATTCGGTGGCTTTAAATATCCATGGTGATTTAGGTGTTCTAAATTCTTTGGGAATGTCAAAAACAAATTTCCCTATCTTCTCATGGGCTCATATGTTCATTGGTTTTCCTCTATGTTTCTACATGAAAGTTGATGGTTTGAAAGGGAACTCCTTGGATCTTATCTATATTTGGTTAAGAAAATGTTTCTTCTTATGAGTTCTACCCCATTTTAGAGTCAAGGGATTCTTAGTTTTTATTATTTGGTGCACTCTAAGATCTCCTCTAATCCTACCCCAAGAGAATTTTATAGAGGCTAAATTTTTCCTTTGGCCCTTGTCACATCTTCAGGATTTTTTATATCACATGAGGGTTCTCTTTTATTTCTTTGATACTTTAATCTTATGGAGGTTGATATGTCATGTATTAAGGGGATGATATACTATTCTCATGAGTTTTTTGGCATATTGGACATCACATCTGCTAAAAGTAGTACTTGCAAGGTAGGGTGGTTTCTGTGGTGGTCTCCTCTGAACTTATTTTCTCTCCCTAATTACCTTATTGAGGTGAGATATCTTTCTATGGTGGTGTAAGGGAGTTATGAAGTATGGTTGGGATTTTTCTCCTTTATTTTTTATTAGGGAGTCATTTTTTGTAAAAAAATTGATGTTGTCAAATTAAACTTATGAATTGATATGGAGATGGTATTCTTATCCCACGGATTCATCTTGTTAAATGATTTTTAGTTTAAATGTGTGAATGAATGGTCAAGTGGTAAAAAGAGACCCATATTTGTGATTAGATATTAAATTATCTTCTTTGACTCAAGTTTTTGTATCTTTGATTTGTAAGTTTAGGCATGATTTTGACCTTCACTAGGTAGGTCATTACTTGATCAAAAGGATTCCTTTTGCCTCTTTTTCGAGATAAATATGTGCTCTTATAGATCATGGACTTGGAGGATTATTTTTTCTTCCTTCATGATCTTTTTGATGGTGAGATTCTCTCCTATATAGGTTGAGTCCAATCTTGTGATTTGGATGTGTGAGTTGATCTTTCCAAAGGAGATAATAATTGTCATACAAGTTGATGCACTACATGGAAGGAGATTCCCTAAATGAGATAGTCACTATAAAATGGCCACATAGAGGAAACACAACACAAGAAAAAAAATCTAATAGTAAACACAGTTCTTTATTTACAAAATAACTTATTACATGCAATGTGTGGGCTATAAAGCCTTCCCGACTATGACCAAGTACAAAGCAGGTAATAGTTTAGCAAGATCCCTCAAGATCTAATCCAAATCCTAGCTAGTCTATATTTGTAACATAATACCACTCTAGGAGAAACCTCAAATGATATCTAAACTTATGCTCACAAATAACCAATAAATTTCCTTGTTTCTCAAGCCATAGTCATTTATCTTCTAAAACTTTAATCCTCTCCCACATCCTCCTCTCCAAGATGGATGATCATAACTTAAGACTCCACAAGACCCATCTACTTATACCCCCACTAGGCCATGAGTCAACCTAGAAAGTTAAAAATTAAATAAACTCTTACATTAAAGACATTTTGAGCCACAAGTTGACCTCAAGAAGATATTAAATACCAAATTCCTTAGAAGGCTTACATAACTAATTAAATAAATAAGAAAGACCCAAATGGACTGAAATTGACTCACAATATCACTCCAAATCATGATCTTAATCTTCATGCAATAAATGCACCAATTCATCCAAACAAATCCATGAGAACTCCTTACCATAAGCCACATTGTCAAGCATTAGTAACCAACAAAAACATTGTCAATCTCCCACAAGAATTGCAAGTAAATATAGTATATGTTGAGTAATAATATACATCAACTCCTTTATTGATCAAGCACCATCACTGACTAGGATCCTCATCTAACACTACACCCAACAATGATTGAGTACCACTCCTTTGGTGATTGAGTTGTCAACTCTAAAGCCACAATCTCTCCAACATGTAGCATTGCTAACAAAGATTCTCTTGCATTACCCATAATGATAGAATTTATGTTTTGAAGGTTTAGAGCTTTGGCTATGATTAGGAAAGAAGGATAAAATATCTACGACTTGAGGCTGGTTACGATTATTTTTAATGACGAGTTTGTCTATCCACCTTTGTTTCTATTTTTCTTATGACTAGGTGGTTGATATTAGTTTAAAAGGCTCACCTAGGTCCCTTGGTTTTTTTTTTGGTTAAAGAATTTTGGTAGTATGGAGGCTTGTCACAATATGATCTTTAATAATGTCGACCATTGTTGGTGGTGTTTATGTATGTTGACCTTTTTGTTTGGTAGAGGTAGACCTTACTTTTTGTTTCTTTTTTTTTTTTTCTAGTGATAGGTGTTGTTAATGTTTAAATATTTCTAATGGCTACTCTTTGTTCCATTGGTCAATAGCCTCTCGGTGCTTTCTTTATTAAAAAGAAAACAAAATATAAGTTGTAGTTATAAACTCAAAACCAATTTCACATCTGTAGTACCAAATTTGATCACATCTACATTGGATTTCGATGTATCTCATGCATGATACATCCATGAGAGAAATAATAAAATTCTATGAAAAAATAGCATAAAATAGATTAAACAATGAACCTATAAATGCTATTAAAAAATAATAAGAACAAATAACCTAAAGCAAGACCTTAGGTATAAAGATTCATATATGATGATAATCAGAAAAACATTATATGTGTACTCAAAACATCAAATTAAGTTCAACCAATAATGATAGATAATGATAAGAAACTTGGAACAAGCATTTAAGATTTATATCATACTATAAAAATCTAATGTAAATTGGATAAGCTCAAAAACATAAGATAACCCTTATGTTCATAGATGAAGGGAAAAAAGATACTAAGAAGGCTAGTGAAAAACATGCCACCCTAACCTTTATAGGATTGAGAATATGAAATGTGACAAATCCCCAAGCACAAACATCTAAAGGAAAAAGCCCAATTTATGAAACATGTCTAAATATTAAAATAAGAAATGTGAGATTAATTATCATATATATTGGTATATAATTCCATCTATAATATACTTGTATTTATAAGAGTAATATTTAATATATTAAATGGTTTAAATTTTAATCGTAATTATAATATGATTTGGTAATGTAAGCATTGATATAATGTTCAAATATTTTAGAATAACTAAGAGGTGGGGGGGGGGGGGAGTGAAAATCAATTATCCAAGTTTTAGATGTACAAATAAAAATTTTCATAGTTTAGTGAACCCATAAAAAATTTATCATCATGCATGCATCCATTAGATTATGAAATCAATTAAAAATTTGTAGATTATTGTCAAATCAACTTGCAAAAATGTAAACATGAAACATAATAGATTCATCAACACACTTGATACAATGATTTGCATGGAAACCCAATTTGGAAAAAACCATTAGTAACATGCTACTGTTTTCACTCTTCTAAAATATTTCCCTATGAAAGGCCGACCTTGTTAGAGGTCACAATACACATTTTAAAGTGTGATCATGTTAAAGGATTTCAATCACCCTGTTAGGAGTGAGCCTTGTTAGAGGACTTTAGACCATTCACTTGGAATGTAACCTAGTTGAAGGATTTACAAATGATTGTTAGGTCAACCTTAATCCAAAGAATTTACCCTAGACTGATACAATTATTAGATATTAATAGTAAGGCTTCACCTAATAACAACTTACAACTTTATTTGCAGATTACAAATCTCTTTTCAATTGTCCATTCTTTTGGGCCTTATACATTTCAACTCAGATAGCTTGTTCACTTTTCAAACCTTCATATTCTTAAGCCTTATTACTTAACATGACATTGTAGACTCTTCTTTTAGGTCACCTGATGAAGAAAAACCCTTGACTCCTTGCCTCTCTTAGGTTCTTGCACATGAAAACCTTCTCTTCTGACCAACCATTCCTATAAATAGGAAATTAAGATCTTTTTCCACTCATTCTCCATTGTCCAAATTAGGATTAGGATGAATTAGGTAGGATACAATGGATCTATCCCAAACTCCATATCTCTTCTAGAATCTTCTCCTTGAATCGTCTTTGAATTTTCCAAAAAATGGTTTACCTAGAATTTTGTACCACTAGCTCATCAACCTTATCTTCCACCTGGTCCACACAATCCAAGAAAACAAACTTGTCAGCTTAGATCCATCGAATTCATAATATTTCAAATAAGGTGGAAGGTCAACATTATCATGCTATTAATGCTCGATACATATTGTGTTTCTCGACATCCTTTGTAAAATTACTTGGCACGAACCAAAGTTTACTAGTGCTTGACATCAACTAAACTTAACTTGGCATCTTCTATTTTGCTCAGCATATACTAGATTGAAATTTTTCTTGGCCCCAACTAATTTTCTACTCAACTTGCATTGTCTTTTCTTAGCACCTACTATCTACTAGATCAAGCTTGGTGGAAAATTTTTGTGTAACTTGTTCTTCTAAATTTTCCTAGTGTAACCAACCTTTGCAACCTTAAGTATATTATCAATACATCATGTTATCACTATCTTAACTAATTCTTATACTTTATTACATAATCATAACTCAACCTTTTCTCTAAGTTCTATTGTTACATCTTTTGATCAAATCCTCTTCATTAATCAACTAAGTGATAGTACTTAAATCATATAAGTAGTTATCTTACTAGAAAATAGTACTTTTGACATCAGTGAAAAAACAAAGATTGAATCAAATAATCTTCTTCAAAAATTCCCCTCTTTCAATCTTGTCACAACAATCTCTTTCAACAATGATCTTTTTCAATCTAGTTCTCAACAATCTCCCTCTTTGGAATTGATGGAAAACCAAACTGATCAACCAAATGGGAAACACCTTGTTCAACCAAACTGGCTAGGTTAAAAGAGTAAGAAATATAAAAAACCACAAAGAAAAAAAATTCCTTGTATTGAAATCTCTCCCTCTTAATTGTAACAAATTTCCACAATCCATAAAATTTTGTATTCGCTTCTGGGTGTGATTGTGGATGTTAAAAAACATACACAATCACACCCAGAAGCGAATACAGAATCTCTCCCTCTAACAGTAACTTCCATCTTCTGAATAGGTTACAAAACTCTTTTGAGTCATCATTATAACTCCCTCTGAATTTCCTCTTGTATCTCCCTCTTACTAGATAGGTGTTAGGATTTCTCCCTGTTTCTTTGTTGTCAATCTCACTCTTTCTTATATTTTTCCTTATCAGTAATTATCTCCCTCTAAGATCCATCTTATATTTATTTCTCTGATCAATAAATCTCTCCCTTAGCAATTATATTGGATTGATCTACAATTCTTGATTAGCAATCTCTCCATCTCCCCTAGAAATTATCTCTTGATATCTCCCTCTTGATCTAAAATCTCTCCCTCTTTGACAAAATTTCAAAGACTTGTCATCTTAACATATAGATATAAGTTTTTTAGTTTCACCCTCTGTCATCTTGCTTGTGACTAATTTAAATTTTTAGCTCTTTAATTACTTTAGGAAGCTCCTAAAGTAATCATCTACATCAATTTGTAACATATGAAAATTATCTTGATTGATGCAGAGCACTCCTCTTGTTATTTAGATAGCCTTTGATAGTGGTATCACCCCTAGTTTACCTCTTAGATACTCATCAGCATCCTTGGATAATTCTTTTGTGAAGATATCAACAATTTGTTCCTTTGTATTGACATATTCCATCTTCACCTCTTTATCTTGAACTAATACTCTCAAGTAATGATACTTGATTGCAATGTGCTTATTCTTTGGGTGCATCACAATGTTCTTTGATATATTGATAGCACTTGTATTATTACAATAAAGTATCACTAGTTCTATGATCTCTTCCTTCATTTCTTTGAGTAGCTATTTCATCAATACAATGTTTCTACAATTTATAGTAGCGACAACATATTCAGCTTTAGCAATAGATTGTGAGGTGTAGTTTTATTTCCTGGTGGTCCATGTAACCAACCTCTTGCCTAAGAAAAATGCTCCTACACTAGTGCTATTTCTTTCATCGATGTTTCCAGCCCAATCAACATCATAATAGGCTCTTAATTCAAATTTCTTATTTTTCTTATAGTATAGACCAAACTCTTTTATTCCTTTTAGACATCTCATTATTCTCTTCATGACCATTAAATGATTCTCCCTAGGGTTAGCAAAGAATCTTGCAACTATCCCTATAGATAATGCAATGTCAGGTCTTCTATGCACTACATATTGTAATTTTGCAATCATAGACTTGTACCATGTTTGAGTTACCTCAGCTAAATCGTCATTCTTTAACAACTTGTGTCTTATCATCATAGGTGTACTCACTGATTTGGAATCCTCCAATCCAAAAGTTTTCATTATTTCCTTTACATACTTTGACTGAGTGATGTATATACCATATTTCATCTGATATTCTTGCAAACCCACAAAAAAATTGATCTCTCCAAACATAGACATCTTAAGTTCTTGCCTCATTTGATTTGCAAAATTCTTACATAAAGCATCTTGACCTCCAAATATGATATCATCAAAAAATATTTTAGATAAAAAAATAACTTTCCCTTTCTCTATCTTCATGTATAGATTTATATTATCATCAGCCCTTTCAAATCCAATCTTCACAAGATAATTATGAAGTCTCTCATACCATGCTCTTGGTGCTTGGTCCAAACCATATAGAACTTTGTGTAGTCTACATACCATTGTTCTCATTGTTAACATCAACAAAACCTTTTTTCTATTCTATGTAAACTTCTTCCTCTAATATTCCATTCACAAATATAGATTTAACATCCATTTGATAAACTTTGAAGCCTTTGTATGCAGAACAAGCAAGTAGAGTTCTTACTCCTTCCAATCTGGCAATAGGGGAAAATGTTTCTCCATAGTCAATTCCCTCTTCTTGTGCATATCCCTTGCAAACAAATCTTTCTTTGTTCATTGTGACTTCACCATTTTCATCTAGCTTGCTTCTGAATGTTGACTTGGTGCCAATCACATTTTTGTCTTTTGATCTAGGAACTAGAGTCCATGTTTTGTTTTTCTCAATTTGTTCAATCTCTTCTTCCATGGCTTCACTCCAGTCTGCATCTTCTAATCCATCTCTTAATGATTTGGGTTCCTTCATGCTCAACAAACATGTATCATTTCTCAATTTGTTTCTTGTTATTGGTCTAGCATATTTATCTCCAATAATTTGTGTAGCAGAATGATGTATTTTGACATATTTAGATAATCTTGGTTCATCTCTTCTTTCTTCAGTTTATCTTCCAATTTCAAAATCATTATGTGCATCTCTTTCAGGTAACTCAACATCTATAATAATCTTAGAATATGCTTCTTCTTCATTCTCTAACCCAACATCTAAGTGTAGCTCAATTCCTAAATGCAAGTCGACATTCATGGTGTATGACTTAGCAATCACTAATTTTTTTTGGTTTGTAGCTTTATTTGTAGCATCTACTTTAGTAGGCATACTTTCGTAAGAGTATACAAATTATTTCTATTCTTCTAGTTCTTTCATGGGTTCAGCCTTATATACTTTTGTATATTCATCAAAATTCACATTTGCACTTTCCACAACTTGTTTATTGTTAGTATTCAAACACTTATAAGCTTTACTTCTTGTGGAATATCCTAGGAATATACATTCTTCACTTTTCGCATCAAGTTTATCATTCCTGAAATCCTTAAGAATGTAACATTTTCTTTCAAATACCTTAAAGTATTTTACATTGGGTGAGTATCCATACCATATTTCAAAAGCTATTGAATGAGTACCTTTCTTGACTTGTACAAGGTTCAAGGTATAGACAGTTGTGCTTACAGCTTCTTTCTAGTATTTCAAAGTAACCACTAGTACATTTGCACTTGTTTTTCTACCAAAAATTTTGACCAAAGTTATGATTCCATCTTCTTCTTTTTTCATCCCTACATTGGTTGAAATTTTGACTAAATGACTCGAGTTGGTAAAAATTTTGACCAACTTATGTTTTCTGAAGTTGGTCAAAATTTCAACCAACTCTAGTTATAACAAAGAAAGGAAAAAACTTATTATATTATGTCACATTATATTAGTAAAAGTATGACCAACAGCAATAAAATTGGGGCTTCATTCATGTGCGTTGGGTAATGTTAACAAATTCTCCTATGAGTATTGGGGCTTTTCCGATTTTTTCTTTATGTAGATGAGCCGGCATATGCTAACCCCTGAGCCTAGAACTAGAGGAAATCCATTATTACATGAATATCTACCAAGTACATTAAATGACAACTTTTAAGAAACAAATTTAGAATGCCCAAAACTAGTCTGCTAGAGAAATTTGAAATTTACTTTGTGATGAGAATTTAGATTATTTTATTTTACTAAATCTAAATTTTTGTATTGTGTATGTGTTTAGCAATTTTAGTTTCTATTAAACTTGCTCGATCATGTTCTTGACTTCACAAATGGAATCTCCTATAAATATATTGTAGATTTCAGATGTTATGCATCCTTGAAGTTCTATTAGAAATATTTGAGCTTCTACCTCATTGTTATTTTGATTTTAAAATTCTATGGAAGCTACCCATGTTGGTTTTCCATTCCAATCTCATATATAACATCTAGCACTTGACACTCCAAAGTTGTAATTCATTACATCATTAAAATACATTTCAAGCATCAGATTTGGAGGGGTTGTTCCATTTGATGGAGGCAAACTAATTTTTTTATATTGACCATAAGTCCCAAGGCACTTGAATTTTTTTGATTTCCTTGGTATTTCATTGTTCCAAATGCTCAAGTTCTTTTAATTTGAGCCTACTCTTTGACTCTGAACTACAATTGCAATGGTCCTCTAGTTATCAAAAAAGCTTGAGCATGAAAATTATTATACGTGAAATGCACAAGAAAATTCTAACCATGGTTAAAGGTATTAAACTTCTTTTTCACTAGAATTCCCATTTTTCTTTGGCAGACATTAATGATAATTGTGTGCACTCCCATGTAAATAAAACAACTCCACATATACTTTTTATTTCAACTCAAAAATGATGAATTCAAAATATTTGCAGAAGGAAAGAATTAATAGTACGCTTGCTTCTCTTTCATACTAAAGCAACTAAAATAAATTACCATAATGTGGGAAGTCAGGATATACTTCAGTTCATAAATAGTTTTCCTTATCTTGTATTGATGTTTTCATACTAGAAAGGAACATGTCTTAATGTCAAATCATTCCCTAGATAACATCTACCACACCATCTTTTGATTTTTTTCCAATAAAAATCTTGTAAGTGAATGACCTAGAAGGGCTTTCTTATATTTTTGAAGTGAGAACTATTTACTATCTATTTCCTTTATTGGTCTCCTCTGAATTAGATGATAATTCAACCATATTCTCAAGGGAATTAATGTCAGATGCCTCAAATAGTGTCTTGATCCTAAGAGAATTTGAATCTTCACTAAAAAAAATACAGATTGATGATTGAAATATGACACTCAAGTAAGGAAAAGGAAAAGATGAAGATTGAACAAGGTAATTAGAGAAAAATTAATTAAGTTCTCAAAATAAAGGAGATGAGAGCACTTATGCAGTTACTCCAATAAATTTGTTGATACTAAGTGAGCTATGGGCTATTGAACAAAATTAATCTAGCTGCTCCATCCAAAAAGGCCTAAAGGTTAGTAAGTGTGCCATCAAATCAAAAGAGAATTGTTGTAATGCCCCACCAAGAGATCCAAAGAATTAACCTAAAGTTTCACTAAGTTTGGTAGCATTTTTTATTTTTTTACATGAAAGTAAAAACCATTCACAACTTATATGGAAGCAATAACAATATTCATCTGAAAGTAAACATAACATAAGATAATAGGTTACATTCTTGAAGGATCCCTCATTGTTGAATCACATCTATCATAACTAATTATGTTTCCCTACAATACTACATCCACATAAATTAACAATGAAAAGTCCAATGTTCATATGTTACATTTCAGATTGCTCAATCATCCACTGTACATGCCACAGGATATGAAAGGCTTAAAATAATATACATTTGTGTAAACAAAGTACATCATAATACTAACTCTAATCCATGATGCAATAACATAAATGAAACCACAAATCATACATGATACATTACCATAGGAGATAACCATAAATTACAAACATAATTAAATAAGTGCATGGTTCCTCCCAACTATAAATAACATCATTAGACCATCATGGATTCTAGCCATCCCTCCGTGTGTAACATCCCAAATCACCAAAGAGATCATCGCCATTATCACAGTAAGGATGTCACTCCTAAAACATATTACATCATATGTAGAAAGAAATCTAACATGCAAGTAAAGCATAAGATAACATCATCTAACATATGAAAATAATCAATGTAAGGATATATGTCCACCATCATAATCCATGAAGATAGATGCCAACAAAGAATGCATCAGCCATGGTGCCTCAGATGGATCTCAAATGATAAGAGCGATAAGCACTACCACCCGACCGCATGGAACCTAAATGGTCCACTTCTACCATGCTGAGGAGATAATCTCAAGTCTGAAACATGATATCAAATCGCATAATGAAAATACTCTCTAAATCTAGGAATCCTAAAAGTATACTAACTCAAAGGTTCCAATCACATAATCGACATCTAATCAAAAAGGCACAACAATGACATGTAGGAAACCTAGTTTGTAAGTGGGCAAGTGTCATCGCATATATCATTAGAAGTCACCTTGGCAGTTAGCTTAGGACTCCATAGGTCACTACTGATCCTTATGCAGCCACTAGTATCGTCTCATAATGACAAAGCATACTATGGAACGCAAGGTTGCAACCAAGCATTCTCTCTACTCCCATCCTAGTTTGTATTAGCACTCGAGGCATGGGCGAGAACAAAAAAATAATCTTTTTAGGTTCATTTAATCCTCATTTAGTGTAAATGTTATCACTTATTAACAAAACTTACAATGAGTTACCCTGGCAGCCACTTAGGGCCCCAACCCCCATTACAAGCCACTTTCTAACACTACAAGTAGATAACCTACCCTAGGCTCATGGAATCAGAAATCACCCAAGTCCTATACAAGTGACTAGAAAGAAATACCAAAAGATAGTCCACAATAAGAATCATCAAATATCCACAATAAAAGCATCAAATCTCCATGAGCATCTGAAAAGCATCCATAGATAATCATGACCACAATAGTTCTCTATTGGCAACTGAAGGTATCACTTATAATCAAAATTATCCATTGGTTCTCAATAACCAAAATATATCTCAAAATCATACTGATTGAAGACTCCAAAATGGTTGAGTCAAACATGTCACAACATGACATCATCAAGAAATAAACCAACACTTCAATCCCATCATGGCGATTGGAAAGTAATCCAAGGATAACTGATCAATGACTCAAAAATGGTTAAGTCAAGTGTCTCATATACATATAACTTAGCTTCACTCAAGAAGACTGATGAGCAATAACAAACATCTCATAGAGCATGCCATCACATTACCATGGTTGAGTTTATAAAGATCGAGACCAAATAACATCAACATGTCATCACATCTCATAACCCCTGAGCCTCTGGTAGATGTCCTATAACTGGTCAACACTAGTCAACCCAAAAACCCAAAACAAGAAGCATAGAGAAAACAAAATGTAAACACATGTTTTGGTTTGCTAAAATTAGATAACTGAATTAAGTGTAGAGGTTTTCTGTTTTCTGTTTGCAAGTATACTTCAACTGTATAGGATTAATCATTTGACCTACAAGTCAACCCATTTATTCCCTCGATAACATTATCCTTCCATTATTTAAAATTACATTCTAAGAATAACTTAAGGGTAGATATTTACTCATTAAACTAATCTTCTTTGACCCTTAATTAAATTATGCTCTTCATTTGCTAAAATCCATGTTGCTAACTGAATAACTCTTCCTTAATGTTACTTCAACTTTTCAACATAAACAAAGGATCATTATTCATTTAAATATAAGAAACCCAGTTATCAATCTTTGAATAAGGAGATTATAACTTTATTAAAATGATCAATTAAATCAATCGATTAACATAGGTACACAATCCATGGCTTTTATCATTCTAATAATACTTAATTAAAACTTAATTTAAATATTACTAAAACTTAAGTCTCTTGATTAAATCATCACTAACAACCATTAAAATATCTGAAGTCTTTATTCAAGTCATTAGAGAAAAACTTATCAACTTCAATGTATATACTTCACAACTTCGCTAAAGGAATCGATATTAGCATATCAATTAAACTTTATTACATAACTTAATTATTAATTAAATCTAATTAACTCTAATTAATTAATTTAATTAATAATTACATAACCATAACAACAACCCAAAGAATATTAGTTGATTAAGAACTAACTATAATTCAAAAGTTAACTATAATCCAATTCTCCAATATTAATAGTTCAATAATGACTTATTATTTAATAGCAATTTATATTGGAAATCTTATTAATAATCTATAATGACCACATTCGTCACTCTTTCAATGAAAACTAATATTTCCTTAACAAATTCGTATTATCGATAATCATTTCAATTAAACTCATTGCTTCAATTTGATTAATTAATAACTATATTACAACTCCATTAACATTTAAAATAATGCTCTAGAATTTGCACAAATTCATCTTGATTCTATTAAATCAATTTCACATTAATCTCAACAACTTGAATTAAACAACTTTTCCATTAACAAATCTTAATTAAATCATATTAATTAAGTTGACTAATAATGTACATAGTTTCGCAATCCATGACACCTTATCATTTCAATGTTACTTAATTAAATATTTTTAAATCATTATAATAATTATTTATTATTAATAACTTATATACATATATAAACGTTTAATAATAATAATAACATTTTAAAAAATTATAAAATCGAAATGCAAAAACCATTTTTCGCAACACATATCCATCAACATCATATATATACATATAAATCTCCTGCGGTCGTAGGGCCTGCGACGTCAGTGGGTACCAAGTACCCATGCCATCGCAATACCTGCAACAGTGGGTACGCTACTATATGGGGGCTCAGGTTTCGTCGCCCCCTGCTTTTATATATATTTTCCTTAAAATAAAATAAAAATATGTTCTTTGAAAACATATTTTGGTTTGTGAATTTGGATTTAATTATAATTTCTCCCCAACTGTGATTCAAGAGCGCTTTATTATATATTATTATTATTATTATATTTTTATATGTATATATGTATATATATATATTATTAAATGTAAATTATTATCAAGAATTATAGCATATATATATATATATGCAGATTTGCATAATTTTAAAAGAGAACAAATACATAATTTTAAAATAAAATGAGCTATCTTATTCTATAAGTTAAGAATTCTCATAAAATAACTATTCTCTAATTTATCCATTAAATAAAAGGGTCTATTCATATGCATCTAAAACCCTTGTCTAATCAAATCATTGATTCTAATACAATTCAAACCAAAACTCGATTTAAAACTAATATCTTTTCATGAATGGAAGCTAGGGTTTTCTAATTGAGTTCTCTATTGATTTCTTCACACAAGGAGAGAATCAGCATGCAAATTTGAATTAAACAATCATCACAAGAATTATCCAAGCAGTCATCTAGCAGATACAATGAAGACAGGAAGAGAAAGCATGCAAAAAGAGAATATGCGAAAATCATGAGTGCACCTGGATACTGATCCTAATCCCCTTCTCCTCAGAATCTACAAAGCAAGCTCCTTCCTTTCCCCACATTCTCGGTCCTCCAACCACGCTCCAAAATGCTCTCTCTAAGCTTCTAAGAGTGCCTCCTTATACAGAACTCTCAGGAAGCACCTAGAATGTCTCCAGAAACAATTAGAAGGTGTTGACAACTAAGCATGAGTCTTTTCCAACCTTCTAGATGAGTCATAAGGTTGTAGACACCATGTGCTTAATTTGTGTGCTAACCCCTATGTTGTTGACAACACGTGCATAATTAGAGTGCAAACTCTTGTGTTGTATATATGAGAACTCCTGAGAATTTGGAAACTCCTATGTAAATGAATATTAAAATAATGCACATTAATTAATTTAATATTCACTTTACTCTTTTAAATTTAATTAATTTGTTAATTTTAAATCTCATGCACTAACTTTAATAATTCCACTTGTTTTATCTTAATATATTTATATTTTAATCGCATGCACATGATGCAATTTAGAATCTTTTAATAATTTTAATATATTTTCCACTTTTAAATTCATTTTCGACACTTAATTGCTAAAATATTTATTAACTTAAATAAATATTATCACATTCCAACTTTAAAATTATAACTTTTATCTTCAAATTTAATTATTTTATTTAATTAATTTCCCAATTAATTAAATAAAATCAATATTAAAATATCATATTAATTTTTGATTAAATTAAAAAATTAATTAAATCTTTTAATTAGGCTTAATTAATAGAAAATACTCCAAAGACTCACAAGGTAAAATACGAAAATCCATCATAGCCAAAATACATACAAAATCAAACCAATGGTTAATATCACGAATTACGTCATCTGATGCATTTGAAGGGTACTCAACTCAGATACTTGTCCTAATTTTCAATTAGAACAAATGGCTTAAAGGGTTGGGATTTGGACTTGAGAATTTATCTCCCTTCTCTTACCATTGAGATAATGTGATAGGGTACGCTCATCCTGGCAATTGAGGGAAGTCGATACCTGGTACCTACAACCTACATAAAAACCATGCATATATATATATATATATATATATATATATATATATATATATATATATATATATATATGCTAAGCTTAACAAGAAATGGAAGGAAGTGGTGCATCATGTAGATCCTGACTAGTAGGTGACTACAACTCCCTTCCTTAACCACATTATAAATGTCATACAGAAAGAAAACAAGCACGCACACCATACACATGCAAGTATGGGGTAAGTATCTATAAGAAAAAACATATGATAATAAATCATCTTACTAATTATCATTAATAATTGTAAGCACTATAATAATCATCATACATACATGAAATGTAGAGTCTAAGTAATCTCAGCACATATCAACTGAATCCATAGCACAATATCTGATGGTCTCAAAACAATGCTGCTAACCATCAACATAAATCTAGCCCTAAAAGAGTTCGACAGTGATAACAAAAATGCAACCTAGGGGCAGGCACTATTGCAGTATATATAGACTAGAGAACTAAACATTAAACTTGGAAATATTCTAAATCCTAATCTTCTTAGGCATTTTCATTTATAAATATAATTGAAATTGTATGGTTGACAAGTCTCTACTATTATACTGATATCACACAATTAATATTGGCATTTCATTTGTCTTTTTCATTTGCTTAGTTGTTCCTTTTTTTTTTGTAGTAGTCTCTAATGGCATCAAATTTGAGAGCTAGGAAGAAAGCAATTCAAGATGATGAATAGGCTCAACTAGTCTCAAAAAAGCTACTAATGGAAACGTAAAAAAATTTAGACTCAAAAGTCACAAATTACATCAAATGCCTTCTTAGAGAGTCTTATTAATAAAAACTAGGTGTCAAAGATTGACATTTTAGTCTGCATAGTAAAACTTCTACACAAAGGTTAAGTTTGTAGGAAAAATTTTTGTAGTCTTAAGAAGACATCAACTTAGTTAGAGATATAGACCTTTCTTGGGAACAATTATCTTATGTGCTACAACCCTCTCTTGTGGGGCAATTGTTTTCTTTCTTTCTTGCAATTTTTCATGCATTTATCTTGCATAATAATGTTGTTATGAACAAATATATGGTTGTGTTGGCAGAATAGACAATGGTTTATTGAGTTACAATGCAATGAATGTATGTATGATGGGAAGGTTGAAATTGCAACTCATTTTTGATATATATAAATGACTCAAATGATTACAACTTAGTCTAATTGACTTCAAGTGGATGTGGTAGACTTCACCACCTTCCAAGAGGAGAGGGAGGGCATCATTGGAGAGAGGGATACATACATAAGAAGAGGTCAAAACTACCATCAATACTGAATTCATGCCTTTTGAGATAGGTTCACCTAGATATGGTTTGTTGTTGTTGAACTAGTTCCTTGTGGGTAGTGATAGTGTCATAGTGTATCTCTTGCCTAGACCTAAGTTGACTGTATTGTCTTTTTCAAATTGTCACCACCTTATACCAACATCTTTTCAAATATTCGATGTTAGTCACCATGTTGTAATTCCTTATAACCTCATATATTCTTTTCTCTAAAAGCACCCAAATTAGGATAGGTTGTTATATGGTTTGTTTTTACTGTGAGCTTGTTGGAATTGGTAGTTATTTGTTATGGATGGAAATTATATCCCACATTCAAACATATCTTTGATCACATTTACTCAATAGGACATTTTGCCAAATTGTGGAAATTTCCAACTATTATCATGTTATGTTTAGTATATGGTGGTTGTGTTCTTTATCCTTTTAATGTCTTAATTGTCTCATTTCATAGGATGGCCATAATTGTGCATTTATTCTACAGGATGTTATTATAGTTAACTTTCTTAGTACTTTAGAAGACTAAAAATTAAATGGCTTTAATGATCTAGTTTCTTTCATACAGATCTCAAAGAAGTAGACTATGCCCTATGTGCTGGCAGTTTCTTTTCTTAAAGGACTCGACCAAGTTTTTTGCAATATTAATTTCTAAGCACGGTTTGAATAATCTCTACAAGTGTTCATTAACTAAGTTGTCACTGATGCACAATTTATTTGTTCCTAATAGCCAAGACTTACTTGAAGTGGTGGAAAATGATAAGATCTCTAGATTAAGAAGACCGCAAAATTTGTCAAATTTTCATCCTACTTTGTTTGAAGATTTTAACTTACACAATGTCTGTAACCAATTTAGGATAGTTATACTTGTTTATCTAGTTCTTTGATACATTAGAGACATGCTAAGGCAAGATTGAGTGATTTTTCACATGTTTATGGTAAGCATATGTAGATTTCGATCAACATAGATGAGCTAGATTTTGAAGAGTATGAATCATAGGAAAGGAAAATGCAGTGGTGACATTTTATCCAAGTGTGTTGTTCATGATTCCATTATTTTGCATTCGTGTATGTAATCTAGCATACAATCAGTATTTAGTCATATAAGGTAAGAATTATTATGCTTTTTATTTTGATATTTATCATTTTAGAGTTAAGAAGAAACCCTTGTGGGCTTCTCATGCTGCTCTCTTTTGGTAAAATGCTGAAAAAATGTGTATTTAAGCCCAAAATTGTCTTAAGAGATGGGGGACAACTAGTTAGTTTTTTTACACTTTTTTCCAATTGTGGATAGGGGACTTGTCTTATTGTATCCTTTGTATGTAGCCTAGATGGTGCAAGAATATTGTTAAACTAATCATTTATGGATTTGATTTTATCAATTTTTTTATCATCAATGTTTAAGATCACACAGTACATGATCCATCATCAGGACCCTAGAACAAAGGGAAAAAGAAACATTTTTGATATTCCATAATACTTATTGAAGCTAAAAAGTAAAGGTAATAGTGGTGTGCCCTGTTACTTGCTAATGTGTTCATCTACACTAGTGTCCCGTTTTCTTTCCTATGGTACATTCATGCATTCTAAACATTACCAGTATTAATTATAAACACTTGTTTTATTAATCTACTAGTACTAAAGCTACAGGGGAACTTGCATCTTTGAAACATGTGCCTAGGTTAATTGATATATTAAAATTTTATGCTCAATTTTAAGAGTCATGTTTGTGATTGGCTTGTTGGAGACAACACTAATCACATATTTTTCATCGACAACAAGTAGTTGGAGATACATTGGGAAAACCTCTACTACCCAGCTACTTATCCAAGGTTCACTAGCACTCTTTGGTCTACAAATTAGGCTTCCTCTTTGTTCACCATTCACATCATTTGTACCATTATATTGAAATTCAAAAAAAAATGTTAGTTGTCTATCATCCTTTTGGCAAGTTGACATCATTGTTATTTTATTAATTTTACTATATAATGTATACACCAATACACCATTTATTCCTTAGGCTATATCAGTACTGTGTAATGAGAGTTGAAGAGTTTGCAGATTTTGGCCACACTTCCAGACAATATTATTTTTTAAATAACTTCTTCTTTTTTCCTACTCATTTTTCACATACTTTGGCATGACTACAACAATATTAAATTGATCATGATATCTCTATTCAATCGACTACATTGTGACCTGTTGGCGATTCAAATATCTCATGACTTACAGCTGTTGAAACACGATTATTAGTTCATTCAACTAAGTGTATCTATATGCATGACATGATGTATATCTCTCAATGTATTTCCTGTAGCTTGGATATCACAATAATAATTGAATTGTTCAGCAAAGTAATCTCCATTATAATTGTGTCCTTAAAGTATATTGTACTATCTCCTAATATAGGGTTAGCACAGACTATTTTCACTACCAATTAGTTTTTTACAATATATAAACCATATGTGATCCTATGATTCAATTTAACCAAACTCCTTAAAACTCAACACAGAATTTCACATAAAACATCAAATATCTTAAAAATAAATGCAAATGTGAATTATTGCTTCAGCAAAGAATTTTATAATGAATCGCAATTGCAATTATCTCATCATATAGAAATCCTTGATACATCCAAAACCTTCTTGAAGAAAAGTCCAAAAATATTATTCACTATAAAATTATAAAGAATGTTATATTGCATCTCTTTATTTAATACTTTGATCTAACACAACACATTTTGGTGGCTAGTGGCATATCTGTAAAGGACTCGGAGGACTCAAAGCTCGGTTTGAATCCATAGCATAAAGCTTTCATGAATAGTACTCTACTTCAAGATTAAACAAATTTGGCACAACATTGAATGAAATCTCAGAAGAGTACTAAACCATTATTCTATAAAGTACGTCCCCAACAGTGATTATATACTTATACTAACCTCTTATCCTAATGAATATTGTAGATCTAACCGTCTACTTATTAGAGAAGAAAAAACATTTAGGTGAAGAAGGAAATGGAATATTTCTAGACTTCAGCTATTTGATTATGAGTGGAGAAACCATGGCCTTGACCATACCCACATATACCAAAGATACACTTCTCATGATGGCACTAAGTGAAGCAACTTCCATAGTGTTTTGGGTCACTAAAAAAGTCCACATATTTCCCTTTACAGCAGCTGAAGCCATAGCCGCACGGACGTCCACATTTCCCATAGTTGTAATTATTGGAATCAAGATCAAAAAAGTACTTTTTGGCAGAGCATTCCCATTTCCCCGGTTCCAATCGAGATAATTCTCCAACAATAATTATACGTGATGGTCATCAATAGTTTACTCTTTAACAACTGTCAAATGGAAACGCTCATTCATTTGAGGTAAGACATTTTTTCCCCATTTATCACAAATTGATTTTTTATTAGTGCTATCACCGACTCATTAGTTCTTTTTCAAAATAGTTAAATCTTGGGTAAATTTTAGTTAAGCTGAGGGGTCAAGGAAATGAAAATTCTTCTATTAACTTCTTCCTAAAAGGTTAGAACAAACTTCTTTTGATTATCTATTCAGCATGTAAAGGTTTCTAAATCAACCATTTTAAAATTTATTCATTTTTAGTTCAAGGAATATGCTTATTGTTGATGTACTTTTTTTAAAGGACAATATTACAATCCTTTCATTATATTCAAAATGAAAATTTTGGCTGAAAATGTTACACCACCTTTAGCTTTAAAAGTATCATTTTCTTCGTCCTACCAGGTGAGTACAAACTTCATTTATTTATTCAAAATTTATTCATGTTTGATATAAGAAATCGACTTGCCCATGGTGAAATCGATTTTGTTATAGGAGATTTGAAGATCATTACATGCAAAATAAAAAAATGCTAGTAGAAAATTTTGCGAAGATCTTTATTTATGTTACATCGTTAGCCTTTAAGTGTAACTAATTACTGTTTTCATATTTGGATTTTTCTTAACACAAGTTGATATGGCTAGGGAAGTTGTCTCTTTTTATTAATATAAATTTCAACTTTAAACATTAACTCTACCCGAAAAAATTCCTTTTGGAAGGCGTGAATGGTTATAAGGTCTATTCTAAATTTATGGCTATATTAGTAAAACAAAATTGAACTCTCATTACATCAACAGTTAGACTTAGTCTTCAATTCAAATGCTCAAATGGTTACAACCATTAAAAAAAATAACTCTTTAGTGTAGAATCAATTTGCTCATCTCTCCTACACAAGAATAAAATTTAAAGGAGATTTCAGAAGCTACAAATCCAGTTACAAATAGTACTCTCCTCAAAGTGTGTTCTAAATGCTTCTTCAAGACATTACCTCTTCTATCAACACCAGACTATAAGGCATGTAACTCTTCACTTAGTATCTAATAGTGCACCTCTTTCACATATACCTTGTTTGTGTGAATGAAGTCTACAACTTCTTCTAACTCTACAATTTACTCCCGCAACCCCAGATAAACAATGATCTTATATGCATGATCTGCATTCAGCATAACCTCTGGACCATTATTTCATTGAAAATACAATTTTCATCTAGATAGTTCTTTCATACTTCAACACCCCAAATTACAAAGTTCCTTTCTTTCTATTGCATAAAAACTAACTCTTTGAGATTTGTGGCAACTATGAATGCGACCAAAATAACAAATGAGCTCACAAAAAGAAACTAACATTGTAGGCTAAATCGAATATAACAGAGTCAAACAATGTTATTTTTTCATGTAACTCTGAAATTTTCATTTAGAAAGACATCATTTTTCACACAAAACCTTCGACTATTAATTATATTCAATTTGATAAAAAAATGGTAGTTAACCTATAGCATCGTTGTTAATTATTCACGTTAAGCCCACACATTTTGACCAAAGGCACAATACAAACAATATTCTTCTAAAAGCACATTAAAAATGTTGTGTTGCCCTTAAAGTGGGTTTTTTTTAACAGAATTTAATCAAGAAGATCTTCACGTACAACATGGCACATAGTTGTTCGCATTCTCGCACCATGCACTTTATTGTAACTACACACTAGCCCTATTTCATCTACAAAATAGGGATTTTCTACTTTTTTTTCAGTTAACTAGTCGAAATGACCTTCATGAACCTCTATTCATATTGTGAGGGCTTTAAGATTTTCTAGGTTTTAGACCATAGAATGGTCATACAATACTTGTGCTAATTTGGAGGGTTTTAGAGGGTTTGTAAGAAAAATCTATTGTTTGGTCTTGTAAGGTACCTTAGTGGATTGGCCACACCTTCTCCCTCCACACAAGGTGTCTCCTCTCACTCCCTTATAACCTCCATGTTCAATTTCAAAAAGATCCCCACAATCCTTGCAAGAAACAAACTCTGTTCTCCTAGGTTTCTCCTTCATGTTAGCACTTGCAACGACCTCCTTTATGTTTGAAAAGAAGAATCAACATTTTCTTGAAAAATCAGCATTTTTTGTAAAAATTGCAAAATTACAATATAGAAACTTTTTGCAATTTTTCTTGCTTGCTATTGTTAACACTTCTAACTTTTTATTTACAATATCCCTTAGCATTTCCATGTTTGGGACCTTTCCCTAAGCTAGTGACTTATTCCTTAGGTTACTCATTGCCATATGGCAAGGAATTCTTTGACTTTAAGGTCATTTAGTAACTCTTCTAAGGACATTTCACGACTTCCTACACCCTAGCTAACACACCTAGGTCCATTGACCCTTATTCTAGTTACAAAAGCTCTCTCAGATGCTACTTTGCACCAAGTAAAATCCAAATGTTAAGAACTTTAGATCTATCTCTGGGATTACAGTATTCTAATGTCAATTGTTCTATGTTTAAATTCTATGCTCTAGTTCCACTTTGTTAGTACCCTATCTATATGTCATCAAGTTGCCAATGCCTCAAGTAGGGATCTCATGTTGTCATATACATTTTTGACTTTCGCATGAATTATTATATATTACTTATAGTTATATCACTATGAAACTACATACAATTTTGAATTTTTTTTGTATGTAGGGTAGGGACAATTATGCTTTTTCATTTTATGTATTAAGATTTACAAATGATTTATTTAAATTTATTCATCCTAAGATTATAGATGCACCTATGAATAGGAGTATTTAAAACTATAGATTAATTTTTACATTTGTAGAAGTAGTCATGTTTGTTAAGGAACTCAAATGTTAAGACAAAATTTCAAGGACTATGCTTCATTTAAAATGAATAAGGGGTAGAGTCTTTAGTATGGAAGAAGCATGGAAATGGATCATCCCTAGCAATTGACTATTTAAGCAAGATGATAATATAAATATAGAAGTTCTATTGCTTATGTTTTCACTGATCCCATTGAAATACACTATTTCTTACCATGTGCAAAGCTAATACTTGTAAGGAGGAATTTTAAGTGAATTATTTTAGCATACGAGATCATATTAGTTTCTATTTTTTTTTTACCATACCAATCTTTTTTAAGATATACGTTAAGTTTTTTTCCTCAATCTATTTTTGCTATCATGTTTTCTTATATACTTTCCCTACCTAGACAGAATATACTTTGTGATTATGCCTTTGCAAAACATGATGAATTTGATCAGGATGTAGAATAGCTCATGGCTGTAAATATCTTCAAAAAACTTTTAATAATAGATTCCACATGCACATTTCTCATGGCTATGCCATTTTTCACCACTTGTTATACTACAGATTAGTAAGAACAAGTAAATGACTAAGTATTTAAAAGATGCCTATTTTAGACATTGGAAGTTGTAGATTAGGGCTGCTTAATGGTCTCTGCCTCATTTTACCATGCATGTTATTTACCTAGCCACTTCTATCATTTTTATATATAAGATTTTTTCTTCTAGTTTTGTATTCATATTCTATTGAATCTTCACCTAATTATTTCACTTTTTGGTACATTGACATGAGGCTTGCAGGGAACACAAGCACTAATTTATGATATCAACATTGATCATGAAACATTGGAATGGGTCAATCTAAAAGAGGTATACCACTTTTTTAGATCTTGAAACTATTTCTTGAGTCATCTCCTTTTCAATTTTGCAGCATTTGGTTTGTGATAAGTCTTTTTTCCTAGATGTCTCCTTCAGATATTTGATGGGATGGTCTTGCTCTTGAAGAATTTGGTTGGGGTGTGATTAAGAAATCATTTGGCTATGAGGTTATGTCATCAAAAGATGGCGATGGAAGAGATGATTTAAAAGGACAATCTACAATGGGCCATAGATCTTCACAAAATTGAATGGGTAGGAATGGTTTGAGGGATATTAAACTACACCAAATAGATAGGCTTCTTAAAGAGGTAAGTGTTAGCTATCTAACAAAATATTTTTTCTTGCCATTCTTTTCTTTGGACATTCTTTAAGCTATTCACTTTTATGTCAATCAACAATTGATTTTTTTGGTCACTCTATATAATTTGAAAACTCGTCTGATCTAATAAATTTCTACCTTTATGTTTTATTATAAAAATACTTGTGTCTTGTTATCACAATGTTCTTTTTTTATATTAAAATATAAAATTGAGTTCAATCTATTTGCTCCATTAACTTATGATTTTATTTTAAAGACAATTTCTTCACTTTTCATCACTCCCCATACAATTCTATAATATTAAACAATTTGGCACTTGGTGATTAAGCCTGTGAAGATCCATTTCATTCGATTGCATGTAGGGCTCAATAAAACCCATTGATACATGTGGCAATTTCTATTCTAAAAAGGAGAAGGAAAAATATATCTTATTTTCTGTGTTGAAATTTGATCAATGGCTTCTAAGACAACTATATGAGTCTAGATCTAAAAAGTCTACCATTGGTGTTTCTTTTTATTATTATTTAATATTGGAGAAAGTATAGAAATATAGCTCAAAAGAGAAATTGGAATACAAATGCTAACCAAGAATAGCTCACACATAGCATAAATTAAAAACACTTATACAAAACTTTTGTCTATGAGCCCATCAAATCAAAATTCTTAGGAGTACATCTTCAAAAAATTATAATTCAACTAACAAAGTTTCCTATTAGCACTGTAGCATAAAAGATGATTTA